>OY748313.1:8279800-8879800 GCA_963556515.1 Nudaria mundana
TTTGTTACTAAAATTAGGGTATTATGGTGTTTCGCACAGCTCATGAGGCTTACTGGAGTCTTACCTCACTGATAGAGTACAAAAAGTTAACGTTAATGGCACCGACTCTTCTGGCGCCTCATTAGTCATGGAAGTACCCCAAGGCTCGATATTAGGACCCCTTTTATTCTTAATATACGTAAATGATCTACCTTACTTCACTAAAAATCTTTGTGAAATAGTATTATTTGCTGATGACACATCATTAATTTCTAAAAGTGATACACGAAAAGTAGTACTTGACGATGTAAATAATACCCTTTCCGAAATACTGCTTTGGTTCACAAGTAACAACTTGCTGCTCAATGCGAAGAAAACAAAATGTGTAAAATTTACTATGTCCAATGTTAGACAGGTGGATACTCATATTACTATGAATAATGAATTAGTTCAAATAGTCAATACCACAGTTTTTCTTGGAATAACTTTAGATAGTAAACTGCAATGGGGTTCTCATATCACAGCCTTGGCAGGAAGACTTAGTTCGGCTGCCTATGCGGTTAGAAAGATAAGGTCACTGACTGATGAAAAAACGGCACGATTAGTTTATTTTAGCTACTTTCATAGCGTTATATCTTATGGTCTGCTGCTATGGGGCTCAGCTGCCGATATTGAGACAATATTCATATTACAGATACGAGCAATCTATAGACTCGGACCCCGTGACTCGCTGAAAGAACTATTTAAAGAAATTAATATTTTAACCGTTGCTTCTCAATATGTTTACGACAACATCGTATATGTACGGAAGAACATAGAACTCTTCAAAAAAAAATCCGACAACCATAATTATAATACAAGAAATAAAAATAAACTGGCAATGACAAAAATTAGACTTCATAAAGTTGGTAATTCCTTTGTAGGGTAAAATTCCGCAGGATTTGGTTGACATGCCTTGAATAAGTTTAAAATAGTAGTGAAAAAACGTTTCATGAAGAAAGGCTATTATAATGTAGACGAATATCTTAATGATAAAAATGCATTGTCACCTGCTGTTGTTAGCCACCCGTACAATACAAATTGTAACACAATGTAAACAAAACATTATTAAAAAAGAAACTGGATAATCTACCTGAGTTTCTTGCTGGTATCTTCTCAGGAGAACCAACTTACCGAACCAGCGAAAGAATCATTTTCAAATGGTTATTTATGTAATTAATTTAGTATTTTTATAATATTGCTTGACATAAAATTGTAAAATTTTGACATTCATATGTGCTTTTTATGTGCCTAAACTGAATAAATGAAATTGATTCTTTGATTCTTTGATTCTTGTTATCAAAGATATATATATAACGACACCTTACAAATTGGTTTGAAGTCTCGGTGCTAAGAGGTCCTATCGAGGACAAATGAACGAAACTTTGACGATAGTTGAAGTAACTGATATTTGATTTACGGAGTATAATCAGGAATGTTATGGTAGGTATATGAGGGGCTCTAGTGGCCAAGTGGGAACCGATTAGCTTAACACACTGCAAAGGTTAAGTAACATCTAGCCTAGGATAGGAGTATAGGACACCATTTCCTAAGACACTAGTACGGTGTATTGCGCGGTGCTTCGCACCGCACCACGCCATAGGTTTTGGCCTATAACTTTTGACCCCTTAGGGCTAGGTAAAATTTTCGAAAATTTTTTTGGCTTGTCTCCAGATCGAGGGCTATCCTTAGAGGGATCAACCATCATTGGAGCATAAGCAGTTCTCGAGAGCTAAGGGGAACATTCCCCATTTCTATATATAGGTTGAGCATGTTAAACCATCGCGCAAGAGTCTTTTAATTGACGCAACGAATTTTAATGTATATTTTTAGCAAAATAGTCTTACTCCGACTTAGTCCGAGACGCCCAGGACTTTAATTAGTCCGAGACGCCCAGGACTTTAATTGGCTGTGCCATAGCGGCTGCCACGTAAGATTTTGTTGCCTTTAATCAACATTTCATCGCAAGCCAACGGGTTTCAATTTTTTTTCAAAATTACAATTTTGGTGCTTATTAAATTCATTCCGCCGTTTTGGACATAACCCATTATATGTGTGCCCGGTGACGGCAATAAGCTTGCCCCCTATTACGTAGGACTAAAAATACTGGCAAATTGTGGGTGTGTAATGCACCTCTGCCTACCCCTTCGGGGATATAGTCGTGATATGTGTGTGTGTATATAGAGTGATTAAAAAGTAAGATTTATCAAGGCAATATCTTGCCTTTTAATATGCTCCAAGATTGTTCCCTTTCTATTGTTGTAAACAATGAGTTAAAGGGTTAATTTTTTGGTTTAATAAAGTGTTAGTAACTTAATACAAAAGTAATATAACTAATTCTAATTTATACGTAAATCTTTTGTATTGTTTCACTTGCATTGTCATAGACAAAGTTAGGATTTGTTTTAAAATTTATTCCCACGAACACGGCCATTTTGTTTTCCCCTTACATCCGTTGTTTGAATTCAAAATGGCCAGAAAAGTTTGTATGCACGGCCATCTTTTTGTAGAAATGTAAAAAGTTGTTGGTGGTTAATTGTTTTGGGCAATTTAATTTTAGTTGATTAATAGGTTTATTTTATCGTTCCCAGTACCCATGGGACACATTACCCGGATAAAAAGTCTTGCATTTTAATTCAAGAAATGCTCTAGCTTAATATCTTCCAAAGTTTAATGCCAGCTCTTCACTTGTTTCTATTCCCTTTGCAGAGGGAATGTTCTGCAGTTTTCGGCGCGATTTGAGTCCGTCCAGGACTACCGCTTATGTGATTCATATTGTAAAAATATTTGAGGAAAGTTAGTAAACTTTAATTTTCTAATAATAATGCTGCATAATACCTAATGTAAATATCTAGCTACGTATAGGTAAATACCACACGTGCGAAGTCACAGCATGGTACATTTATAACTAGTAAGTATAAAACAAAGTAGCTTCCGTGGTCAGTCCGTCCCTATGTACGCTTAGATCTTTAAAACTACGCAACGGTTTTTGATGCTGTTTCCACCAATGGATAGACTGGTTCTCGAGGAAGGTTTTAGTATATACAATTTGTCAGTTGGACGAAGTTACGGGCGTGGGCAAAATGAAAAACGAGTTAAAGGTACCTACGTCGCCATTTTTAAAAGGCCATTGGCCGCGCCGACTAAAGAAATAATAGACTTTAATAATTTAATAGAGGAACTTTGTAGGTATGTCTACACGTCTGTTACAATGAGTGCAAATCGCTGTAACTTGTCAATCACTATACCACTTTAAACCTATTCTCTCCACTTTACAGTTAAGCATTTCTTTTTCCTACTGCTTCATAATAAGGGACAATATATCTATACGTACCTACGTAGTATAATAAAACAGTAAGATTCGTGTGTCTGTACTAACATAAAATGATTAATAATTCATTCTTGTCTGTCTGTCTGCCGGATTTTGTGTGGGTTTCACAAACTCAACTTTAGGCTACATCTATATTGGTACTGTCATACTGTTTATACCAATATTATAAAACAGAAGAGTTTGATTATTTGTTGCTAATCTCAGGAAGTACTGATTCGATTTGAAAAAATATTCTTTATTTTGAGTAGTGCATTTATCGAGGAAGGCTATTTAGACTATATAACATCACGCTTCGATGAATAGGAGCGGAGCAGCAGTGAAATATGTTTCAAAAACGAGGAAAATTTATTTCTTTTGAGACCTTCCGTTGCGTGCGCTGGTCAAACGGTTAGTGTTATGGTAAAATAATTTACTAAAGAATTATTCATAATTAGAAGTTTAAAAAAAATTCGATATATATATCTAAACCATCGCGAATTTTTTTTAAGGTTAACTCACTATAACATAAACAAGCAACGGGAACCGGAAACTCCAAGACGCCCAGGACTTTAATTGGCTGTGCCCTAGCGGCTGGCACGTAAGATTTTGTTGCCTTTAATCAACATTTCATCGCAAGGCAACTGGTTTCAATTTTTTTTTCAAAACTACAATATAGCTGCTACTTTTTATTAAATTCATTCGGCCATTTTGGACATAACCCATTATATGTGTGGTCGGTGACGTGACCTTTGCTTACCCCTTCGGGGATACGGGCGACGGGGTCCATTGTATGTTCCAAATTACCTCGCGGACGAAGTCCCGGGCGACCGCTAGTGTAACTATGTATGGATAATTGTTTGTTTATTAAAACAATTGCTGGTACTTTGTTACACCAAAATAATACACGCATATCACGCCTATATCCCCGAAGAGGTAGGCAGAGGTGCATTACACACCCACAACTTGCCAGTATTTTTAGTCCCACGTAATAGGGGGCAAGCCCATTGCCGTTACCGGGCACATTTATAATGGGTTATGTCCTATGGGCTATAGGTATTGAAATTTAAAAAAAAATTTGAAACCTGTTGCCTTGCAATCAAATGCTGATGCAACAAAATCTTACGTGCCAGCCGCTATGGCACTGCCAATTAAAGTCTGGGGCGTCTTGTACTAGTCCTGGGCGTCTAGGACTAGTCCTGGGCGTCTCGGACTAGTCCTGGGCGTCTCGGACTAGTTCTGGGCGTCTCGGACTAGGACTCGGACTAGGAAAATAATATGGCAGAAAAATTTATCATCATAGCTAAAATCTGGCTTTGCAACATTTTTCATGACTATCTCCGCTCCTAGTGATCGTAGCGTCATCGTCAGGCCTATGTCACTCGCCCAACAACCACAAAAAAATACGTGACGTCAGCGACAACTTGAAGTTGTAAATCAGTAAGGGTTGTCTCTTGTTTGTGACACGGCATTGACCATAGAGTTGATATTGAGGCATAATTTATAGGTCAAATTATGCTGGTATAGGCTGGTATATATTTTACTTTACTGGACAACCCTAACGTTCGAATGATGTTCTCTATAAACAAAAGAATGTGCTTTAATTAACGTCGGAGTGCAAGTTCTGTACCGTAAAACGGGGTTACTTTGAACACTGGGGTAACTTTGATGATAACTTAAATTGGTAAGATTTTTGCAATCATTTACGTAAAACGAAACGTAATAATTATTTTTTACAGATTATTTTTATTCTGTTGGTCAGATTGACAGATCGGCCATATTTTTTGGAAGTGCGTACGTGTGGTTTGTGGTTAGGTCTAAATAAATTTTAACGTTAAAGTTGTATGTAAAAATCTTCAGAAAAAATCACCTGTATAACTTCAATTGCCCAGGCGTAAGTATATATATTTGGTTTAAGCTTTTGTGCTATTCTTATTATGCATTTAGCTAAGATTCAAAATATGAAGAACACATTGGGTTTGCGACGTCATTTTTGTATGCATAAGCACGTTTGATAACCGGGGCTACATTGATAGGATATGCAAGGCTACTTTGATAGATATCAATTTCACCCCAGTGATTGTTACATTTTCACCTATGCGAATAATATGCATGTTATCTAAGTAGCCCCTTTTGTTTGTTTTGTTTCAGTTGTACGATGGTTCGCACTTATAAAAAGACCGTGGGGAGTCGCGACTACAAAAATTACACGGAAGAGGTTTTGGAAGAAGCTATTGAAAAAATAAGTAACAACGAATTGTCGATTAATGCTGGTTCTCTTCAGTATAAAATACCCTATGGAACACTTTATAATAAATTTAAAGGGTTACATTGGAGAACGCCTGGTGCTCAACCTGTCTTTTAAACTGTCTTTTAAACTGATTTAGACTGATTGTTACAAATATTGTAAGTTTATTTTTATAAGCATTATTAAAACATTTTACTATTAATTTAATTTTGTTTTATTTAGTCAAAACTTTTTCCTGCTCACGTTACGTTGGTTTTTCAACAATCAAAGTTGCCCCTTGATTTCAAAGTGAGCTGTCCAAATTTTATTTTTCTTTTCTTTTTGTTATTGGTTGCTAGTCGGGGTGTCTTTTCAATGGCGTATAAAAAATACTACATCCCAAAATAACCAAATATAATAAATAATTCATGATATAATTTTGATAATGAGGTTTTGATTTTGTTTCTAAAAAAGTGAAAAAGATTTTAACTTTGTTTTTCCAGATTTATGTAGTTCATAATTAATCGTCATTACTGTTTTTTTTTTGTTTATTTACAATGCTTTAATCAAAAAAGTTATTAAAGTTTAAAATTGAAAATTAATCAAAGTCACCTCGTTTACGGTATGGTACTATTCCCTATTCTGTGGTAGCGTGATGATATATGTATAGCCAATGTTACTCGCTAATTGAAAGTCTTTTTCAAATCGGTCAATAGTTTCGGAGCCTAAACTACCGCAATTATAGACCAGGAAATTGTGATACAGGTCGCAAGGGGTAAGCGGAGCTTTGGATTTGTGTGAGTGCAGTGTACGTGAACGTATATATGACCTCTCTACACACACAGCTACAAAAAGAGTTTTTACTCTAATTATCGTGGTCACTCACACAAATGCAAAGCTCCGCTTACGCCTCGCGACCTGTATCTACTTATTACGTTTAGAGACGCTTTTTTAGCTTTATCCTTGGAATTGACGGATTAATTGACGGAGCGAACGAAGCGTCTACGCTTCTAGAATAGACAATATTGCTTTTGTCCGTCTGTATGTAGGTATGTGTGTTCGGGGCTAGCGGCCACATGAAATTTGGCACAGGTGTTCTTTGATTTAAAAAACTTATTTTTCATTATGAGCTTTTTTGGAAGGGGGGGGGGGGGGGGGGGGAATTCCTAATATGGCCAATATTGACAAACAATACTCGTAGTACACTTATCAGTGTACATCCTCAAAGGCTTGTCCACTTACACCAAAGCACAGTTTAGCGGTAACCATTGTCAAGTCGAAACTCCTACAATCAACATCCATAATGAAAAGTACCTACTTGGAAACACACTAGCCAAAATTACGTCGTACACAGTTAAATATGTAATATTTAAATATGTTATAATATTATTTTATTTTATACTACCTGTCTTGGCGAATTTGCTAATTTAGGTTTTACTTATTGGAGGCGTTCTCGAGTATTAGTGAGACAAACGAAAGGCAATTCATTTTTATCTATATAGATTGTTATTTATTTCAGAATATTTACAAGAAAAAGTAACAGAAAAAAACTATAATGAAAATGTAACTAATGTAATGAATTGTTGATTATTTATTATTGTTTAACAAAGTCAGGTAAACTTAGTTGAAATTTTTACCCAATAATTATACTCGACGTGATGTGATTCGATGAATATATTTGTTTTACATCATACAAATGTGTAAGTAAGTCAGTTGATTCAAAATGTTATTCACTTATGTTAGTCTATGAAGTTCGAATTGATTTTGTTCATTTCGTTCGCTCTAGAATGAAATAAATCTATGTGAATGTATTGTTGAGGGTGGAAGGTTTTAAAAATGGCATTCTGTTCGTATATCTCGATCAGAGGCGATAATCTTAGAAGAAAATAGTAGGTTCATAATTTCTAGGACATTTAATAACTTCTACGCTGAAATACAGATGGCGTTGTAGGTATTTATTTTATACATAAGTATGTTTATCAGTTGCCTAGATCCCATAGCACAAGCTTAAAGCTTAGTTTGGGCTAGATGACGTTGTGCGAGAATCTCCAAAAATATTTATAAATATTTATTTTATTTTAATCAAAGTTAAATTGTACAGAAATATTTCTACTAAAATGGTATTTATTTGACCATTAAGTACTAAACGTCCCTTTGTTACTTCGAACAGTACTGCAAATTAGTAATTCCAAATGATATGTTGGTTTATTTTATTATTATACAGGGTTACCTGGTAAATCGTGCGAACCCCGTTCAGGGGTGGTAGTTCCCACCATTTCTAACAAATTTCTTGTCTATTGGCCTATCTTTTTCGTTTATTTTTGTTCAAATTTTATATTTTATACGATTTTTGTGTAGCAGATTAGTTTCTTCAAAATTAGAGTTACATAACATAACATAACATAGATAAAATAAAATACATAACCTAATTGATCAATTTTACGGTAATTTTTGCTACTACTTTTAAGAGTTTTATCAAAGATTATTCCAAGACTTCCAATAGCAGCCTAGCTTGTTATACCTTGTTGAATATCTAATGAAACGTAGATATTTTTAAGCGTGTCTGCAGCCTAGGTGTCATAGTTTTTTTTTACTATCGCTGGTTGAAGTTTGATTTGTACTGATTTTTTATTGATGCTATAACTATCAATCTTCTTTCTACGACCCATTTAGTTGAGGTAACTCTAATTTTATTTTTCATAATGATGAAGAAACTAATCTGCTACACAAAAATCGTATAAAATATAAAATTTTAACAAAAATAAACGAAAAAGATAGGCCAATAGACAAGAAATTTGTCAGAAATGGTGGGAACTACCACCCCTGAACGGGGTTCGCACGACTTACCAGGTAACCCTGTATTAATATTGCACGACAACACATTTGGCAGCTATTTACCAATATTTAATCAAAACTGTTAAATAAAGCAGTAGAAACAAGTGGTTGTTTTTCATATTAATATACTAGCCACCCTGATACAAATTTCTGTGAAGCATGCCAAAAATTAAAAAAAAAACAAAATGTCTGAACTTGTAAACAATTAAGCCGGCTAGATTTTAGTTATATAATAATATCGTGTTTTATTTGTGTTCCAAAGAAGCGAAAATTCTCCCAAACAAGCCTTAATACTTAGTGCACAAAAAGTAGTGTCTGTGTGACTAATCAGTTTGTATTTTTTTTTAATGTCGTCTGATAGATACTGCTGTGTACAATGTTGTCACTAAATCTTTTCTTCTGAAAATTTGTGTTTTGTCGAGTGTGGTTTTGTGTCCTGCACTCATCAAGACTTTTTTTTTTTGCTAATAAATATATTTATGCAAAATAGTGAAAGTTATTTCATTCACCAACCCATGGAATGAGTCTGCTTTTCTGTAAAGCTAGTTCCACACGTCAGTAGACGGCATTTGCGGATGTGTGTCTGCCAACGTGTAGTTGTGCCGCAGATGCCGTCTGATGACGTGTAGAGCTTGTATAGCTAGCTATATATATTTTGAGGCCTCCTTTTGGGAAGTCGGTTGAAAAGTTGCCAATGCCAAATAACAGATTGCGTTACCTTCTTTGCCACAAAATCTCTTCCCCTCTACGCCGGAAGATGGGCCTCTATTTCAGTATAGTGTAATGTACTCTGTGATCGACATAGGCAGACGTGGAATATAAATAAGTGTAAATTCATATTAAAAGTTATTGTAAATACATACTTATGAAAGTGTTGCCAATATAATGTATTCTTACGAAATGAGCAGTTTTAACTCAACTGAGTCTGGATTGTGAGAGTTCTTCACACTATCTAAACTAAAAACTAAAACAAATATGTGAAACAGGTAGTCCTAGACAGAGTGCCCATAACACAGCATTCCCGCGCTGCTTTTTGAATCCCATACACTGTATCTAGAGTTACAGTGTTTTGAATTAACAAGCTCTTTCGATTCCGTTAAGCCTGTTTCATCGTACCACGTATAACTTTTAGTCTTTGTATGAAAGGTTCTGAGATATTACAACTCATATTAGACTCTATTTTCTTAAAGTTACAAGCCAAAATATTCTTCGCATCTTTGCAAACGCTTTATCGCTTTTTATTGTACTTGCGCTTTGTCAAAACACTGTAACTGTAAATACCGTGTATTGCCAAATTATCTTGGCGCTTTGCAGGATACAGTGTTTTGACGTAACAAAGTAGTAATTTTCGAAAAAGATTTCTTTTAATTTTTTTTCAAAACCCGTATTTCGTAGTTACAGTGTATTGGATTCACACGGTACCGCTGGTAGATATATACGTTTTAAAAACATATTTTTCTCCTCAACTAAGTATTTAGGTGCTCAAGTTTCCGAAGGTTGTTTGGTTTAAGTATTTATTTATTGTAAACTGTGAATATTATTCCTGGATTACGCCAGTGAGGTTAATATTATGTTAAGCGCATACTAATACGTATTGTACGTACGTAAATACCTCTCTGTATTTTTAGTTTCCCTTTTTAGGCCTAACGACCGCACGAATTTCGATAAATGAAGATCTCTGCTTAAAGTTTTTATTCTCAAGAATGTAAACAGTAAAAATAATGCAGTTTTTTGGCGCTTGCAGTTAAAAGCTGTGTGCATATTTGGCGTTAAAATGTATGTTGTTCAAAAAATACCTATTTTCACTCAACGTAACGATTGAAAAAGTCATATTGAAAAAATCACGCTTTCTTGCATTTTGTTAAAAGACTTTAACTAAGACATCTGTATTTTTGAGCGGAGCGAAGCGAAACTCTATCTTAGACGACAAGTGTAAATCGTTTGTGTGCCAACTCCTCCGAAACGGCTCAACCGATTTTGACCAAATTTGGCATGCTGGTCGAAATCATACCCCTGAGTACATATCTCTGAAATCATGAAAATAGAGCATAAAAAAAAATTAACAAAATTTTTCGAATCGGGTGTGCCAATTTTTTCTCCCGTATGTTTACGTCAAAGTCGAACCCCTCATAATGCGTTATTGCCAGCCCGAGACGGGACATAGGTATACCTGGCTCATTGTTGGCGCGATGCCTTTTTTAAAAGCACAACAAAGCCACAAGGCATGCATCGCAGCCTACACTGATAGACACTGGTTCTGATCTATATATAGGATGTGGACATTTCAGCGTGAAATATTGTAATAAAATATAGTGACATAGTTCTTGTAGGTACTTCAAATATTTTGTATATAATACAACTACAACTAAGTATAACAAATAATAATTTAAATTTACATATTAGTATATTGTATTAGATCTTATTATGTTCTTGATCTAATAGTTAGTGATTTGACTGTACAGAATAGTGACGTCATAGTTCATTTTTTCATAAAAAAAATTCTCTGAGGTCTATCGTTTTGACAGTGATTTGACAATCATCTACCCTATTACGCTTATATCTACGAAGAGGTGGGTTAGGTGTCACACGCCCTCATTATATATCCCACATAATTATTGCCGTTACAACCAAGCCATCATATATTAACCGAAAATTTTATAATTCGAACCTAAATGCTAACGGCAAGGACCGATGTAACATACTTACTTCGTAGTGACGGCAGTACAAGTGTCATAATTAAGGATCTTACGGCCGGTTTCTGAATTGATAATTTGAAGTTAACTATGCGCTGAGCACGTCAAATGTCAAAATTTGTTCCTGAATTACAGTACAGGAGTCATTATGGGTGACTACGAAACCCTATTTTATGTGCAGCCTGACACAACTTGGCTGATTTTGTTACAAAAACAAACTTTTACTATGTTATGATAATGTACAGGGAAGAGAATAGAAAAGATTTTTTTAGACCTTTTCGTTTCTGAAAAAAAAAATTACTCAAAACCGTCTAACCTTTTAATTATATCAGAAGATAATGAGCAACACTCTCGCATAATAAACGTAAAAAAGCAGTCCTCAGGACTAACTTACAACATCCTGTATATATCAATAAGGCAGAGTGCAGACTGCTTTGTCTCGTACATGTACTGTTACTTCATTTGTGTTTAATTACTCGACATGTTTGTTACACTAATGGTGTGCTACTAGCTTTTTCATCATTATAATACTGTTATATTTTTTTAAAGAAGATACTTATTGAATTTTAAGATGTTATTTAAGTATCTAAAATGCCGTAATTGTAGCATATTTTGTACTTAGGTAACTACAATTTTTTTTTGTTGCATTATACACGCTTATTGATTTTGACACGAGACCAATGTACATTCGTCCACATTTAGTCTTAAGAAAATGTGTAAATGTGTCAATTATTGAAAAAAGTGACCGAGAGTTTTATTGCCAGTTTCTTTCTCTCGGTTCTACTTATTGCTTTGCGAATCTCTGCCAGATTACTACATACATGTAAATATGTATTATACATGTAAATATACATGTAAATATAGATGCAATGATATTTTTTATTTTGATTACTGTACTGACGTTTGTAAGAGCCATTTAGTGACCTATACAAATAAATAAATCATTTCATTTCATTTATCTGGGACTCCATCGATAACATAAAATATTTATTGTCATGTCTGCCAAATTCTACCATATTGTAGGTAACCCGGTATGTATATTTATGTGATCCACATTAATGTTTGTTTCGGAGTTTGGCTATTTCTATGTTATTTAAAAATTAAGCATGTTTATCAGTTGTCTAGATCCCATAACACAAGCTTATATTAGTTTAATTTTGGCTAGATGACGTTGTGTCGCCGGGTGCCACTGGAAATACTTTCTGTGTGTGTACCAGAGACGCCTGGCAACGGACGTGAAAGTTGCCGAGGTTTTGGGCCAAGGAATTAAAAAAAAAGATGACGTGTGAAAATGTCCAAAATATTTATTTATCACAAAAACTATCTATCTCCTGCAAATTTTACGTTATAACAGTCGAGTAACAACAGGGAATTAGATGTAATACAAGTCCGCGTAAGGACAGCCCCATTTCTGCATAAGGTTGTACTTAGTAGTATTTTTTTTTTGTGGTTAGGTACACATCCATGATCTTTCGGCAAACAGACTAGCTTCTAATCAACCGGTAAAACTCTGGTAAACCTTAAATGTGCCCAACTAGTAGCAATGGGCGCCCTTTTACGTGGGGGTAATTTAATAGTTGACGGAATGTGGGTAATATTCATTGGTCGTTAGCGCTCACATGCGGCGTAACGACCGAGTAATAGAGTACTTACATACTATTCCCTATTCTGTGGTAATGGTACAATGTAAATGAGCTCTAAGTATAACATATTGTTTCTGCCTACTTCTTTTGGAAACCAGGCGTCAAATTAATTGATTTAAAAGTTGATATGTCCGAAAAAAACAATAATACAGGTAAGTCGATTCAATCAATTGGAACAACTTCACACATTGATGGAACACGGGCAATGAGTCGCGTGAAAATGTGTCAATATCTGCCACAAATTAGAACCGTTCTAATTTCTATATTTTCAATTGACTGCTACGGTTTTTACGGGCAGTAGATTTGGAGTTTATTGCCAACAGACAAACGCGGTGGAGGACTTTGTTTCATGAGGCTTAACCTACGTGAATCATCAAATCGGAGGTGTTTTGTCAAAAACCGAGATCCTAAGAGTATAGAAGAAGTATGCCAAGATCATAGCCAGCGGAAATCCTTAGTGTCAGCAAACCCTAACTTGTAAAGGGTACGGCACTGTAGGTATGAATGTATTATGAATAAAATAAATACACAGCGTACCGGTATAAGTACCAACCTACACGTAATAGTAGAAACGTAATACAAAGACCATGGTCACGTTTACACATCAAAATAACTAAAATACCCTTCCGTATTAAAATATTAAGTCCCTTTAATATCCACTTTATACATATGTTCACATGTGTCCGTGCCTCGGAGAGCACGTTAAGCCGTCGGTCCCGGTTGTCATACTAACATATATGGCAGTCGTTAAAGGGTAGTTGGAGCCCTAAATCAAAAATCCTCGCGGTCTAACTACAGATCTTCGATATCGCCCATGGGTTGTGGAGGTCAGATGGCAGTCACTTCACGGAAAATATCGAAGTTCAGCCGAATCGCAGTTAGACTGGAAAGCCGACCCCAACTGAGTTGGGAAAAGGCTTGGTGAATGATGATGTCATATGTTCACATGTAGGGCATGTAGGTTTTTTTTTTTTTTTTTTATATTTGGTTAGCCAAATTGACGACGTCTAGCGATTGTGGGCCACTCTCACAGCACACATTACTATTGAGAGTGGCCCTCAACTTGACGACCTACTGATGTGCCTCTTCACGCTCCGCTTAAAGAACCCAGGATTATATGTGGGAGGAAACACGTGCACAGGCAGGGCGTTCCAGGCCACTATCGTTCGGCAGAGAAACGAACGTTTAAAACGTTCGGTTCTCGCGAACATGCTATCCACTGTGTGGGGGTGGCATCTCTGCCCGGCACGAGTCGTTCGGGATCGGAAGGAAGAGGGTGGGATCAGATTGAAGAGCTCTTCAGAACACTCGCCGTGGTAAATACGGTAGAATGCGGCCAAGGAAGCTATTGTTCGGCGCTGAACTAGCGGCTCAAGGCTTCCCGTTACCTCCGGACAATCTATAATACGGATAGCCCGTCGCTGCATAGCGTCGAGAGCGTCCAGCAGATACTTCGCGGAGCCGTCCCAGAGGTGAGAGCAGTATTCGACGCAGGGTCTAATCTGCGTCTTGTACAGCAGACACCTCTGGTCCGGTGTAAAGAATCTCTTTACCTTATTCAGTATTCCTAGTTTCCGCGAAGCTAGCCCTATACATCTTTCGATGTAGTTTTTATTATTGAGCTCTCGACGAACGTCTATGCCAAGGATATCAAGGTTGTCCTTCATTAGTAATAATGCATTCTGAAGAGAGGGTAGGGGAAGGAAAGGGGATTTCTTCGCAGTAAATGCACATGCCTGTGTTTTGCGGGCATTGAACTCGACCAGGTTCTCGGTACCCCATTGAGAGATACTGTCGAGGTTACGGTCGAGATCAGCCACGAGTCGTCGTCTCTCCTCCTCAATCTCAGATCGCCCCGCCGTCGGACGAACCGAGTAACTCCCGTGCAGTGTGCTGTCATCTGCATAGCAATGAATGTTCCCGAGGGATAGCATATCATTGATATGCAGAAGAAAGAGAGTTGGTGATAGTACGGACCCCTGCGGTACCCCGGCATTCACTTGCAAGAAGCGAGAAGCCTGGCCATCGCAGAGGACCCGCACTCGGCGCTCGTTTAAAAAGCTGGCAATCCAGCTGCACAGTTGAGGAGGTAGACCATATGCCGGAAGCTTGGAAAGGAGCGAAGCATGCCAGACCCTATCGAAGGCTTTGGCGATGTCCAGGCTAATAGCCAAGGACTCGCCGTGCCTTTCCATAGCCCCACCCCAGACATGCGTTACGAATGCCAGAAGATCACCCGTTGATCGCTTTGGCCTGAAGCCGTATTGTCGATCATTGATTAGCGAGTGATCCTCTAGGAATTGCATGAGCTGCTTATTTATAAGGAGCTCAAGCACCTTGCAAATGACTGAGGTGACAGCTATGGGTCGATAGTTGCCTGGATCGGACCGATCCCCTTTCTTGGGGATCGGTTGTACGTTCGCCTCCTTCCAGACCTCCGGCACGAGCCCTGAAGAGTATGACAGGCGGTACAGACGCGTTAATACTGGAGACAACTCAGCTGCACATTTTCGTAGCACCACTGCCGGAATGCCGTCAGGGCCACTGGCTTTCCGCGTGTCGAGTGACCGCAGCACTGCCCGTACATCACATTGCCTGATAACAATATCAGGCATTGTGTGGCCACAGTTGGCGATGGCGGGGGGCTGCAGGCCACGGTCGTCGACCCGGGAATTAGCCGCAAAGAGGTCTGCGAGCATATCCGCTTTCTCTTGGGCTTTGTGAGCCAGTGTTCCATCTGGGTAACGCAGCGGTGGCAGCGAGGGCTGACAAAAGTTAGATTGCACGGCTTTGGCCAGTTGCCAGAATCCACGGCTGCCCGTGGGATGGGAAGTGAGCTCCTGACCAAGCCGCGCGACGCGCTGGGCATCCGCTCTCTTAAAGGCCCTCTTACTCGACTTTGTGGCCCGGTTGTACGCTGCTTTAAGGTGGCCCACGTTTGGGTCGCGCACAGCCCGGGCCCTGATCCAGGCGCGATATGCCGACTGTTTTTGTCGAACAGCTTTGGCACAATCTCGCCCGAACCAGGAACGAGCTCTGCGGATACTGGCGACATCAGTGAAAGGGATGTAATAATCCATCCCTAAACTGATCTCGCCAGCAATAGCAGAAGCACTATCCGAAGGACCCTTTCCTACAAAGCAGCGCTGGCTCCAGGGGACGGACGCATAATAATCGCGTAGACCGTCCCAATCCGCTGACGAGTAGTGCCATAGTCGTCGTGACGTTTGTACAGGACGTGCAGGAGGTGACACCTTCATGCCAGCGTGAACAACACAGTGGTCGGAACTACCCAGTGGGGCTCCTACCGAAACACTGTACTGGGCTGGGCGACTCGTCAGCAGTAGATCCAGCAGAGCGGGCGCGTGATCTGACCTGTCTGGTATCCGGGTGATCCCGCATACCATCTGGGTCAGACCGTGGGAGAGAGCGAACGCATGGGCGGCTCTACCCGCATGATCAGTCTTGAGGGACCCCAGCCATTCAATGTGATGGCCATTGAAGTCCCCCAGAAATACTAGGTCAGCGTTCGGGAACCGCACCTGCGCTTCATCAGCCGTCTCGCTGAGGTACTGGAAGAGCTTTGTTGTCTCAGAATCCCCTGTGTGGGATCGGTAGACGCACACGTAGATCTGGCTCATAGAGCCATGGTCTACGTGCAGCCAAAGGACGGAATTGGAGGGGTTCTCTAGGCAGCGCAACCGGCGGCAGCAAACATCCGCCCTAACGAACACGCACACCCCGGCTTTGTCTCGAAATTGTTCCTCGATGACATAGCCGGGGTAACACAGGTAAGACGTGTCGTCAGGGCGGCGTATTTGTGTCTCCGTGAGGAACATCACAGCGGGCCGTGCCATCTCAAGGTGGTGGTGGACGGTATCGAGGTTCGCATGGAGTCCACGGACGTTAGTGAACTCCACCTCGAAATGTGAAGTTGTGGGGTTTCCTGGGGCCGCTGTGTAACGTTTATTTCTTTTTTGTTGCACTGCCATTGTAGATTTTGAAGAAGAAGCGTGAAGACAGGGCGACATTTGGTGCAGCAGTAAATGACAAAGCGCACGGGCTAGCTTTGTCTAGAACCGTGTGGTTAGGTCGGAGCCGACTCGCCGGATGGAAGGGCTCCCAAACCCCCCTGATGCAAGGCCGCCGCTACCCCACACCGGTTACCACCCGGAGCGGCGATCCCACATCAGGATTATGCGCAACATGTGGGGCAGCCTCCTGGGGTGGTTGGCCCCAGGCGGGCCCCATGACTGTGTTGCGGGCGGCCGCGGCAACGCCATTGCTAAGGGTCTCCCTGGCCGGCGAATCGACCCACACCACCCACACTAGACTCCGTTTCGCCCCCACTGGTCCCATGCCTGCTGCACCATACATCGCCCCGGGCCCGGCGGTGCAGCTGCTGAACCCCTAACGCAACCCAGCCTGGGCTGGGTTACTTGGGGGGCTTTAGCACAGCTGCACGGTGGTACCCCCCCGGACCAACACTGTTGTACCACCTGGTACCCACGTAGGGGCCGAAGCCACTCCATAGGTACCGTAAATTAACGAGCCTCTTCCGTTTATCAGCAGGTGCGCCACTAGCAGGTGAGGTCGCTGGGGCCCTATAGATGTTGGTAGAGCCCCTTTGCACCCATTCAAAATTGGTCTTTGTACGTATCACACCGTGGTGTTGACAGCCTGTTAACGAAAGATCCAACCTTTGTGATCATCATACCTATAGTCCGACCCAGAGATCGAAACTCGGTACTTCGACAACCTGGTGTAACAACCACAGAATACGCCACCGAAATCATTACTAACTGATTATCAGAGTTCTAGTTTCCCTTATAACGAACAAAGCCGCGGCCGTCAGCTAGTCTTATCAAGCCTTTACATTTTATACCGTGATATAAATGTCGTATACAATAATCACCACAATAAATCCTGAATATTTATTACAATTTTACAAGGAAATTACTTCTACAAAGAAGAGAACCTAAAGGTGTTGGGCTAATAACTCAATTCAACTGCTAGTGATGTTATGTTTTGTTTGAATTTATAGATTGTTAATTATCTATCGCTATCGAATATAACAGGGTTAGATGGCCATTGTTTTTTTATTTTTTAATGCAGAATATTTAAGTATATTTGTACTTAAGTTAGTGTTTATAAACCGACCGAGTGTGTGTCTGGTCACGCATAGAATATTGTTTCGTAGTATGGGTTCCCACGGGAACCGGGAACGAGAAAAGTATATCACTATTTGTACACACATTAAAATTATTAGTAACTTGCGTTTCGAGCTTTCGATCCCCGTTCACCACACTATGACGTGAATAACCACGACTGATAAACCGCTATTTCGTGTTTGTATAAATGGCGCCTTACCTTCTATTGCCGGGTGCCCCGGGTACGCCCATCGAAAGGCTAATCAGACGTTAAATACGCAATTTTGTGTAAGTCAAAATTATCGATAATATATTCGAGACTAGTCATGGCACATCACTAAAGTCTAAAAATAAGGTTGTTGGTTTTAGGGTGGTTATTTCGCAACCATAAAAGCCCGCCACTTGAACGTGTCGAAGAAACCTGCCGTAATGAGAGGTAACAATGTATTTACCATTACTGCCTGCTATAAGCAAGTTCGATTTTATGTTGTAAAAATTCTTTTTTTTTCGGCCTCTCCGCATAAAATCACATTTAAGCACAAATTTTTATATTCGCATCATTTAAAAATATTACAGGTATTCGCATCACTAAAAATAGTGGTATGAAGCGGAGAAAGACTCTAAATGATTATACGTACAGAGTAATTTATTTACAATAAGAATTACAATATACAAAATAAACATAATTATAGACTAAAAATACCTACATTACAAAATATCGTTTAAAAAACCCTCCGCGTCATTGCCAACTGGGAAGGTTCCCAGAATGCTGGCTGTGTTGCCACGTTGGATGGCGATACTTATTCTTTGGGCCAGCAAATAGCCAGCCTTCTGGTCCTGAGAAGCATCGATTAGGCGTTTATTACGTACAGTGTATTTTGGTCTTAATTGATTACAGCAGTATTATTGATTTTCTCTTGTATACATAAACAAGAGAAAAGCAAAATCATAGAATAGAGTTCCGTAGTTACGCATAGTAGCCACTAACTCCTGAACTAACCTGTTAGTATGCTATAGTTTTCGTTAAGAGGTCACAATCATGAAAGATTTTTCGACTCAGCCGTTTAGATTTTAGAGGGAGGGGGTGGGGGAGGGAAATGTTTTAACAAAAAAATGCGATTTAAAGTTGAATATCTAACGGATTAATATATCAAAAAATTGTCTTAAACCTCACATTGATTTCATGACGGCGTACACGTGAGTAAAAAAAATAATTCCCGCTCTAAGTGTAGGGGAAAAAAATATTTTTCGTGACTTCAACTACGGAACCCTAAAAAGGAGAAAATTCCCAAGTCGACTATTTGTTTATGTTTGTTATCTCAAAACTATCGACTCGGTGAACCGCTTTTGAAAATTCTGTTTTAAATTGAAAGCTGTACTTACTTAGTGCTTCAGTGTATCCTTATTTCAATTTGGTCCCATTCCCACGTAATTGGGGGCAAGCCTATTGCCTTTACAGGGCACTTATAGAATATTGAAAACTACTCTGTAATTCTAACCAAAATTCCTACAGTCAGGATAGATGTTGCATATCAGTAAACAGAATCCCTGCAGTCCGACCATATAAACATATCCTATAAAATACACATCAAAAATCAACACAACAACCGACTTCAAATTACCTAAATGGGATCAAATAGTTGTAGGAATGGGACCAAATAGTTGTCGGAATGGGACCAAATAGTTATCGGAATGGGTCCAAATAGTTGTCGGAACGGGACAAAATAGTTGTCGGAATGGGACCAAATATTTGTCGGAATGAGACCAAATAGTTGTCGGAATGGGACCAAATAGTTGTCGGAATGGGACCAAATAGTTGTCGAAATGAGACCAAATAGTTGTCGGAATGAGACCAAATAGTTGTCGGAATGAGACCAAATAGTTGCCGGAATGAGACCAAATAGTTGTCGGAATGATACCAAATAGTTGTCGGAATGGGACTAAATAGTTGTCGGAATGAGACCAAATAGTTGTCGGAATGAGACTAAATAGTTGTCGGAATGAGACCAAATAGTTGTCGGAATGAGACCAAATAGTTATCGGAATGAGACCAAATAGTTGTCGGAATGAGACCAAATAGTTGTCGGAATGAGACCAAATAGTTGTCGGAATGAGACCAAATAGTTATCGGAATGAGACCAAATAGTTGTCGGAATGAGACCAAATAGTTGTCGGAATGAGACCAAATAGTTGTCGGAATGGGACCAAATTGAAATGGGACCACTTGGGAAGTAGTAGCTTCCAATTAAAAAAAAATCAAAGTCGGTTCACCTGGTCCAAAGATTGAGATTGAGAACGTCCTCCATTTTTGGAAGTCGGCTGAAAATAAACATAGCTTTATTAGTTAAACCTACCAACTCCTTGTAACTTTATAGCAACAAAAGTTAAATCACTAAAACGGAATGTTAACAAGCTTTAACAATTATTTACGTAACTGTTAGTAATTAATTATAACAATTACTACAGTTAATTTACTGTTTTCATTGTGATAACTAATTATATGATAACAGGTTAGAAACGACTTGTATTATAACGGGTACTTGTAAACATTACTCGCCTTGTAAAGGAATGAGGCAGGGTGTATATTTTATTTTATAGCGGACTTGGAGTTTTCATTTCCCATGGGAACATATTCCCGGGATAAAAAGTAGCCTTCGTTACTCATTATAACCTCAGCTATCATTCAGTAAAAGTCACGATAAAATCGGTCCATACTATACCTACCGTTTCGGAGATTACCTGGCTATAGAATATAGACAGAATTTTTTTTTATGGTTTTTTATGTAAATACCTACCGTTTTAATAGGCACCTACCTACGAGAAAAGCAGTTACCAACTCTTGGGTTTTTTGGAATTCAAACAGATACTTATATTTTATAGTTATTTGTATAGATATAGACAGATAACTAAACTACCTACCTATTAGTAAAAACTTGTATACATAAGTATACAAGTTTTTACTAATAGGTAGGTACTTAACTCTAATAGTAACTTAGATGATAACTGTGTATTATCTTGTTTAAAAGTAAAATGTACTGGCAAATAGCCCGTAAAACTCTCCTTGTACCCACTCTGTACCATAAGGTGTATGTATGTTATGTTACTTTCTGTATAAAATAGCTCCACACAGCTTGTACTAGAACCTATTACGTTAAATTTATGAAACTAATTACCCTCAGAACTTTCCACCGTCAGATATACTTGTTTCTAATTAAAGTTTTAGTTTAAATGAATGATGTTTAAGTACATCCTGAACTAATAAGACAGGTTATTGAGTGCACAGGGTCCCTCCGAGATCCATCTGCAAGCGTTGCACCTGCTGATTAACAAAAGAGGCTCCGCCACTTCACGGTTTCCACTTAGTGGTTTTGGCTCCGACGATGATACCAGCGTGGTAGGTACTCTTTTATATTTTTCTCCTGTGTGTGTATATAAAGTCGTGTCGTAGGAACCAGTAGCATGGTAGAATAGGCAGTTATCTCTTGACTTTTCACCCCAAAACACTAAAACTATAGAATCCATAATCGCGATGCCTATTTTGATACTAAATCAAAAGCCGTAAGCCAAACAGCATCCTGTTTATACGGCTATCTGATGAATTATGACAAAACTATAGTTTTAAATCATAATTACTGGCGGTAGCAGATCATGCTGCAATAATTGTCTCTCCTAAATTCATTCTAGGAACGTAAACACATTGAAACAAACTCGTCCTTAATACAAAAGCGAGTAGAACGAATCTCAATTGGCAAAATCACGGCCAAAATCCCGCTGACATGTTCTGGATTGAGTTAAGAGCAAACTTTCTGTGGCCGGTGTAATAAGACCCATAACTAATGATTGTATTACTGCAAAATTACAGGATTGTACTCAACTAAGAGGGGTGAGGAAGGTCGGATTATTGTGGTTGGATGGCCACCCGCAGCGACCTCACAGCGTGAGCAGACTGTGAGTCACCAACAGACCGCATGATGAGACATTTTGCCAATAAAAATAATTAAGTACTTGTTGAGGTTTTCTCTTGAAACACTGGTGACAATGTAGGTATGTGAAAATCACTAAATTGTTTGTTTAAGGTCCCCTGCTGTGTCCGTCAGATGAACTAAAAACTATAGTGAAAAGAGTTTCATACGAATTCCGTTTGATCTGAGCGTCACCATGCTTAAAGATTAGTTCTGGCTGTTCTAGTCTCAATAGCACAAACATGCTCCGGACAGTGTTTGCCAACTGACTGGTCTACCCAGTTAGTGTATCAACCCGTACCTCTGATGATAGATCGATAACGTAGAACATGAATATAAAACGTGGCTTTTCTTTTATATTTTCTAAGAAAAGTTCGGTAAACTTTAATACTCAAATCATTTTACAACACTGTACACTGTAGTATTGAAGTTATCGATAATAAGGCGGTTAAACTCGACAAGGCGTTATGGTCAACGACCTGTTATTTAAAGTATAATTTTATCATAATGTACTATGATTATATCCAACTGGGTTTAAAATGTTTCTTTACGATACAGATTTGCAGAAAATCTCATACAAAATCTGTATCTAAGTATCGTACAAATAAATTCTTAATTTTTTATAGTACCAATGTCATAATTATAGACTTTATATGTCAACTTTTGAAATCGTATTTTTCGACATGAGAGTCGATAAAGCATGATAGCACAGAATAGGGAATAGTACTTACGTACATAACTTGCACTTCGACGTTAATTAAAGCACATTCTTTTGTTTACAGATAACATTGTCCAGTAAAGTAAAATATATACCAGCATAATTTGACCAATAATTATGACGTTAATACCTCAATATCAACTCTATGGTCAATGCCGTATCACAAACAAGAGACAACCCTTACTGATTTACAACTTTAATTTGTCGCTGACGTCACGTATTTTTTGATGAAAGTCAAAGTGGCGGGTGTACCATTGCAAATCATGTTGTACCACTTACCAAAAAAATGTACCTAAAATGTACTAAATTGTACCTAGGTCTAAAAAATACGTACCCGATTCAGAACGAAATTATTTCGGAATTAAAATACACCCGCCATTTTGACATCAATACGGCGGGTGTACTATAATATTTTATTACTTAACCATTATTCATAAAATATAATTGTACCAAAAAAATGTACCTAAAAAGTACATCAAGTAAATAAAACACACCCTTGATCCGTTGGATAGTTTCTGAGAAATAAAACAACCGTGTCTAGTTTACTTACGCTAGTAAAATTATAAATCATGATTTTAATAACTAGAGTACACCCGCCACTTTGACTCTCATTATTTTTTGTTAGGCGAGTGACATAGGCCTGATGATAGGTATACTTATGTGTTGTATTGCTTAAAATATTAACGGAATTTGACTACAAGGATTGGTAAACCGTTGTGTAAAGCGGTCTACCTGTCATTACGTCACAAAAGAGTATCCACTATTCCGTCCTATGACGACAGTTCTATTGAAGACAGAATAAAAGATGGCTTCCATTCATATTTGATAGTATTTCTATGGAAGTAGGTTATACAATCGATGTATCAAGTACCTATCATTATTGTGTCGATGCAGTTTGAATCAGACATTGCTAGTTAAGGGGTTTTATGTCGTCATTTCTATTTCAAGAATTTCAGTGTTTTAGACGAGGCTATTGCGCTTATAGCTGTTATCTCGGAGAGACTTTAAGGGATAAATACACGATTGCAAACGCGGTTGTAAACGTGGTATTAATTAGAATGATTTGCTGGCTACACGGTTTAAAACTAACAGTGTTCAATAGAACACCGTTGGTTTTAAACAGCCGTCTTAAACAGTGTTTTGGATATTGGATAGAAACAGGCGTTACTTGGCGAAAATCCATGACAAAACAATGGTAAGTAAAATGTTTTAAGAAAAAACTTTTTAAAATTATATATTAGCATTAATTTTTCGCAGAATTAAAATTAGAATAGAATTAAAAGAATTTAATTCTGCGAAAAATTAATGCTATTATATAATTTTAAAAAGTTTTTTCTTAAAACATTTTACTTACCATTGTTTAGTGTTTTGGATGTTTAAAGGAAAAAATACACAGTATAAAACAGAGATTTAAAAGACAGTTGTTTTAAAGCAAATTAAAATTAGGTACGTCATACTCCTGTTTTTTTTTTGTTTTAAACCGTGTAGCCCACAAACATCAGTGTTTTAAACCCTAAACCGTACCCTAACCTAAACCAAATTAATACGTCTTTTTATTCGTACTACGCGGTCTAAGCCAGCATAGTGGCCGGTTTACAACCACGTTTTAAACCGTGTATTCGATGCTAATCGTGATATTAATACCTACAGATACCCAGAATCATTTAACTCCAATCGTAAACGTAGTCATCATCACGCACACGCACACATTATCCCTGTAATGCCACGGTACATTACTCAGTACAATTTCAGTTGGTTGTTGACTCATATATAAAATTCCGAAAACATTTTCCCCCCAAACGTAGTAATATTTCACACTAGAAGTGTTCCCACTCATTTAACATCCAAACTGAACACAAACGCTCAAACGGAACTCCTAACTCAATCAGTTCATTCGCAGACTCGATGAATACATTCATTCGTTCGTTCCATGAAGAATGAAAGTGCCTAGTAAATCATTCACAGGCCAACGCATCGGCTCCAAGGTCTCGGGTAATGGGCTAAAGAAATGTTTTCACTAGGGTTTAAGAAGGATTAGTTATGGTTCAGGATCTTCGTTCATTTAAATGTACCTTTGTTATGGATGACACATTTCAAGAAAAAATACGGCTTTAACATAATATTTTGGTTATAGTGTCTTGTAATGAATATTTTAGGACATAACGTAATGTACCTTGAAATTAAATATCATCATTGACCGAGCCATTTTCCAACCCAGTTGGGTTCGGCTTTCCAGTCTAACTGCTCGCGGCTGAACTTTGATATTTTCCGTGAAGCGACTGCCATCTGACCTCCACAACCCATGGGGATATCGAAGTTCTGCACCGACCGATCAGACCGGTCAGATTTTAGTTTTAGGGCTCCAACTACTTACCTCTGACGACTGCCAATAGGAAGTCTCAGTAATAGGATTCCCGTTTTAACCTTTCGGTACGGAACCCTATAACGATTAGCAGATTAACTATTTCATTGATTAAACTTGATCAACTTTGAGGACAAACTGACGGACTTAAATATTTATTGTGTATGTTCTAAGTGGTAAGTGAATTACACTTCAGCGAGATTCGTACAGTTGTACTGATGGGGGGTTCTGTCACGTCGAGTAAAATATTCAAGCTGTGTGTCAGTTCTACACGGACCGACACGCTTCGAACTTATGTATGCGTGGGAAATAAGTATATTGATTTTGTTCGAAGAGAAAAAATATTACATACAATTTTATCTATTTGGACGACCTGAGTAACTCTAGCACGTGTCTTTCACATGACCCTGGGTACTGGTGCCATATCTTTTGACTACATTAAAAACATGGAGAATTGAAAACCTCCTCCTTTTTTGAAGTAAGTTAAAATTAACCTTCCTTTTTTCTTGTTGAACAAACCGTAAGTATCTGTACCTACACTTACCATTACACCTATTATTATATACAAACGTACATTTGTCTGTCCGGGTTTTCAATACAAGATTTCAGGTTTCTTAGTCTGTAGCCTCCACCGCCGGTAGTTTGGGTCCTACTCCGCTACTGGTGGGTCACTATTTTTTATATTTTTAAATGTATTTGTTTTTTTTATAAATGTATTTAAAAATGTATAAGATAAGAATGTAAAGAAATAAACGAAATAATAATAACTATGCACACACACAATTTCTACTATGATTTTGTAAACGTCATAATATATTTTAACGACATCTGAAATAAATGTCAATTCTCTATTCGTTCAGAAATATCGTAATACATTTCGACATATAAAAATCCTTAGTACGGACATCATTGTGCTCGAGGTCGGTTTTTGGACGAAGGGTAAGTACAAGTTGCGCTCGACAGCTTTACAGCCCCGATGTAAAGAATTGAACATTTACTATTTTTATTTGCCATTGTAGTCCCGCCATTTTTTTCGCTCCAGTGAAATCTTGTATTGAAAACCCGGACAGACAAATGTACGTTTGTATATAATAATAGGTGTAATGGTAAGTGTAGGTACAGATACTTACGGTTTGTTCAACAAGAAAAAAGGAAGGTTAATTTTAACTTACTTCAAAAAAGGAGGAGGTTTTCAATTCTCCATGTTTTTAATGTAGTCAAAAGATATGGCACCAGTACCCAGGGTCATGTGAAAGACACGTGCTAGAGTTACTCAGGTCGTCCAAATAGATAAAATTGTATGTAATATTTTTTCTCTTCGAACGAAATCAATATACTTATTTCCCACGCATACATAAGTTCGAAGCGTGTCGGTCCGTGTAGAACTGACACACAGCTTGAATATTTTACTCGACGTGACAGAACCCCCCATCAGTACAACTGTACGAATCTCGCTGAAGTGTAATTCACTTACCACTTAGAACATACACAATAAATATTTAAGTCCGTCAATTTGTCCTCAAAGTTGATCAAGTTTAATCAATGAAATAGTTAATCTGCTAATCGTTATAGGGTTCCGTACCGAAAGGTTAAAACGGGAATCCTATTACTGAGACTTCCTATTCCATACGGGAACACCATCCGGTCGTGGTGCACGGTTAGCTTCGGGGAATTTAACGCGTGCAACACGACAAGCGGCAATGGCTCCACAGTAAAGAATCGAGTGAGTATCAAGCAAATCACTGCTAGTCCGTAAGTACGGCTCTAGCAATGCATTCAGGGCTCCCATCAACGCCAGTTTTCGTTTATGCATTGGCAAGTGTGGTAGCCGCGGTCTAGAATTAGGTATAAACCTATACTGCGAGATCACATCTTCCAAAGTACTCCTCAATTGCTCGCTTACCTGGATAGATGTATCACTCGTATCATTTCCCGCGTCGGGTGCGGGCGTCGCTAACGTCACACTTGTAGCAACCGTCTGTGTCACAGGTGACGGTGCTCTCGTTGACACATGAGATGTTCAGAGTTGCCAGTTATTATTTATTATTATTATTATATCGTTTATTCATTTCTATTCTTATTTTATACATTTTTAAATACATTTATAAAAAACACAAATACATTTAAAAATATAAAAAAGAGTGACCCACCAGTAGCGGAGTAGGACCCAAACTACCGGTGGTGGAGGCTACAGACTAAGAAACCTCCTAACAATACGGCACGTGTCGAGGATAACAGCCTTCTGAATCTGACTCTTGATCCAACAATCTAACGAGAGTCTCTTGAGATGTTGATCGAGACTCTTCGCTATTAATCCGTTTGCCGAAACGACCACCGGGACAATGATCGTCGAGTCTACGTCCCACATGGCGGTTATCTCGAAGGACAGATCGAGGTACTTACTAAGTTTGTCCTTCTCTGCCTTCACGAGATTCTCGTCATGCGGGACGGCGATATCGACGAGCACTGCCCGACGCTGGGTCCGATCAACCAACACGATATCGGGCCTATTGGCAACAATAGTCCTATCCGTGATGATTGATCGGTCCCAGTAGAGCATTGCACGACCATTCTCAAGAACTGGCACTGGTGTGTACTTATAGTACGGTACTTCAAACTCAATAAGGCCATATTGAAGAGCAAGTTGCTGGTGGATGATCCTGGCTACTTGATTGTGCCTATGTAAGTACTCGGTGTTAGCTAGATACGAACAACCGGAAATAATATGGCGAAGTGATTCACCAGGACGGTGGCATGCTCGACAAATGTCGACCGTACCGTCCTTCATGATGTATTTCCGATAGTTGTTCGTCTTGATAACCTCATCTGCAATTGCACAGGCAAAACCTTCAGTTTCCCCAAAGAGGTCCCCAAAACGTAGCCAGTTCACCGAAGCGAGCAGGTCTACGTCGGGTCCTGTTAAGACCCGGTAGAACCGCCCGTGTAGCTCCTTACTCTTCCATACGTCCCTACGGTCTTCAGTACCTAGCACCTTTGGTTTACGCCAGTTCTCGTTAGCCAAGGAAAGAGGTGTTAGGTCCTTGTCAACCATCACGACATCGCAATGAATGTCACACCCGTTCTGTAGAAAGTAATCTCTCAGACTGCACACTTCACGGTTGTGGAGGTTCTTGGCATTCAAAAAGCCTCGACCCCCCCACTTCCGCGGAATGTACAGTCTCATGACAGAAGATCGTGGGTGTAACATTCGATGCAATGTCAGTTGTTGACGGACTCGCCTATCCAGGGCGTCTAGTTCCGTTTGAGTCCACCTAAGTATGCCAAAGGAGTATAACAATAAAGGTATCACCCAACCGTTGAAAGCCCGCATTTTGTTACCACCGGACAAAGAACTGTTAAGAACTTTTGTCAGGCGGCCAAAAAAACGTTCTTTCACCGATTTCTTAATATCCTCTACCGCTATACCCAATGACTCTGACATACCTAGGTATTTGTATGTTTCGGTCTCGGAGAGAGATCTGAGAGTTATTATCTCAGAAAGTTGTAAATTCGGTGAATTTACAACCTTCCCCCGTTGTACATGCATAACCGCACACTTATCAACACCGAACTCCATCTTAATGGCATTACTAAAAACTTCCGTAGTTTTTAATAATGTCACTAAATCTTGGTGCTTCAATGTGAACAGTTTGAGGTCATCCATGTACATCAGGTGAGATATAACCTCACCCCCTCTACGAAACCGATAGCCTAGCCTTGAATCCTTCAGCAATGTGCTAAGTGGATTCAGTGCTAAACAAAACCACAATGGACTCAAACTGTCGCCCTGGAATATACCACGCTCGATCCTTATCAAGCCTTGCGGGTCAGAGGCGTGCCCACCACTACCTGGTTGAGTTTATTTTACTTCTCAGAATAAATGTAAGGAGCTTGTAGATGGTAGGTAAGCAAGTGATGGGTCTATAGTTTTTAGGTTCCGTGGTACTACCTGATTTGTGGAGCAGGAAGGTGATGCCAGTGGTCATGAAAGCGGGTAAGGAACCAGACTCAAGGGCTTCTTGATACTGTGTTGCCAAGCGTTCATGCGAACTCTGAACCCACTTTATCCAAAAGTTGTGCAATCCATCCGGCCCAGGACTTTTCCAGTTCGGGGCCGTACGAATTGCACAACTAACGTCTTCGGAGTCTATGGTAATAGACTCCATGGGTTCGATGATACTGCATTCACGCTCGACGACACGGATCCAGTCGCCCTCCGAATGTTCGACGGGTACCGACCATATGTCACGCCAAAATTGATTCATGGTGTGAGCATCTGGCAGTTGTCCGTCGCTCAAACGTTGTCCAGTTCCCTCCCACTCTCGGTACACCTTCCTTTGGTCACTTTGGAAGATGCGATTCTGCCAGTATCTATTTACACGCTCTCTATAACGACGGATACGGCTTGCCCATGCATACACTTTCTGTTTCAGAAAGTCAATACGTTCCGTGACATTGGCTAAGTATTGCTGGGGACGAATACCGGTCCCAGCAAATGCCTGAGTCACGAAACGCATGACCCGGGGACGACTATTTCCCCGGCTGAAAGAGATAAGCTTTGCAATGAGAGTCCTAAATGTGCCGATACGTCGCTCGATTCTTGCCTGCCATACGGGAACACCATCCGGTCGTGGTGCACGGTTAACTTCAGGGAATTTAACGCGTGCAACACGACAAGCGGCAATCGCTCCACAGTAAAGAATCGAGTGAGTATCAAGCAAATCACTACTAGTCCGTAAGTACGGTTCTAGCAATGCATTTAGGGCTCCCATCAACGCCAGATTTCGCTTATGCATTGGCAAGCGTGGTAGCCGCGGTCTAGAATTAGGTATAAACCTATACTGCGAGATCACATCTTCCAAAGTACTCCTCAATTGCTCGCTTACCTGGATAGACGTATCACTCGTATCATTTCCTGCGTCGAGTGCGGGTTCCGCTAACGTCGCACTTGTAGCAACCGTCTGTGTCACAGGTGACGGTGCTCTCGTTGACACTGGAGCTGTACGAGTAGATAATACTTCCAGGCGTAGTCGATCAAGCACAGATTGATCCAACAACTTACATCGTTGGATAGCCCGCACTTGATCCGATAGTCGTTGGATGGCAACGGTAATTGTTGGTTCAAGAGCCTGAAACAAAGGAAGCATCCTTGAACGATACGCAGTCAGGTTGGTTTCCCCATCTGTAGCCTCATAATATGCCCGCATAACGTTTTCATTGATGGATGAAGTCCATCGCATGCGGTGCACAATACCACCGGTAGTGGGGACCCTACTCGAAGCTGGTAGGCTTCGGGGCCCCAAACTGCTCGGCGGCCGGCCTCTCCCTCGCCGGCGTACAGGTGTTGGCGACGACGGCGGAGAGAAATACTCGTCACTTGAAGAGCTCGACGCCTCAGCGAGCACCTGTGTCAGCGATGTGCGGTCCGGTGCCTGCGAGGCGGAGTTTAGTGACGAGTCCGGGGGTGTTATTTGCGCATTTCTGCTTCTGGCTCTTGTTTGCATCTCACAATCACATCATATTGTTTGGCCATAATATTGAATGTGATGTTGATATTTTTGAATTCATTGAGTGACATGTGTCAAATCTTCGTTGCATATTTTGTAGACTATGTTTATTGTTCTAAAGTTCTAAAATATTATAAAATCCTTTATGTATTGACTTTTTGCTGATATTATTATGAAATCTGAAGTAATTGTATAAATTTAGGTAATAATATATAAATAAAAATATTAAAATATTTTAAGAATGAAAATGATGTATGAGACGTTCAGAGTTGCCAGTTTATTATTTAGTTTAGTTTATTATTATTATATCGTTTATTCATTTCTATTCTTATTTTATACATTTTTAAATACATTTATAAAAAACACAAATACATTTAAAAATATAAAAAATAGTGACCCACCAGTAGCGGAGTAGGACCCAAACTACCGGTGGTGGAGGCTACAGACTAAGAAACCTCCTAACAATACGGCACGTGTCGAGGATAACAGCCTTCTGAATCTGACTCTTGATCCAACAATCTAACGAGAGTCTCTTGAGATGTTGATCGAGACTCTTCGCTATTAATCCGTTTGCCGAAACGACCACCGGGACAATGATCGTCGAGTCTACGTCCCACATGGCGGTTATCTCGAAGGACAGATCGAGGTACTTACTAAGTTTGTCCTTCTCTGCCTTCACGAGATTCTCGTCATGCGGGACGGCGATATCGACGAGCACTGCCCGACGCTGGGTCCGATCAACCAACACGATATCGGGCCTATTGGCAACAATAGTCCTATCCGTGATGATTGATCGGTCCCAGTAGAGCAATGCACGACCATTCTCAAGAACTGGCACTGGTGTGTACTTATAGTACGGTACTTCAAACTCAATAAGGCCATATTGAAGAGCAAGTTGCTGGTGGATGATCTTGGCTACTTGATTGTGCCTATGCAAGTACTCGGTGTTAGAAAGATACGAACAACCGGAAATAATATGGCGAAGTGATTCACCAGGACGGTGGCATGCTCGACAAATGTCGACCGTACCGTCCTTCATAATGTATTTCCGATAGTTGTTCGTCTTGATAACCTCATCTGCAATTGCACAGGCAAAACCTTCAGTTTCCCCAAAGAGGTCCCCAAAACGTAGCCAGTTCACCGAAGCGAGCAGGTCTACGTCGGGTCCTGTTAAGACCCGGTAGAACCGCCCGTGTAGCTCCTTACTCTTCCATACGTCCCTACGGTCTTCAGTACCTAGCACCTTTGGTTTACGCCAGTTCTCGTTAGCCAAGGAAAGAGGTGTTAGGCCCTTGTCAACCATCACGACATCGCAATGAATGTCACACCCGTTCTGTAGAAAGTAATCTCTCAGACTGCACACTTCACGGTTGTGGAGGTTCTTGGCATTCAAAAAGCCTCGACCCCCCCACTTCCGCGGAATGTACAGTCTCATGACAGAAGATCGTGGGTGTAACATTCGATGCAATGTCAGTTGTTGACGGACTCGCCTATCCAGGGCGTCTAGTTCCGTTTGAGTCCACCTAAGTATGCCAAAGGAGTATAACAATAAAGGTATCACCCAACCGTTGAAAGCCCGCATTTTGTTACCACCGGACAAAGAACTGTTAAGAACTTTTGTCAGGCGGCCAAAAAAACGTTCTTTCACCGATTTCTTAATATCCTCTACCGCTATACCCAATGACTCTGACATACCTAGGTATTTGTATGTTTCGGTCTCGGAGAGAGATCTGAGAGTTATTATCTCAGAAAGTTGTAAATTCGGTGAATTTACAACCTTCCCCCGTTGTACATGCATAACCGCACACTTATCAACACCGAACTCCATCTTAATGGCATTACTAAAAACTTCCGTAGTTTTTAATAATGTCACTAAATCTTGGTGCTTCAATGTGAACAGTTTGAGGTCATCCATGTACATCAGGTGAGATATAACCTCACCCCCTCTACGAAACCGATAGCCTAGCCCTGAATCCTTCAGCAATGTGCTAAGTGGATTCAGTGCTAAACAAAACCACAATGGACTCAAACTGTCGCCCTGGAATATACCACGCTCGATCCTTATCAAGCCTTGCGGGTCAGAGGCGTGCCCACCACTACCTGGTTGACGAAGGACTGTGGTCCACTGCCCCATACACGAGACTAAGAAGGATTTAAGAGTCGGATTAATTTTATACAACTCTAAAATCCTCCTCAGCCATGAATGAGGCACCGAATCATAGGCCTTCTTGTAGTCAATCCAGGCAGTAGAGAGGACGCCCCTACTCCGCTTGACTTGTTGGCTAATGGCCATATCAATGAGGAGTAGCTCCTTAGTACCACGAGACCCAGCCCTACATCCATTCTGAGCGTTATCTAAGATATTATTAGATACTATGTGCGAGTTTATTTTACTTCTCAGAATAGATGTAAGGAGCTTGTAGATGGTAGGTAAGCAAGTGATGGGTCTATAGTTTTTAGGTTCCGTGGTACTACCTGATTTGTGGAGCAGGAAGGTGATGCCAGTGGTCATGAAAGCGGGTAAGGAACCAGACTCAAGGGCTTCTTGATACTGTGTTGCCAAGCGTTCATGCGAACTCTGAACCCACTTTATCCAAAAGTTGTGCAATCCATCCGGCCCAGGACTTTTCCAGTTCGGGGCCGTACGAATTGCACAACTAACGTCTTCGGAGTCTATGGTAATAGACTCCATGGGTTCGATGATACTGCATTCACGCTCGACGACACGGATCCAGTCGCCCTCCGAATGTTCGACGGGTACCGACCATATGTCACGCCAAAATTGATTCATGGTGTGAGCATCTGGCAGTTGTCCGTCGCTCAAACGTTGTCCAGTTCCCTCCCACTCTCGGTACACCTTCCTTTGGTCACTTTGGAAGATGCGATTCTGCCAGTATCTATTTACACGCTCTCTATAACGACGGATACGGCTTGCCCATGCATACACTTTCTGTTTCAGAAAGTCAATACGTTCCGTGACATTGGCTAAGTATTGCTGGGGACGAATACCGGTCCCAGCAAATGCCTGAGTCACGAAACGCATGACCCGGGGACGACTATTTCCCCGGCTGAAAGAGATAAGCTTTGCAATGAGAGTCCTAAATGTGCCGATACGTCGCTCGATTCTTGCCTGCCATACGGGAACACCATCCGGTCGTGGTGCACGGTTAACTTCAGGGAATTTAACGCGTGCAACACGACAAGCGGCAATCGCTCCACAGTAAAGAATCGAGTGAGTATCAAGCAAATCACTACTAGTCCGTAAGTACGGTTCTAGCAATGCATTTAGGGCTCCCATCAACGCCAGATTTCGCTTATGCATTGGCAAGCGTGGTAGCCGCGGTCTAGAATTAGGTATAAACCTATACTGCGAGATCACATCTTCCAAAGTACTCCTCAATTGCTCGCTTACCTGGATAGACGTATCACTCGTATCATTTCCTGCGTCGAGTGCGGGTTCCGCTAACGTCGCACTTGTAGCAACCGTCTGTGTCACAGGTGACGGTGCTCTCGTTGACACTGGAGCTGTACGAGTAGATAATACTTCCAGGCGTAGTCGATCAAGCACAGATTGATCCAACAACTTACATCGTTGGATAGCCCGCACTTGATCCGATAGTCGTTGGATGGCAACGGTAATTGTTGGTTCAAGAGCCTGAAACAAAGGAAGCATCCTTGAACGATACGCAGTCAGGTTGGTTTCCCCATCTGTAGCCTCATAATATGCCCGCATAACGTTTTCATTGATGGATGAAGTCCATCGCATGCGGTGCACAATACCACCGGTAGTGGGGACCCTACTCGAAGCTGGTAGGCTTCGGGGCCCCAAACTGCTCGGCGGCCGGCCTCTCCCTCGCCGGCGTACAGGTGTTGGCGACGACGGCGGAGAGAAATACTCGTCACTTGAAGAGCTCGACGCCTCAGCGAGCACCTGTGTCAGCGATGTGCGGTCCGGTGCCTGCGAGGCGGAGTTTAGTGACGAGTCCGGGGGTGTTATTTGCGCATTTCTGCTTCTGGCTCTTGTTTGCATCTCACAATCACATCATATTGTTTGGCCATAATATTGAATGTGATGTTGATATTTTTGAATTCATTGAGTGACATGTGTCAAATCTTCGTTGCATATTTTGTAGACTATGTTTATTGTTCTAAAGTTCTAAAATATTATAAAATCCTTTATGTATTGACTTTTTGCTGATATTATTATGAAATCTGAAGTAATTGTATAAATTTAGGTAATAATATATAAATAAAAATATTAAAATATTTTAAGAATGAAAATGATGTATGAGACGTTCAGAGTTGCCAGTTTATTTTGTTTTTTTTTTTTTTTTATTTTTTTTTTTATTTAATTATTATCATTATTGTGTGCATAAAAGTATCGCCAACTTAAGACAACATAAATAATGGACTATCCTCATATCCGGGATGCCCAGCAAATGGACGACAGGCGGCTGTGGTAAAAAATAAATAAATTAATAAATATTTTTGGACATTATCACACAACGTCATCCAGAGCAGATTAAGCTAATATAAGCTTGTGCTATGGGATCTAGACGACTGATAAACATACTTATATATTTCTAAATACATACATATAATACATAGAAAATACCCAAACTCCGAAACAAACATTTGTTAATTTGATTCGACCCGGAATCGAACCTGGGACCTCAGAGACGGCAGTCGCATACTCTACCAGTCAAAAGAAAAACAGGTACTTTACTTACGTAGGTGTAGGAAAGCTTTATTTCATGAAAATCGGTTGGTTACATATACTTAGGTAGTTTATTGGCATATCAACTAGTAATGAATAATTTTGGCAAAAAAAACGACTTCAAATTACCAGAATGGGTCCAAATCAAACTCGAACCACGCGGGAAGCAGCAGCTTTAAATAAAAAACAAACATAAAAAAACGCTGCAACACCATCTTCACCTTTAAGAGGAAAGTGAAAGAACACTATCTCTCTCTGTCGTAATATATATTTATATATTATTAGGTATGTATTTATTCTATTGTATATTATCATGCTATGTATTATTGTAATTGTTCATGTTTTAATTAGGTATGTCTACTCGTATGTAGTATAAGTAGATTATGTTAGTTTTAGAAAATTAACCTACGCACACAACAAACTGATGCAACCTAACCTTTCCTTCCTCCCCCGGCCCACTGGAAGAGATTTCTTTTGAAATCTATCCTGTTTGTTATTCTTCTCGCTCATTTATCGTCTTGTGAGTATACATAAAAAAAAAACAAAGTACCTCAAAGTAGTCAAATAGAGTATCTTTAAGGCGATTAATAAAAGGGTAGAAAGTGTAACTTATTTAAGTTACAGCGCCTGTTTTTTTTTAATTTCGCGGCCCAAGGACACCAGTGGCACCCGGCGGAGTTACAACGCCTAGAGTATTATTAGTTCTTGTGAAACAGAAACAAAAACCGATGAATTCTCTTGTCACTAATTTAACCAAGCGAACAAACTCTTCGGCTTTATGATATAGATAAAATCAACATTAAATATAAGTAATTATATGTCACTGGCAACATTATGGCAATTACCCAGCTGTCAAACGCAGCTCGTGACGTCACACAGAATTTGACGGTTGCCTGAAAAGGTTTCAGTGCTCAACGGGCCGTGAAACAACACGCATTAGGATTATAGGCATTGAGAGCAAACACACTCCGTATATCATGTACCTACCTTATTTACCCATGGAATACTCAGTGATGAATATAGTCCAAGACGCCCAGGACTTTAATTGGCTGTGCCATAGCGGCTGGCACGTAAGCTGTTGTTGCCTTTCATCATCATTTTATCGCAAGGCAAAGGATTTCAATTTTTTTCAAAATTACAATATCGGTCATTTTGAGTACATTTATAATGGGTTATCCCATTATAAATGTGCTCGGTGACGGCAATAGGCTTGCCCCCTATTAAGTGGGGCTAAAAATACTGGCAAATTGTGGGTGTGTAATGCACCTATGCCTACCCCTTTGGGGATATAATCGTGATGTGTGTGTGTGTGTGTGTATACTGAGTGAATCATGCAAAAAAACACTTTAAATCGATAGTTTTATGGGTTTTGTAGTTCAAGTCGCGGAAACCTTATAGTCTCGTCATGTCGGTCTATCCTCGGCTTTCCTCCCTAACGGTTAGTGCTAGAAAAATGAAACTTTGCAGGAATAATGTGTATTTATCACGCCAAACCCGAAAAATAGTCTTTAGTAGTCAGGTCAGTAGGGCAACACCAAAGAAATGTAATAAATCTGACACTTGACACTGACAAATGATTGTACCTTCTACAACACTACGTTCTACTAAACCCCATAACAGTAACGATGGGAATTGTAATGTGAACTCTGTGGTATAACTTTGTGGCAATTTTGTATGTAATAAAATATCCCTGCGTACTTATTAATAGGTCGCCGCAGTCGCGAAACGTACCGTTACGCTGCAGCATATATTTGAGCGAAGCGAGTTTAAATTCAAAATTCTGGCATCGTAATAACCTGGGTATGATTCTGTAAGCTATTGATGAGTGCAAGAAAATCCGAAATCGGCCGAGTATTCGCCGAGAAACAATTTAACATAAATCGTTTGAAAAATAATTTGAGTCACCCGTTGAGAGCTCCGCTCGCCTTCCGCTCGCTTCGCTCAATAATTGACCAAGCGAGCGAAGCGTCTACATTTCGAGATTGGACAATTTTGCTTTCGTCCGTCTGTCTGTCCGCTTTTGCAGGGGGAAAATGGGGGAAAAAAGCTCAAATAATGTTTTAATGCTCGCGAGGTCTACTGTTTGACCATAGAGCGATCACTAGTTACAGTCTCTCGTCTATTCGCGATAAAGTCAAAAATTACTGCACCTATTTTCATGCTGTTTCCACTAATGTACAGAGTGGTTCTCGAAGAAGGTTTTAGTATATTTAGTAAAAATACATTTGCATATTGAAACCTCGAAGGTTTTTGTGCGAGTGGGAGTTCCGAATTTTAACAATACTTTAATAATGTAAGTAATAAGACTGCTTATAACAATAACAAAAACAATTTACACGAATAATAATACAATGATTAGTTTATAGGTAATTTTCTAGTCTATATTTTCCAGTACATAGGTATTTGCGCAAGGATTTTAAGTAGGGCTGTTCGGTAACGTATTTATTTATGATACTTTCAGGTAGGTTATTTAAAATACTAGCAGTATGTAACGACATATTCTGGTTCCATATAAATTATTGGAACTTGGGATACAGTATTTTTTTAAGTGTGGCAGATGTCTTAAGTTACTATTGCGTGTTCGCTCACACAGTTGGTTAATGTTAGCAACCTATTCTTTCATAATACTTCACAGTACCTATCTGAAGATTTCACTGTAGTTATCGCCATGTTCAGTTTTTACGTTAACCGGTACAATCGTTTTCAACAATCTCACTTGTATTTTAAATATTGTTTCCACATAAGTCTTGTAAGTCCTACCATAACTGCTTAAGGCATAGCTAATTACGGAATCAGCCAATGCAAGATACAATAGACGTAAGGTTTTAAATGGCATTTTATACTAGTACTTAAGTACATATATCTTACTTAGCAATGATCTTAACTTTTTACAAACATATTCTATATGTGCCCCCCAGTTAAATCGGTTATCTATCACTAGGCCCAAGTACATATGTTCATTTACTTGATCTAGCTTAGTACATGTACACAAAAAATTGTTATGTAGACATTCATGATCGTGAACCACTATACTTGGGAGTATAACTGCTCGTGTTGTGAGACGATTCTATACACGAAGTTATGAAAGTTTTTTGTGATTTCTCTATTTTAAAATTTATTTTAACTTTCGCGTTCTGAATTCATTATACTAAATTAACGATTTCGGGACTTAAACGCGTGATTTACCTTGTTTTAACGTGTATTTTAATTACATGTTTATTTCTAGTATATACTCTGTTATTGTTCCTTTCACCTTCGTCCTCAGTTAGTCTGGGTCCCTAACTTAATTTCGAGAGACATGCTAGATTATTGGAATATCGACTGAAAGATTGTGCGAATAGAGTTTATTGCGAAACAACTTTTTGTCGCCAAACGCTGCTTCGACTGAACGATTCTTCGAATATTTATTAATCGATGGACTGATCTTTCGAATGTTAAATTCAGAGTATTTACATGCAAATTGATTGGTAGGTATGAAGAAAAAACATAATTTTTAATCACGTAGGTACCAATTTATTTTAATTAAGCAATATTGACATATTTTTATTTTTGTTCCCGCGAGAAGTACCTACTAATTTTGCTTTTATATGAGATTAAGTAACTAGTACTTAGTAACTACTGCATCAATCATTATCAAAGACTTTACAGGATGCATCTTGTTGTACTCGTATGCGATATTAATTGAATAATATTTTATTATCACTTGCTACTACCGTTCATTATTTCTATAATATTTAAATTAATTACTACCTTTTGAGAGAGACCGAGACTTTTGAGAGTTGAGACCTGGTTCTTTCTTTGATAACAATCACGTAAAAAATGGCGTTTATCTTCAATCTAGATTTAAAAAAGGTTTTCCAATTTCATCTCTTTTATTTTATGCGAAAAGCGAAAATAATTAGAACCCTTCCTGACCCTTGGCTGTCCTATTTTTGTTTTGTACAAACATTTTAAAATAGTGTGTACGGTCAGGGACAAAAGTCGGTGCACACTTATAACATCTATTTGATACTCTTTATGCTAGATTAGGACGCTCGTGACTTCGTCCACGTGGCAATCCCTGTTGCAACAGCGGTAGCGGAGAACGTTGTGAGTCATGTAGGTACGTTAACACCAAGTCGTGCCTACGCTGACGAAACTCGCGGGAACTTCAAAAAAACGACAGGAGACCTCTGTGCCAAAACTGAGGCCCTCGAAAAAGGATGCGTGTGACGAAGATGGCTTTATAAAGGTGGAGAAGAAGAAAAGGAAGCCTCCTTGTCGAAACCAGTACGGTACAGGACCAGCAGGATCTAATATGCTGTTACGTCTTGCTATACCATGTACGCTACTGTACGTGTCCCGGCTACATCACTCCACGAAGGATAATGAGATCGTGGAGTACATTCGGACGAAGACCAACTGGACTTTGAGAGTCGAGAGGTTGGAGTCGCGCCATAACACGAACTTCAAGTCGTTCGTGATTGGGGTACCGACTCAACATCTCGACAAATTCCTTAAAGAAGAGTTTTGGCCGAAAGGTGTCGTGTATAGATGTTTTCGCGGCACGTTACCTAACGCGAAGTTTCACACGACACCCGTCTAGTAAATACAGTGTTAGTGTTTATATTACATGGGGCACACTAAAAGTTTTGCACTTCTAGCTAATCGGAACTATTTGAATTTCAAAAGTTAAGTAATAAAAAAAAAACAATTGGTGGGAAATCATTTGTCAATTGTTTTATATCACACATCAAAGTTCTACGATGCAACGAAAATGGAATTAAGTCGAAATGATTTTAGAGCGATGATTTTTTATGATTTTAAAAGTTCTCTCTCTCCCAAAGTCTGTGCCGCTCGTCTTCAAAATGCTTTTGGGAGAGAAGCACCTTGTTTGAGCACCGTGAGGCGATGGTTTGCTGAATTTGAGAGAGGTCGAGTTTCTTTACATGACGAATTTCGTGAAGGGCGACCTTCAACTGCCGTCAACGAAAATAATGTGGCTACTGTTAAGCGGTTAATTGAAGAAAACCCGCGGATTACCTATGAGACAATTCGAGGACTATTGGGGATTGGTATGAGTCAAATCCAGAAAATTTTACACAAAGAATTGAAAGTTCGAAAACTTTGTTGTCGTTGGATCCTTCATGAACTGACAGCGGAGCAGAAGCGGGCTGGCGTGGAATGGTGCTCACAGATGCTACTGAAGTACGACCACGGACATTCTAATGCTGTTTATGACATTGTCACAGGAGACGAAACGTGGATTTATTGTTTTGAACCAGAATTAAAACAGCAATCTTGTGAATGGGTGTTTGAAAATGAGAACAAGCCAACAAAAGTGAGGCAGGCGAGAAACGTTGGTAAAAAATGATCGCGTTTTTTTTCTCAGCTACGGGTCCCATCTGTACAATTCCACTTGAAGATCAAAAGTGTGTTAATGCCGAGTGGTATTCTACCATTTGTTTACCCACGGTGTTAGAAAAAGTTGGCGAAAGACGACTCAAAAGTCGCGTTCTCCTACATTGTAAATATAAAATTCTCAATAGTGCAGACAAAGTTAAATCTACTTGGAAAATTATAAACGCGGAAAGAGGTCAACAAAAATTAAATGATAATCATTTTAAACTTAATATAAATGGTAAAATAACTACATCAGACTTCGAGGTCGCTAACGAATTTGAAATTTTTTTCTCCCGAATTCCTGTAGATTTGACAAAAACCCTAGGCTCTTCAACCCCCATTGCAGAATCTTTGTTAAAAGCAAACGTTCCTTGTTGTAACGTTATATTTAAATTCAGTAAAGTTAACATAAACACTATCTTAAAAACTTTTAAATCTTTAAATATCAAGAAAACAGCTGACCTCTGGGGCATCTCTGTGTATTTAGTAAATTCTTTTATTGAAATGGTTGCTCCTGAACTAGTAATAATATTTAATAATTGTGTTGATAGTGGTGTGTTCCCTGATTTAATGAAATCTAGTAAATTAATTCCCCTGTTTAAATCGGGTAGTACTTCAGATCCGTCCAATTTCCGTCCCATTTCTGTACTACCTACATTTAGTAAAATTTTTGAAAAAATTATGTTTAATCAAATGCAAAATCACTTTAACGTTAATAAACTATTACATACAAAACAATTCGGTTTCACTCGTGGTCGGTCCACCACTGATGCCGGTATTAAATTATTAGAGTGTATATACAGGGCCTGGGATGAGTCATATGATGCTTATGGTGTATTCTGTGACTTATCTAAGGCCTTCGATTGCGTTCAGCACCAGACTTTAATTAAGAAACTTGATCATTACGGAATCCGGGGGACGGCCTTGAATTTCGTCAATTCTTACTTAAGTGATAGGGTCCAGAAAGTAGTGATCAATGGTAAACAGTCACCTGGTTCTCCTGTAGCAATGGGGGTACCGCAGGGTTTAATTTTGGGACCTTTTCTTTTTCTAGTATATATTAATGATCTCCCTCACCTCATAAGAGACGACCACGAGGTAGTTTTGTTTGCTGATGACACTTCTTTAATATTTAAAGTTAAACGTGGACAGCGCGAACTTGACGATGTAAACATTGCCCTCTCTAGGATAGTCCACTGGTTTTGTGCTAATAATTTATTATTAAATGAAAATAAAACTAAATGTGTAAGATTCACCTTACCTAATGTAAGACTTGTTAAAACCAGTGTTAAGGTTAGGGATGATATAATAGAATTGGTCGATGACACTGTCTTTCTGGGCATAACGTTAGACTCCAAATTGCAATGGGGGCCTCATATCGGGAAAATTTCGGCCAGGCTTAGTTCAGCAGCCTATGCTGTCAAAAAGATCCGACAACTTACAGACATTAAAACGGCGCGTCTTGTCTACTTCAGCTACTTCCACAGTATCATGACATATGGCATACTACTGTGGGGTAACGCTGCCGATATTGAATGCATCTTTGTGTTGCAGAAGAGGGCTATCCGGACTATCTATGGAATGGGGTCTCGGGAGTCATTAAGAGATAAGTTTAAGCATATTAACATCCTTACAGTGTATTCACAGTATATTTATGAAATTTTATTGTATACCCACAAGAACAAAAGTAAATTTGTGAAAAATAGTGATAATCATAATCTAAACTTAAGAAATAAGGATAAACTGGCTGTTCCTAAATTTAGGCTTCATAAAGTGAGTAATTCTTTTGCGGGGAACTTTATTCGAATGTACAATACATTGCCAACCGAAATAGCAAATTTATCTGTCAATAAATTTAAAAAACTAATAAAAAGTAAATTGTGCCATAAAGCTTATTATAGTATTAATGATTTCTTAGATGACAAGGCGGCCTGGTTGTAACAACGTAACGAATTGCTCCTTTCTAAATAACTCTGTATTAGATTTAAGATGAAATATTTTGAAAAAAGCCGAGCTGAGTTTCTTGAGGGCTCTTCTCAGTCTCGTTGCATTTTGGAACCCTCGGTAGAGTCACACCAACTTCTGACGAATCTAAATAATTTTCTGAAAATTTCAAAGATAATAAACGTTATTTTATTTTATTTTATTTTATTTTATTTTATATTTTATGACAACGCTTTTTTACACACGGCGAACGAGACAAAGTCATTTTTAGCTTCCGAAAAATTACAACTCGTCACCCATCCTGCGCATAGCCTCGACCTAGCACCCTGTGATTTCTGTATTTTCCCCAAAATCAAAGATTTGATGAGAGGTTTCACTTTTACCAACTCCGAAGAGGTAGTGATAGCGTTCAATCAGCACGTAGAAAACATGCCTTCAGATCTGTGGTCCTCCTGTTTTAAAAAATAATTCGATCGCATGAAAAAGTGTTTAAAATTTAAAGGAGAGTATTTTGAAAAGCAATAAACACAATATTTTGGTTTTAAAATGTTGTTTTTTTAAGTTACGCCAAACTTATAGTGTGACCTACGTATAAGATAATTATATTAAGTATTATGTATTCTTAGTTTTAAGGTATGTATCTATGGGCTATAGAATAAGTTAATTACAATCTGTAATATTTCTTGTGTAGCCTGAAAATAAATTATAAACTAATAAAAAAAATATTTTTCGGAGTTAGGGTGTTTTCTATGTAGGTATATTATGTATGTATCTATATATAGAAATGGGGAATGTCCCCCTTAGCTCTCGAGAACTGCTTATGCTCCAATGATGGTTGACCCCTCTATGGATACCCTCGATCTGGAGGCAAGCCAAAACATTTAAAATTTGACCTAGCCCTTAGGGGTCAAAACCTATAGAAAGTTATAGGCCAAAACCTATGGCGTGGTGCGGCGCGAAGCTCCGCGCAAGACACCGTACTAGTTTAGAAATATACAGAGTGTTACGAAAGGGTTATATCAACCCGAAGACAGCCCCATCAGCTGGTCGACCAGAACCCGTTTCGATATGTGTCGACCGGCAAACAAGAAAAAAAAATCATTCTTAACAAAACATTATTACCGAATAAAACACTCTTGTTTGAACAACACTAGCTAAAATCAGCTGATTCGGTCATTGACATCAAATAAGTAGTACAAATAAAGCACGTCTCTGAAAAACCTGTCTCTGTTTCGCACCAAGGTCGCGTGTCGGTCGGTGAGCGACGCCGCCTCCCGCCCCTTCCACCAATTGTCTATTAGTAAGTACGTCAAGCACTAGTATTGGGACACGTTTGTTTTGATTTGAAATAACGCATTGTTACGATGTAAGAACATCGACATCGAATATTTTACGTGTAGTCACATCCCTATTTCGAATATACTAGAACATTAGCAAACTGAAAAGCGCGTGCGCACCGCGGGGAGACACACATTCGCATATTTGAAAACCTTGTCAAAACACAGCTGACATCATAGAAATACCAGTTATTATATTGCATTTGATTGTGATGTGAAGTCACATTTAAATTAATTTAGTTATTTTAAAAAGTATCTGAAAATCAGTGTAATCGTTCCCGAATACCGGGGCAAGTCCTTTTAATGGAATAAGGTTATAACGTCGACCGCGCACGATATACTCCTTGTTTGACCGAGTTAATTGTAAACGTACGTCCCGTAGATAATTCATAGATTATTAGCCGTGTAGAATATAACTTAAACCTATAGTTTGTTTAGACTCCGTGAGTGTTCTGGGTTCCGATAGTGGTTTTAAAGTAATTAATATGTTATCGAATTTAAATATTGAGATCAGGCGAAGCTGAATTTCTTACCACGAAATATACAAGAAAACATTTAGGACCGGAATGTTAAATTACTCCACCCCTATAAATACGAGTACATAAGTATTACCTATCTATATATGTTGTATATGTTATTACCTACTTATAAACTCGTAAGGCGTTCCTATCGAGGGAATAAAATAAATTGTTAAAAATGTTTCTAGCTAAAATTCTCTTAAGGGCTAACCAACATCTGGTCCTACGGCCTTAAGCAGTAAACCATAGTTTCATAAGTTTAAATTTGCTAATATCAAGAAAGAGAATCCAGGTTAATATTATTTCATCCACCCGACATATTTTATTGTGAAACCGTACCGCTTAAGTCGCGGCCTTAGACGGGACACCGTTATTTTTCTAAATTCATAGTGCGATTAACGTAAATTCGAATACCTAGATCATATTCCACCTATCTGGAATATTCACTTTTCATAATATTTTATTATCAAGACGGCCGTAGAAGGACTGTCATTTTAGGGTTCCCTAAATTGGTGAACCATTGTGAGATTCTTTTCAGTAATATTTTACTATCTAGACGGCCATTGAAGGACTGTCATTTTAGGGTTCCCTAAATTAGTGAACCATTGTAAGATTTTAATTGTTTGATGGGAAATACACATAACGCAGACTCTTAAAGGAACTTAGTCTCCGATACGGAATAGGTAGAAAAATAATCTTTTGAAATGTACCCACTTTTGAGTTGGGCCTATGTACGAATTTTATTATCGAATTATTATTGAATTCTTTCTTTGAGACTTTCTGCCGCCGGTCGGAGACCGATATATAGGGATGAGCCAACTACCTGTCTGTGTTTTCCCTGTTCCCATGTTTGTATAATCCTGTGTAATGTATAACCTTGTCATGTACCCTCATGTAAATAATTTTGCAGTGCATCCGACAATTAGGGAATCTGTACGGAGATTTACATGTGGGGGCCTACGGCAAGCGGTGCCGAGCTGGAATCTAATCCGTTGCTGTGTCCTTTCCAGAACTACCCTGGGGCTTAGTATAAGCCATATTTTGAGAAAGCCACACCAATTGCTGACCAACCAGACGCTGCGCCGGCGCTCCTGTGACCATCGACCCGGAGCGACTCGTCAGCGAATTGAAATATTTGGAGGACACCAACGGATCTTGCCGGCCGACCGCCAGTCGCCTGTGGACCCCAAAGTTAAGTGCACCGGGCACTTCCGTAAACAGTATTGTGATCTTATACTTTCGATACACACATAGATAATTTGCTTTATATAACCCTAGGTTCCCTGCTAATAAAGAAACGTTAATTGTTGTACGTTGTTTAATTTTTCTTCCTAGCAGGGGCCGTATCAGCATATAATGTTTTTTATGATGAACGTTTTTTTCTTATTTCGCGGTCGAAACATATCAAAAGGCGTTCTGGGCGATTATGTGATGGGGGTATCTTCGGGTTGATATAACCCTTACGTAACATCCTGTATAAGTATGTTTATTAGTTGTCTAGATGACGTTGTATGAGAATGTCCAAAAATATTTATTTATTGCTACTCCTCCCTATTGATCGTAGCGTATGGTAAATGTAATTATAAAACCGTCATTGATGGTAACGTGATGTTATAAAGCCTGGTGCAATTGTGCATCTATATCTATCTAAATAAGAAAGAGGAAAGATTTGATTGTTTGTTTAAAGGGAATAGGCACCGTAACTACTGAACCGATTTTAAAAATACTTTCACTAATATTTAGCTACATTATCCCTGAGTAAGATAGGCTTTTAATCACGGTAATGCGTTCCCACGGGACTCGGGAAAGAGAAAACTGTACCAGCGGGCCGCAGTGTGCTTGTAAAGTTATAAAATGTACATGAGTATGTTAATACATCATTATTCACTATTAGTATGTAAATCATTCGCTTCATTTGTATAATTTCAATAATAGATAGTATTATGTAATTAAACTCACTGTATTTATGAAAATTTCTACCGAAATTAGAGCGTAAATCAAAATGATATAACATTATTATAATTGAAATCTGCTCGTTGCTAACCGTCCTTGTATTCAATTTAGATAATAATCGCGTTATCGGGTTGGACTCATGCGGGTATAAGATGACCAGATTGGGCGAATCCTAATAAATTCATAATTGGAATTGTATTGCAGACTTTTAACAAAAATATACTGGTAACTGGAAACCACTACGAGTACCTAGGTACTGGTACAGGTACCAAGAAAACCCCAAGGTGGCCGCGCACGGACTTTGGGCTATGTATATTAAGAAATAAATTATAAATAGATCATAAAAACTGATGTCATCGGCGGGACGTCAACAAAAAGGTTTTAAATTTATTGTCGGGCATACAAAGGACCGATTCAGGCAATTTATTATAAAAGCGTATAGCTTCCCCCTTGAAAGAATGACTGTAATGCTAAGCCGATAACACGGAGGGAGTAGCTTATTTTTATTACGTAGATTTCTGTCTGTAACGTCACTTACTTTAGTATAGCTGGATATATTTTTCTTGACATTCAGTATGTTATCAAATATATATTGGGAAGCTACAGTTAAAACATTAATATCTTTAAATCGCTCCCTAAGAGAATCTCTCTTATCTAAACAATAAATGGCACGGACTGCCCTCTTTTGTAATATAAAAATTGTTTCTATACTTATCTGCTGCATTTCCCCAAAGTAGTATTCCATAGGACATCAAGCTACGGAAGTAACCAAAGTAAACTAGCTACTAGCAGTAGCTACATCTGTCAACTGCCTAATCCGTCTCACAGCATATGCAGCAGAGCTAAACTTATTAGCTAAAATGGTGATATGGTCACCCCATTGTAATTTAGAATCTATTGTTATTCACAAATTTATTTACAAATTCTAACCTTTGGCTACCTAGCACGGCATGGACGTTTGCTTGTCTGACATTGGGCATTGTAAATTTAATGCATTTGGTCTTTTCTGCATTCAATAATAGGTTGTTTGTAGAAAACCAATTTGAAATATCATTTAAAATATTATAATATTCTTCGGTCCATAGCACCGAAGAATCAGTCAGGAAAATTTTGTCAAATACACTGATTGATTCCGAGGTGCGATGCAAGACCGATGCCATAAATGCTTGGAGGATGTCTTGCCCCGACACTGACCTGCCCTCACGCCTAGGCTCACAGCGACTGTGGGATTCACCGCTCTGTAAATTGAGAATTAATACACTAATTGACACTTCTGTCAATATTTCAGAGCGTGCACGCCTACTAGCTGTTGGAGAATGGGAGTCAGGGTTATGGATCCAGGCGCTCCCATCGCCCAACATCGGTACACTGTTGGACGACACAACCTTCCGCATTGCCACTTGCCATCGGCTGGGTACACCTTGTGTATCCCCGCATCATTGCACCTGTGGAGTAGCCGTCGATAATCTGGAACACCATGGCCTTTCTTGTAGCAGAAGCGCAGGTCGTATACCTCGGCACGCTATTCTAAACGACATAATTCGTAGGGCTCTTTCCACCGCAGGTCTTCCGGCCGTACGTGAACCAAATGGTTTAGCACGAAGCGATGGAAAGAGACCGGACGGCATGTCGTTGCTACCGTGGAAGATGGGAAGGCCTTTGGTGTGGGACGCTACATGCGTTGACACCTTAGCACCTTCACACCTTCCAAGCACATCCGGATGTGCCGGCGCTGCTGCTGCATCGGCTGAAGGCTTTAAACGGCGTAAATATGCTAACCTAGCAGGTGATTACATATTTGAGCCGTTTGGGGTTGAGACACTGGGGTCATGGGGTCCGAGTGCTGGCCGCCTATAAAGGCGGCCAGCACTCGGACCCCAATGTCTCTATAAAGAGACATTGCTAAACGCCTAATCGATACTTCTCAGGACCAGAAGGCTGGCTATTTTCTGGCCCAAAGAATAAGTATCGCCATCCAACGTGGCAACACAGCCAGCATTCTGGGAACCTTCCCAGTCGGCAATGACGCGGAGGATTTTTTAAACGATATTTTGTAATGTAAATATTTTTAGTCTATAATAATGTTTATTTTGTATATTGTAATTCTTATTGTAAATAAATATTTGTCAATTTAAATATTATTAACATTGTTTGGAATTGTTCGGAAGATAGAACCTAAGACCCGAGCCGAATATCGAACCCGTCACACACACATATCACGCCTATATCCCGAAGGGGTACGCAGAGGAGCATTACACACCCACAATTTGCCAGTAGTTTTAGTCCCACGTAATAAGAGCTGCACCCTATTACTTGCTGCTACTTTTTATTAAATTCATGCGGCCATTTTGGACATGACCCGTTATAAATGTGCCCGGTGAAGGCAATAGGTTTGCCCTCTATTACGTGGGACTTAAATGACTGGCAAATTGTGGGTGTGTAGGTTATGGAGCTCTGCCTACTCCACGGGGATATGGGCGTGACATGTGTGTGTTTGTGTGTGTGTGTGTTTATTGATGAAAATAGAAATAACAAGAAATTTATTTACAACTAGCGGAACCTCGCGGATTCGCCAGCGTGTAATAGTTTTATGATTCCCAATTAGGGAACACATTCCCGGGATAAAAAGTAGCCTATATTACACCTTATTACATCAGCTGTCTGCCAGTGAAAGTCCCGTTAAAATCGGTTCAGCCGTTCCAGAGATCAGCGGACACAAACAGACAGAAAGACAGACAAAAATAAAAAAAATTGTATGTCAGTATCGTGTATACTATCGTATGCATTGAGTAAAAAGCAAATCACACACAGACACTTAAATTTTATTTATCTGTATGGACTACCTCGGTGGCACAATGGTACTATGTACGGACTGCCACCCTCGAGGTCTCGGGTTGGATTCCCTGGTCTGGTGGATAATGTATAATCCTCTTAAGAATTTTACCCAGATAATTATCCCAGAGTCTGGAACTTGTGCCCCGTAAATGGCAATAGGCTCGCCCCCTATTACATGGGACCTAACATAGCTGGCGAGATGTGGGTGTGTTTGCACACCTCTCTTTGCCTACCCCTTCGGGGAAAAAGACGTGATGCTATGTTTGTATGGATAAATAGGTATGCTTATTATTACTTCAGAGTTGTCCATTGCCATTCAGCGCGGCAACGCTGCTAGCATCATGGGCAGTTTTGCGCCAGGAATGAGTTCAATGAAATTAGCTCGTAAAAAGACCTAATTTTGTCTCTCAACTGTGTTTGTTTAATTGTTAAATCAATTTGGTCTAGAATAAACAGAGTTTAAACGAGCGAACCTGACTGATTGATAAAATAGTTAACTAATTGACACTACTGTGTTAAATACTTGTTTTAATTAGGCTATTTTTAACGCTCGATAGAAAACGAGGGCTGTTATAAGTTTAACCTGTTTTCAGTAGACTTTAAAAACCTGGCCAAATGCGTGTCGAGCATACGATAGGGTTCCGTAGTTTGGGCGAGTCAGCGCCGGGACCTCGTAGTGGGTCTGGGCGTGGATACCCTCTCGCTGGAGTAGGTGGAACGCGGCCGTGTCCTTCTGCGAGCAAGTTGTGCTTGCAAAGGAGGCGGACGAGAGGGAGAGGGAGCGTACCCTCCCCGCCGAGTTCCGTAGTCAGCGGCGAGGGCGCCGCAGACTCATCTACACCATCGACCTCCATGATCGGGGCCTGAGGACGGCGGGATCGCCACCCGTCGTCCTTACAGAAGCAGGCTAGAAGGGTTGCGTGCTGCGGGGCCTTTGCCCCATAGCACGCAACCAGATTCACTCACTGACGCGGGATAAAACCCTATTCCAACGACGCGGGATTCTCATCCCGACCCAACCCCCGCAGAGACGCCGGGCGCCACTGGAAATACGTTCTGCTTGTAACCAGAGACGCCCGGCAACGGACGTTAGAGCGGCCGCGGCCCTAGGCCGCGGAATTAAAAAAAAAAAGAGGGTTCCGTAGTTACCGATAAAAGCCTCTATAACTTTTGAACTAACCGAGTTAAACCATTTGTTATAGTTTTCCTTCAAAGTTCATTACATGGACTACCATCGTGAATTTTTTCGGCTTGTTAAGTCGACCGCATAGTTTTTTTTATGTTTGTTCGCCTATAACTGCTAGCTTACGTAGGATAGGCTCAATAAATAGTTATAGTGATAATGATGGGTTAGTCACTAACTGGACACGAAGTACTCGACACATGTGTGGTCAGTTGGCGAAAATCAACTATAGAACATCGTATTCTTTCGTCATCTAGACTCACCAATATTATTACGTATGTCCAGATATCGAAACTTAAATAAATCACGTTTTAGTTGTCGTCAATTGGACACACACTTTCTCATTTTACCCGAATTCGTGACAAAGTACAGTCGCATACGACAGACATACAAACCAAGAACTAAAAGAACAATATTGCATCTACTTCCCATGTACCTACAGAGGCCGCTCGTTTACGATTTTATAATTCCTACTACATAATATGGATAGAAGAGAGAGATGACGAAAGCGGAAAAAGAGACAGTGTAATAACGTGGCCTTCTTCTGATTTTTTGATTTAAGTATTCGTTTGGGAGATATTCAACTTAATAGCAATTTTTTTGATAAAACAGAGTGTATAAAATATTGGACGGAAACAGGCGTTACCTGGCGAAAATCCATGACAAAGTAATGGTAAGTAAGATGTTAAAACATTTCAAATTATAATAGCATTATCTTCGCAAAATTAAAGGACATTAAAACGTCGATAATTGTTTCGCCTCTAAACGAGACATAATCAAGACTGTCTCAGAGAGAACAGCAAAATATGAAGCCAGAACGTGTTTGCTTTTAAGTATGAATGTGTAAATATCGCTAGCGCGATGTAGGTATACAGAGGTTCTTAACACGCTTACATTTCATCAGTCTAATGTTTGGATATTTTGTCAGTGCCTCGTCCGTATTTCAATTTCAGCAGGTGCACCCGCATGCAAGTGAGGACGACTTGGGCCCTGTAGATTTTAATAGGCCTTCAGTAACATAATATTAAAACATTAAAAGTAAAGTACCTACATTCGCAAAATCAGTAAGAAAAATATAAAATAGTAATAAATAGAGGCATAAAAAAGAATCATAAAATATCGTCGTAGCATAATAACATTCAAAATTATAGTTTTATTGTACTAATAAAATGTGTATGTCAGACTCCTGGACTATATAGGCCAATGGCATGTAATAAAATTAAAATAACCGCTTTGGCAATAGTCAAGGAGTTGGGCGCTGGGCTGGTGAAATAGGATTTAATTATGTGAACGGAAAAACACAGAAGTTCAATTGTCAATAACGACTCTGATTGGCTAGCAACACATAGCAACTATCGTATAATTAGTGCGTGAAATGACAGGCCGGCTGCATGAACCGAACTACACACTTGCCTACACACTTGCCTAGCAACGGCAAGATCTGCATAAGGTCATTTTCGAGCGGTAGAAATGCTTCCTTGTTTTTTCCGTTCAATATTTTACTTTATGAAATACTTAGAAAAGTTTTTTGAGAAATATCGCAACATTGCCAGTGCCTCGTCCGTGTGTCCTCGGCCCTAGAGATGTTGATAGAGTTCCTTAGCATTTGCCAGAACTACAAGTGCCTAACGCCTTAACATTAAAATGTTGAGTACCTTTGCACACAATTCTAAAACCCCTTTCTTTAAGTAACATAACTAAACCCCACTAAGAGTTGTATTTTAAGTCACTTATTTTAAATATATTTAGCCTTAAAGGAACGATCGCGTATTTGTCAAAGCAGTTCCTAACAATCTTTCCCTGTCTTTGCCATCGGGAACGTTCGCTAAGTAGTAAAAAGATATTCTACTAAGGGTGCGAACATAGTGCTAAGACAAGCAATCTGTGACATTAGTTTTAAATTGATATTTAAAGTGCTCGTGGCGAAGTGGTAACTGGTAACCAATTAGGTCAATCAATCAGGTCAGTCAAAACTAGTCAGATCAAGGTTAGGATAGGGAATCTTATTAATTTTATTATTAAGCCTCCGTGACTCGGAGAATACGTTAAGCCGTCCCGGCTGTCATTCACATATGAATGTCGATCGCTTCGGGTAGTTGGAGCCCTAAAAATCGACTTGAAATTAAATGATATGAAATTATTTATTTATTTGTATAGGTCACTAACTGGCTCTTACAAACGTCAGTAAGAACTTAAAATAAAAAAATGTCATTGCTTCTATATTACATGTACTGCCAGATTCCCAAAGCAATAAGTAGAACCGAGAGAAAGAACCTGGAAATAAAACTCTCAGCCACTCTTTTTCAATATTTTCTCATTTACACATTTTCTTAAGACTAAATGTGGACGAATGTACATAGGTCTCGTGTCAAAATTAAATAGCGTGTATAATGCAAAATAAAAAAAAAATATAGTCACCTAAGTACAAAATATGCTACAATTACGGCATTTTAGGAGGCGCCTGCACCATGCTCAAGCCAGACACTTTTATCATTAAGGTAATCAACTGTCTTATAATATGCTTTTTGACATAAAGTGGTCTTTCAAAACCTTTAGGTTTTAAATTTATTGTTGGGCATAAAAAGGACCGATTCAGGCAATTTATTATAAAAGCGTATACCTTCCCCCTTGAAAAAATTACTAACCTTGCTAAGCCGATAACACGGAGGGAGTAGTTTATTTTTATTACGTAGATATATTTTTCCTGTACTACAGAACTTCAATATCGCCCATGGGTTGTGGAGCTCAGGTGGCCGTCACTTCACGGTAAATGTGGAATTTCAGCCGCTTCGCAGTTAAACTCAAAGACCGTGAGTTTTATTGCCAGGTTCTTTCTCACGGTTCTACCTAATGCTTTGCGAATCTGGCAGTACATGTAAATTTAGAAGCAATAATATTTTTTGTAAGCGCCATTTAATGACCTATATGGATGACTTTTAAATTCAAAATGGCCAGGTTAAATAAATATTAACTTAGTGTCATGGACCATGGTCTACGTGTCAAGATTCTTACGATATCCTCGTAGGGGTAGACAGTGTCATTTATTACACCTACATTTCGGCAGTTATCTCCAACGTACTCTTCAGCGCCTCGTCCTGTTGTCAGCAGAAGCACGAGGCACTTTTCCAAAATAAATTATTTATTAGAATCGCTACTCCCATCTCTTCTATGTGGCTGATTATATAAGGGGACACTTTTACTGAAGATGAAAATAAAATGTTATTGTAGCTTAAATAGACATTAATTAGATCTACGTTGAACTCTTTAAAGTGTAGTGCTTACTTCGATTGTTAAGGTATATACTAAATATTTCTGTATTTCAAAGCAATGAGTTTGCTTAAACTATTGTTAAAATAATAAGATATCACTATAACTACATATTACAAAACCAAGTCGCTTCAGTCTGTATATAAGATTAGATCTTTAACACTCGCAACGGTTTTGCAAGCAGTTTTTACTAATGGATAGAGTGGTTCGCGAGGAAGGTTTTTGTGTATATGTTACGGCTAATACCCGAAGTGCGGTTGCACCTAGTTTTAGCCGGTTAGAACTAGGTGCTATACTAAACTAACCTAACCTAACCTAACCGGCTATGGCGGCGAAAAGAGAGGCCCTGCGTGAGCGGGAGTGTGCAGGCCGTACGCTCCCGCCCCGGCGGGCACCAGTCAGGGGGCGACGGCGTATTGCCTACGCCCAAGCCCCCGACTGATAGGGCCGTGGGCGGTGGGTCGGGGGGCCCACAGCTCACGCGAATGGCCCTGAGGAGTCCGACGCCCCTTATGTGTTTCGGGGGCGTCGCTTCTGTGTCGATCAGGGGGGTCAGATCAGGGGGTATCGGCTGGACTCGAACCCACGGCCTACGAATTTTTTATGGATTTTCTATATACAGTACCGGACAACTTTAATAATATAGGCTTGCTCCCTAATACGTGGAACCAACAAAATTACTGGCAATGTGTGGGTGTGTTATGCACCTCTGCCTACCTCTTCGGGGATATAAGCGTCATGAGTTGAACCTATGTATGTAAGGTATAATATACTGTTTTATACACCGAATAAAATAATTAGGTATGTAAACACTACTAAAGAAACGCACATAAAGTAGAGTGCTAAAACAATATTAATATACAATAATATATTTATTAATATATATATTCCAGGCGGATGTAGCGATTGCGCCGCAGAGGTGACTACGCCCAGGACCATCGACCTCCATGATCGGGGCCTGAGGACGATGGATTAGCAACCCACCGTCACACCGTAACACCCGACCAGCACGCAGCGGCCACACAGGTGGCCAAAGTCCGCCGGGCGCCAATGGGAATTCTCTCAGTGCTTACCGGCGGCGCTCGGCAATGGACATAAGTGCAGCCACGGCCCAAGCCGCGGATTAAAAAAGAAGAAAAAAAAAGGTGGATGTAGCCGCGTCCATCCATTAATTCAACATAAAATCTAATACACAGATAGTACTTTTAATTTGAACTAGTGAACTTTGGCCATTACAATCTATATATAGATTAATATCATTCAGTCTACTGAAAGTTCTCAAATAACTTCAAAAGAAGTCATAAATTGTACAAAGTAGTTCAACTTTGACTTTTTGACTGCTTCCGTGGCGTGGTAGGTAGGGCATCCGCTTTCAACGCAAGAGTCTCGGGTTCGATGTACCGAAGTCTGGATGTTTATGTATAATATGTATGTCAAAGCCACTATATGCGACCCCCAATTTCCTCCGAAACTTAAAGGGAAAATTTACAAGACTGTCGTCAGACCTGCCGTCCTGTATGGACTTTCATGTTTGGCCGTAAAAGCGACGGATGAAAGACAATTGCATGTAGCGGAAACGCGAATGTTAAGATGGATGTGTGGTGTAACAAGGATGGATAGGGTAAGGAACGAGTATATTAGAGGAAGTTTGAAAGTTTCATCAGTGAATGAAAAATTGAGAAGCGAGCGGCTGTCATGGTATGGACATGTTATGAGAAATGAGGAAAGCAATGTTGTTAAAAAGGTGCAAAGTATGACTGTAGAGGGTAGGTAGGGTAGGGTAGAGGGAAGTAGAGGTAGGCCAAAGAAAAGATGGATAGAATGTGTGAAAGAGGATATGACAAGGAGAGGAGTGACTGAAGAGATGACGTCTGACAGAGATGTGTGGAGGAGAAAGACTTGTTGCGCCGACCCCAAATTATTGGAATAAGGGCAGGTAGATGATGATGTATGTATTTACAAAATGTATATATGTTTTTGGGTGCAAAGGGGCTCTACCAACATATATAGGGCCCCAGCGACCTCACCTGCTAGTGGCGCACCTGCTGATAAACGGACGAGGCTCGTTAATTTACGGTACCTATGGAGTGGCTTCGGCCCCTACGTGGGTACCAGGTGGTACAACAGTGTTGGTCCGGGGGGGTACCACCGTGCAGCTGTGCTAAAGCCCCCCAAGTAACCCAGCCCAGGCTGGGTTGCGTTAGGGGTTCAGCAGCTGCACCGCCGGGTCCGGGGCGATGTATGGTGCAGCAGGCATGGGACCAGTGGGGGCGAAACGGAGTCTAGTGTGGGTGGTGTGGGTCGATTCGCCGGCCAGGGAGACCCTTAGCAACGGCGTTGCCGCGGCCGCCCGCAACACAGTCATGGGGCCCGCCTGGGGCCAACCACCCCAGGAGGCTGCCCCACATGTTGCGCATAATCCTGATGTGGGATCGCCGCTCCGGGTGGTAACCGGTGTGGGGTAGCGGCGGCCTTGCATCAGGGGGGTTTGGGAGCCCTTCCGTCCGGCGAGTCGGCTCCGACCTAACCACACGGTTCTGGACAAAGCTAGCCCCTGCGCTTTGTCACTTACTGCTGCACCAAATGTCGCCCTGTCTTCACGCTTCTTCTTCAAAATCTACAATGGCAGTGCAACAAAAAAGAAATAAACGTTACACAGCGGCCCTAGGAAACCCCACAACTTCACATTTCGAGGTGGAGTTCACTAACGTCCGTGGACTCCATGCGAACCTCGATACCGTCCACCACCACCTTGAGACGGCACGGCCCGCTGTGATGTTCCTCACGGAGACACAAATACGCCGCCCTGACGACACGTCTTACCTGTGTTACCCCGGCTATGTCATCGAGGAACAATTTCGAGACAAAGCCGGGGTGTGCGTGTTCGTTAGGGCGGATGTTTGCTGCCGCCGGTTGCGCTGCCTAGAGAACCCCTCCAATTCCGTCCTTTGGCTGCACGTAGACCATGGCTCTATGAGCCAGATCTACGTGTGCGTCTACCGATCCCACACAGGGGATTCTGAGACAACAAAGCTCTTCCAGTACCTCAGCGAGACGGCTGATGAAGCGCAGGTGCGGTTCCCGAACGCTGACCTAGTGTTTCTGGGGGACTTCAATGGCCATCACATTGAATGGCTGGGGTCCCTCAAGACTGATCATGCGGGTAGAGCCGCCCATGCGTTCGCTCTCTCCCACGGTCTGACCCAGATGGTATGCGGGATCACCCGGATACCAGACAGGTCAGATCACGCGCCCGCTCTGCTGGATCTACTGCTGACGAGTCGCCCAGCCCAGTACAGTGTTTCGGTAGGAGCCCCACTGGGTAGTTCCGACCACTGTGTTGTTCACGCTGGCATGAAGGTGTCACCTCCTGCACGTCCTGTACAAACGTCACGACGACTATGGCACTACTCGTCAGCGGATTGGGACGGTCTACGCGATTATTTTGCGTCCGTCCCCTGGAGCCAGCGCTGCTTTGTAGGGAAGGCGCCTTCGGATAGCGCTGCTGCTGTTGCTGGCGAGATCAGTCTAGGGACCGCCTGGTGGTAAGTCGTGACGACTTACCACCAGGCGGGCGGCGTCAATTTGGCGAACTAAATATAAAAAAAAAAAAAAAAAAAAAAATAATAATTATATGTATGTATTTACAAAAATACATAAATACTCGAGGTTCATACTTACTCGACGTAAAGTACCTGTTGACATACCGACGAGGCTGTAGCATAATCAATCTAAAAATCTTTCTCTATAAATCCTCCCAACTTTATGAATAACATTAAACAAAAGAACACAATATCGACTAGTGCAATCAGATGATCTAATTTAGGTATTGTTATCAGGTTCGTAATAGAATGCCTGGCGACTGCTTTAAGCGATAAGGCCTCCAATCATGCTGCTCTTAGTAAAGTAAGTTTCCTTCGTAAGTAGAATAATACTGTGTTGGCGTCAACAAGCCAATAAATAGTTAAATAAATAAATATGTTAGTACAATTCACACAACGCCATCTAGTCTCAAACTAAGCAGAGCTTTTGATATGAGTATAGATAAACTGATATCAACGTGGCAACACAGCCAGCATTCTGGGAACCTTCCCAGTCGGCAATGACGCTGAGGATTTTTTAAACGATATTTTGTAATGTAAATATTTTTAGTATATAATTATGTATATCTTGTGGTTAACAACAACTATAACTGATATAAATACTTAAATACATTTTTTATTGTAAATACATACATATTATACATAGGAAACCTCCAGACTTCGGTATAAACGTATGTGTCATCACACAAAGTTTGTCATCGGGAACCGAACCCGAGATTCCGGCGTCGAAAGCGGATGCCGTGCCGACCACGCCACCGAGTCAGTCATAATGAAATTGTAATACAGAAAATGAAAATTTAATAAACATTTTGCGTCTAACGAGAGATTATCAATATAATTAAACCGATAATTGTGCAGCTCAGCAAAAAATGAGCCTGCCTCATTAATTTTAATTTTTTTAAATTTGATCATGGCACGTAGCACACAATCCAATTTGTATTTTCAGTGATTGGGTAACTGTTTACGTGGCTTAGGCGTAGAAATATTTTGTAGGGATACACGATATACTACTATACACCATCAACGAAGGGAGGAATTAACCAAAACAAAATACACGTCAAAAATTTACACAGCATCCGACTTCAAACTACCGAAATTTTATTAATTAATTTATTTAATAAGTACAGATTAGTGCTGATAATTTAATACTATGTCCCACAAAACTGTTTTCACCAATGGGACCAAATAGTTGTCGGAATGGGACCAAATTGAAATGAGACCACTTGGGAAGCTTCCAATTAAAAAAAATCAAAATCGGGTCACCCAGTCCGAAGATATGAGGTAACAAACATTAAAAAAAAACATACAGTCGTATTGAGAACCTCATACTTTTATGAAAGTTGTTTTTAACGTGTTTTAATGTAATGTGTCGCCCCTAGTGAAAGAAAGAAAGAAAGAAAAGAAAGAAAAATGCATTTATTACTCCACTTAATAATATAAAATAACAAACACAACGAAAACAATAACAGTTTTGTATATATAACAATAAATAAAATAATAATAATACATAAATATATGTGGAGTAAATGGCCGTCTCTCAGCGTTATGCTGTCTGCGTGGTGCAAGGCAGACAGCGCTGGTTTTCAGAGACGGCCTGATGGTAGAAAACAAAAAAACAGAGAAAATAAATTAATAATAATAAATAGTGGGATGCAAACATACTCGTATATTGGGCAACCTATATCAGAGCCGCTTAGTATTCGCCACGAAGAAAACTGGTGACACTCACCCTCAATATAATATAGAAACTCAATGGGTTAAACTTTATGCCGTAGAAGTAGGTGCATGGGGAATTTCAGCAAAATCTCTGTACAACTTGCTTAAAAACCTCAGATTACCAAGCTCTTACTATAATCTCTTTACTGAAGTCTGGATGATTCCTATGTTTAATAAGTATGTATGTATTTACAAAAAACATGTATTTAAGTATTTATAACAGTTTACTAGTACTCATATCACAAGCAACTTAGTTTGAGACTACATAGCGTTGTGTGAATTGTCCTAACATATTTATTACTTAACTAGTGGTCGCCCGCGACTTCGTCCGCGTGATTATTTTTCCCGTCGCCGTATCTTTACGAATTGTAGCCTATGTGTTATTCTGATGTATAAGCTATTTTATTGTAAAGTTTCATCAAAATCCGTTCAGTAGTTTTACGTGAAAGAGTAACAAATATCCATACTTACAAACTTTCGCATTTATAATAATAGTAGGATATTGTACTTATTATTTTTTTTATGAGTATTTGGTATGAGTATGCGAGTGCCGGCCCTGAGGTCCCAGGTTCGATTCCGGGTCGAATCAAATTATTTGTGTGATCCACAAATGTTTGTTTCGGAGTTTGGGTGTCTTCTATGTATAATATGTATGTATTTAGAAATATATAAGTATGTTTATCAGTCGTCTACGTCCCATAGCACAAGCTTATATTAGCTTAATTTGGGCTAGATGACGTCGTGTTAGAATGTCCAAAATTTATTTATTTATTTATTTTTATTATTTATTATATCATCACATTATTCTTTATTTGCATTTATATTCAATTTACATATTATTGAACTTTTCTAAGTATTTAATTTGGTATACAGCGGAGGGAGGAAAACAGTCAAATCATTTTATATCAATACTAGCTTACCCGGCAAACGTTGTTTTGCTTTAGGGGTGGACTACCCTTAACATTTAGGGGGATGAAAAATAGATGTTGTCCGATTCTCAGACCTACCCAATATGCACACAAAATTTCATGAGAATCGGTCAAGCCGTTTCGGAGGAGTATGGCAACGAAAACTGTGACACGAGAATTTTATATATTAGATTATCGGATTTTCTTTAAATTTTTAATTCCCGAAGGGTAGCGATCATTTATATCAGTTTAGCGTAAATTTAAATCGACAAGGTACGGGTGGCAGGCAGGGGTCATACGAAAACTCAGCGACGTGTTTTGAAATAGACCTGAAAAAATGGAAAATAATTCACAAATTCAGCTAATTACCGCGGCATCAATGGCGTGGTTTAGTTTTTCCGTACCCAATTCCAACAGTAACACATTACCGGTATAAAAAGTAGTAAAGTCACTCGGTGATAATGTAGCTACAGACTCGTATTAGTGAAAGAGTTGTCAAAATCGTTTCAGCTAAAACTCGAAACTCAAAAATATAGGTTATAAAATAACACTTATTAACGTCAGCACATAAGAATTTACATTTCACAAAGCAACGGGTGGAGCCAAAGAGAAAAGAACCTGGGAATAAAAACTCCGGGCCACTCTTTTTCAATCATCAGGAACTACGTTCATAGTATAATACACACAACGTATCGAGTAAGATGCTGCAACTAATACACCACGCGTTATACATGTACAGTACCCGGCGATAAATATTGCACATCGACCTTTGGAAAGAGACAATCGGCTAATTTCGGCTTCGTAGAGCGTTATCTCTGTCGAACGAAATACAAACAGTCCGGTATCTATTAGGAGCTGTTAAAACAATTATGATTTGCTTCTTTTTATAATTCTTTTTATTCTTTGTATAAAATACACCAATTTCTCTATAAGTGTTGGCTTTAGGTTCGGGTAAAATAAAAAAACATGTTCTGAAACGACTGACAAAACGTCACATAGGTAGTGTGCGACAGAGATAACACTCAACGAAGCCAAAATTAGGCGATTGTATCTTTCCAAAGGTCGATGTGCAATATTTATCGCCGGGTAATATAATAGGTGTAATTAAGAAAATTCATTTTCAATGATGTCCAGTAGTTACGAAACCTATTAAGTTTTTTTTTTATGACTAAATTTGAGTGCGTTTGACCACAATCTTACCTGAATGTTAAGTAACGATGCGGTCTAAGATGAAGCACGCAAACTCAAATAATGCCTATTTACTCTTGCCTTGAAAATCCCAAGATTATATGTATCGGGGAACAATGACGCTGGAAGGGAATTCCATTCCTTAGCGGTTCGCATGATGAAAGAAGAAGCGAATCGAGAGGTACGAAGAGGTGGAATATCGACCACATACGGATGGAATCTCAGACCACGCGTTGATGTCCGATGATGGAATGGTGCCGGTGGAATTAATTCATGCAATTCCAGCGCACACTCACCGAAATGTAACCTGTAGAAGACACACAGACTCGCAACCAGACGGCGATGGTCGAGGCTCTGAAGTCGGTTGCTTGTGAGCGCCTCATCGCTTATAAGTTTTCTGGCGCGTCTGTCAATAGCTTCCAGGGCCTCAAGCTGGTAGCGGGCGGATCCACCCCAAAGGTGCGAGCAGTACTCCATGCAGGAGCGTACTTGTGCTGAGTAAAGACTAAGTAGTTGACTCGAAGTAAAATATTTACGCACCTTAGAGAGGATGCCTAGTTTTTTCGAAGCTGTTTTAGCCCTGGATTCTATGTAGCTTCCAAAGTTCAGGTTGGATGATAAGTGCACACCAAGGAGCTGAAGATGCTGAGTCACAGGTACAGGGACATCCCGGAAAGTAGGAGCCTTGGTGAACGGGCTCTTTTTAGCGGAGAAAAGACACGCCTGGGTTTTCGTAGTGTTGAATGTGACAAGGTTAGCATCGCCCCAGTCAGACACTGCCTGAAGGGTTAAGTTAGTGCGTTCAACCATTGCCACTCTACGATCGTCGATTTCCAGTTTCTTGGCCTTTGCGCTGGAGAAATATATCTCTGCAACCGTGCTATCGTCCGCATACCCAAACATACCGGGTCTGAGCAGGTCGTTTATATGTAGCAGGAATAACGTTGCCGAGAGAACAGATCCCTGAGGTACCCCAGCGTTAATTGCTAATAGATCAGACGAGCAGCCGTCAACAACCACTCGAATAGATCGTTCCCTCAGGAAATCTGAAATCCAAGCACAAAGATTAGCCGGAACTCCGTAAGCAGGAAGCTTGGTTATAAGGGCTTCGTGCCAGACCCTATCGAAAGCCTTTGAAATGTCAAGTGACACAGCAAGTGCCTCACCATATCTTTCAAGAGCCTCACCCCAGATGTGCGTGGCATACACTAGAAGATCTCCAGTAGAGCGGCGTTGGCGAAACCCGTATTGCCGATCACTTAGGAGGTCATTATATTCGAGGTATGCCAGTAAACGTTTGTTTATTACACGCTCCATCACCTTGCAGAGAATGGAGGTGATTGCAATTGGGCGGTAGTTGACAGGGTCTGCACGACTACCCTTTTTCGGTACTGGCTGTGCGTTAGCTACCTTCCAAGCTTTCGGAACTTTACCAGCCCGAAAAGACATACGGAACAGTCGTGTCAAGACAGGAGACAATTCGGCTGCGCAGTTCCTCAGAACAATGGCAGGAATACCGTCGGGACCACTGGCTTTATTCACATTTAGAGTGCGTAGTATTTTGAGAACCTCCTTTTGATGAATATGGATTTCTGGCATTTTGCAATCACTAGGAGGTAGCTGAGGTGGTGTTTTAGTACCGTGAATTTTCAGCAAACAGAGAGGCAAACAGATTAGCCTTTTCCACAGCTGTGTGTGCCAGTGTTCCATCAGGTTTCTGCAAAGGAGGGAGTGAGGATCGACAAAAGTTCGCCTCAACACATTTGACTAGAGACCAGAACTCCTTACTCCCAGATGGGTAAGACGAGAGTCTGGCCCCCACGCGGCCAACGTGATTGAAGCGCGCCTTCATCAGGACCCTTTTGCAGGACTTGGCTACCTTGTTAAAGGCTTTCTTCTTTTTATGCGTGTCCGGAGATTTGCAATTTCTGGCATCAACCCAAGCTTCATAAGCTGACTGTTTGTCTGCCTCAGCTTTCCAACAGTCAGAGCCAAACCAGGGCTGAGATCTGATACCAGATGGCCGGTCAGAAAACGGAATAAAGTTTTCCATCGCCTGACCGATAACCCCGGCAACAGCAGACGCGCAGCTCGACGGATCGCCAGAAGAAAAGCAGACTGACAGCCATGGGTAAGATGCAAGGAAATGACGCATCTCATCCCAATCTTGTATCGCCACACCCGCCTAGTGCCTCTAGGGCTGGGGTCAGGTGGGGGACACAAAAGTATGGACTTAACCAGACAGTGGTCAGAACTGCCAAGGGGGGCTGAAACTGACACTTGATATCGGTCTGGTTCAATCGTCAGCAGAAGGTCCAGACAATTGGCCGTGTGGTTCTCAATGTCAGGTATTCGAGTTGCTTGGTCAACCAGCTGGGAAAGGTTCATAGACAAGGCAAACTTGTAGGCCTCTCTACCAGCATGGTCTGTTTTCTGGTAAGGGAACAGCCACTGCTCGTGGTGGGCATTAAAGTCCCCCAGAAAAACAATTTGTGCGGTCGGATACCTCTGTTGAGCCACATCGGCGGCCTCACTCAGATGGTCAAATAGCCTAGTTGTCTCCTGATCTCCGTTGTGCGATCTGTAGACACCCACATAAACAATTTTTTCGACGCCGGTGTCTACAAGCACCCAGATTGAAGAAGATGAGGGATCTTCTAAGTTACGGAGACGCCTAGCGCAGATATCATCACGCACATAGAAACAAAGCCCTGCTTTTGAACGGAAGTTGTGCTCCAGGGTGTAGCCTGGGTAGTTAAGGTAGGAAGTATCAGCAAGGGTTGAGATTTGCGTCTCCGTAAGCAAGAGCAGATGCGGTCTTGCAGCCTCAAGGTGGTGGTGGACTGGGACGAGATTGGAGTGCAATCCTCGAATGTTAGTGAGGTGCACTTTCAGTGAGAGGCCGTGCATCCGCTGTTGAAACCTCATTTTCTTATATCGTTTCTGCATTATTTTTTCAAGGTCAAGAAAGGAAATACGCAAAGAGTGGCAGTTATGTGGGGCACCAACCGGACCCCAACGAAAGGCTACTCAGGGTTCACAGGGTGGAACGCGCGAACGCTTGGCACTCTGACTTCAACCCAGAGTGTGGTGACCAGCCACGGCCGAAGCCTACCACCGGAAAGAGTGTCGCTCTTTAGCACCACCCGGGGACCACGTGTAGGGACTCGAGGGTAAAGCCTACGGATGCGAGCGACAATTGGCCCCCAAAAAAAAGTACAAAGAATCTTGCAGGGTGCTTCGCGCCGCACCACGCCATAGGTTTTGGCCTATAACTTTTGAACCCTTAGGGCTAGGTCAAATTTTCGATTTTTTGGCTTGCCTTCAGATCGAGGGCTATTCATAGAGGGGTCAACCATCATTGGAGCATAAACATTTCTCGAGAGCTATGGGGGACATTCCCCATTTCTATATATAGATAGTTTTCTCGTTTCCGATTCCCGTGGGAACATATTACCGGGATAAAAACTAGCTTATGTTACCCAAGGATAATGTAGCTACAAACAGTGAAAGAATTTTCAAAATCATTTCAGTTAATTACGTAGCCTATTCAATGCAGACAAAAAAACAGTGCGTGTCGGGCCACGCATAATATAGGGTTCCGTAGGCTGTATAACTCCTAAACTAACAAAGTTATCTGCTCCGTTACAGTTTTCCTTCAAAGTTCATCATATGGACTACCATCTTGACTTTTTTCAGATTCTTCGAGCTAGCCGTTTAGATTTTAGAGGAGGGGGATACTCTGTTTTAACAAAAAAATGCGTCTAAAAATCTCGCAAACGGACACCTAAATCGAAAAATTGTCTTGGTAACCTCCCATTGTTTTAAAAAGACCTATCTAATGATACATCACGAAGGGGGCGGCGCGTGAAAAAAAATATCCCCACTTTACTTGTAGGTTCCCCAGAAAAAAATAGAGACTTTTACTACTGAACCCTAAAAACTATCAAATCTTTCTTCTTTATTTCTGCTCAATAGTGGAAAAGTATATGTTATTTGGGTTCTCTATGTGTAACTAAGCAAGTTCCACCTAGTGTCATCAATCTACAGTATAAAACGTAGTAAGCCGTAATAGCACAGAATACTTAGGGAAGAGAAGGTAGGTACATTACCAGGCGATAAATATTGCACATCGACCTTTGAAAAGAGACAATGGACTAATTTCGGCTTCGTAGAGCGTTATCTCTGTCGCACGAAATACAAACAGTCCGGTATCTATTAGGAGCTGTTAAAACAATTATGATTTGCTTCTTTTAATAATTCTTTTTATTATTTGTATAAAATACACCAATTTTTCTATAAGTGTTGGCTTTAGGTTCGGGTAAAATAAAAAAACATGTTCTGAAACGACTGACAAAACGTAACATAGGTAGTGTGTGACAGAGATAATGCTCTACGAAGCCGAAATTAGGGGATTGTCTCTTTCCAAAGGTCGATGTGCAATATTTATCGCCGGGTACTGTAATACCTTTGTAATAGGCTCTTCAATATACGTAATAAATAATATTTTTTTTGGACATTCTCACACAACGTCATCTAACCAAATTAAGCTAGTATAAGCTTGTGCTATGGGATCTAGACGACTGATAAACATACTTATATATTTCTAAATACGTAGGATCAGCATAATGAAATAGAAAAGTCGGTGTACAGTATGCCTCTGCTCGTCCCTAAGGGGGAAAAGGCGTGATATTTAACGAATAGGTACCACAGTAACAACCCGTCCCCCGAAGAGACCACACAGGTGGCCAAAGTCCGCCAGGCGCCAGTGGAAATACCGTCTGGAGCCTGAGAAATCCGCAGCAATGGACATGGGAGCGTCCATGGTCTCACGGAATTTAATTTAATAAAAAGTAACAACCAGTAGCAATCACAAATTATATTACACTGTTACGTTAAAACAATGAGTCAACCGACGACAGCCTAATTCATTTACCCGTTCGGGAAATTAAATAAATGGATAATGTAGCTACCCTATGCGTCAAGCTTAAATCACGGACCTAGGGTGGAAACTACCCTCAAATTTAAACTGAGGGATGCAAAATTGAATTGTCTGTTTGACAGGCAAAACAGATATTATTAAAGACTTTGTCAAGTCATATTCTCGAGCCACTGTAAAAATATCCTACGTTAATATTATAGGTGGAGTTCGATTTTTGCTGAACGCGTGGCTGGTAGCTTTTTAGGTTACCTCTGGCGCTCCGCAAAAATCGGGTTCCCAGACGCTCAATTGCTATACCGAACGTTTCTTGTCCTGCACCTGGAGCTATTTAGGGATAACTAGTTCTTCTGTGCTGTGTGTGTGTGTGATCAACTGTGGTCAACGGTATGTTAATATGTACATTGTTTAAGGTCTTCTATTTTTTGTTGTTAATTTATTATTTTTATTTTCAAACCTGCGACTATAGTGTCATCACTATATGTGGATGCTTGTTTTTGGCAAGTATCACTGACCACTCTTAATTAATGATTGTAAACTCAATAGCTGTAAGCTTTCCTTAAAAATAAAATAAATAAAAATAAATAAATAACTAATCAAGCATTACCTTTTTTTTTTTTTTTTTTTTTTAATTCCGCGGCCCAAAGCCGCGGCCGCTCTAACGTCCGTTGCCGGGCGTCCCTGGTTACTAGCAGAGGGTATGTCCAGTGGCGCAATCAAGCATTACCTTAACATTGGCGAAATCATCGATGAACATCGATGGAGCCACATTTTAAAAAAAGAAGAAGAATATTACAGTTCGCCAAATATAAGTTGACAATAAATACATTAGCTCCTTTTTTGGGGATTCTCATCCCGACCCAACCCCCGCAGAGACCGAGAGAAAAAAAAAAAAAAAACTCCTTTTTTGCCAGGCGTCAACTTACTTGGCAAGTTGTAGCGCTATGTATACTGGTCATTGGCAAGTTGCTGTAAGAGAAGATAGGTCATAGAGGTAAAATAGAATTCATTACTTTAATACCTAATTATTAACCGTATTCAAAAAACCAAAAACAGGTACCTACTCTTTAAATTAGATAATGTAAGACTAATCTCTTCCAGAAATACTATATGCGACAAGCCTATTGCCGTAACGGGCATCTAAATAGTCAAAATTTGCACAAAAGACAATAAATAAGTAGATTTGCAAACGGCTCTTCTTATAACTCACTATAAATTTGCTCCCTACTCTGCTATTTTAATCAGAGAGTGACTCCGCCATTCATATATCAGACCTTAATTTAACTGAGTAGTATTAAAGTGAATTTGTCCACCCCTTGCTCATGGGATAATGTGTTTTACCCATGTTTTAAACACATTGGAAATAAAGTTTTTTCCATCATTCGCATTCATTGAAAACGGTAATTGAGATTAATAGTATCTGGCTGCAGGCCAGAGTCGACACGCTACTGTTGATACTCGATCGGAATTCACAAATGTGATACACGAGTGAGTATAATTACGAGGGTGATAAGTTGACTCTTTTCTGTTACATCATTCAGTAGTGTGTGTTTTATACCTTGCAGGTATAAAACAGTTTTGAAATTAGAGCGTGGTGGAGAAATCAAATAGTCCGAGACGCCCTGACCTTTAATTCGCTGTGCCATAGCGGCTGGCACGTAAGAATTTGTTGGGTAACTACCTACATAACAAATAACATACCTGTTTAAATATTTTCTATATTTATAATATAATATTTGCCCAAGCCTCGTGTAAGTGATACGTCATCGCCAAGCCTGTAAAGTGACACGTTATTTCATAACACAGCTCGTTGTCGAATGGCTAATCTAGGCTTTACTAAATCTCTTCAAACTTTTTTTCCGATCGAGAAAAAGTAGTAAGAGAATATTCTTTATCCTTTTTGTTACATAGAAACCTTGTTAAATAATTTTATGTCCTGTTACTCCAATCCTGTAAAATGAACTATGGATAATGGGTGATTAAATCAAATAGTGTCTAGACAATAGTAGCCATTTTGTTTTCCAGTTTTTACCTTTTATTACTGTAGGTACTTAATCTTTTATGACCACTTGATTAATATCTCGGTAGCGCTTGAAAATTGATTAATCCTGACTCAATTAGAGATATAAAAATCTTGATCTCTCTACATCAGTAAAAGTAATTATAGCCTTTAACAAACAAGTCAAGGTGCAATGTCTGGCAGAAAACGCTTTTGATGGTCAAATAGACCGATTCATGAGCGGCATTTCTTCCCGCAAGCTTGACATGAGAAGCCCAAATTCTTCTATCAAATTCTAATTTTGGTGGAGCGTCTGTTCTGTTCTGTTAGGATAGAAGAAAGAAAGAAGAAAGAAAAGACGATAGAACACGGAATGACACAATACAATAGATACTAGGTAGCTACACAATTCCACACAAAACAAAAAAGAGGCAAACACAAACGAAATATGTAAAATAGTGGGAATTGGGCACCCATACGCAAGCGACGGTAAAGCCATCAATTGTCATACCAATGCACAAATTAGGCCCTCTCTCAGCTTAATGCTATGGTATGGTTTTCAGAGAGGTCAAGATTATACGGGATGACGATGCACTGTGGACGCCCTAAGTCCAATCTAGGGGACTTAGGACCTTAAATAAGAATAGAATAAAATAGAATAAAACTTTATTGTACACCAATACAAACAAATATGAGAAACAACGTATGAAAATGTACAAATTACAGCCTTATCACTAAAAGCGATCTCTTACAGGCAACCTTTGGATGGACATAAATGGTAAGAAATAAGATGTGAAAGTGGGTAGTCATTGGTGTTTGAGTAAAGTTAGTGAGGAAATATAAAAACAATCTTATGGAGACAATACTAATATCATAAGAAAAATAAACAAAGAAATTCAAATAAGGAAAGACATACTTAAGTAATTGACAGGAAGCATTCTATAACATATATAAATACCTATATAATATTATACTAGAGATCACAATACATACATACATAGCATTTTAAACAGCATTTAAAAAATATATTACTTATTATAAATCCAGTAAGTAAGTAAGGTCACAAAAGTATACGTTAGACAAAAATTGTGCAATTTTGGTGGTCGATAATTTAAAACATTTTAATCTCCTTACAATATGTTTTTAACATATTATACGTATAGCTAGTATTTTAGCTGGTTTTTTGCGTACGTAGTACTTCATTCTAAGCAACAGCATTTATTTAAATCATTCCCCAAAATGAACCATTTAAAGTGGCAATATTGCTAACCATTTTTCCATGTTTTCATATAAATAATAATAAAAATTAAGCATAACAGTATCACTACATAATTGTAAAACAAAGTCGCTTCTGTCCGTATGTATGCTTAGATCTTTAAAACTACACAACAGATTTTGATGCGGTTTTCACCAAGGGATAGACTGCTTCTCGAGGTAGATTTTTGTGTATATAATTTGTCAATAATAATAAGAAATAATTAAAAATAAAACATAACAGTAGGTAACAGTAGTATCAGGAAATAAATAACAAAGTATCTATATTATAATAATACTGTAGACCAATGAAGATATACAAGATAGACTGCTTCGGTGGCGTGGTCGGTAGTGCATCCGCCCTCGTCGCAGGAGTCTCGGGTTCGATTCCCGGTCGGGACAGACATTGTGTGATGACACATACATGTATAATATGTATGTATTTACAAAAAAGCTCTGCTTAGTTGGAGTGTGAATTGTTCTCACATATTTATTATTTATTTATTTATTAATATAAAAAAAATATAAAAAAATTCGGACAACTTGTATCCATAATTGGTTAATAACAATACTCACTTACAAACTATGTTAGCAAATTGAAATTGGGTGTGTTACATAAATATGCATACAACTTAAACACCTGTCTATATTCAAATAATAACATTGAAATATTTGATGTAGTTGTAATCGACAGTTCTGACATTGCAATACTATACAACCAATTTAATATTTCATACAATATTCAAAATTCAGTCAGCCATGTTGGAGGCCAACGGTGATTCATCAGCATTAGCGCTGATTGGCCTAGAGTGATGACGTCATCAGTCTATATCCGAACAACTGTTTTGTATTCAGTATTTAATTATAACTATGTAACGCTCGCGACTTCGTCCGCGGTTTTGTTGTTGCAACTTTTCAACCGACTTAAAAAAAGGAGGATGAGAACCTTCGACTGTAAGTTAGGCTTTTTATGTTTGTTACCTCATATCTTAGTACTGGGTGAACCGATTTTGATTTTTTCTTTTTAAATGAAAGCTACTACTTCCCAAGTCGTCCCATTTCAATTTGGTCCCATTCCGACAACTATTTGGTCCCATTTCGGTAGTTTGAAGTCTTGTGTCAATTTTTGACATGTATTTTTTACAAATCATATCGGTAGATATATTTAATTAGCTATTTAGTACTAGCACAATCTTTGAATAGTTTGAGACCAGATTGCATTGTGTAGAAATATACTTCTTTAAACTTTCGCGTTTTGTACACATTATAAACTGAAGACTAACGGGTCTTTTACGCGATTATTGAGATATATACACACCTCTTTATTACCCGACGTTTCGGCCCTGTTACAAGAGCCGTGGTCACGGGTGGACTGGGACCCGATAGTCTTCAGTTTATAATTGTAGAAATATGTTCAAAATTATTTATTTATTGAATATCTAATAGCCACGGTTTTGCATTCTTTTTCTTTTATGTTAGATAAATCGTTACAACAGTACAAATTGCCTAAGCTGTGATGTGTTCAACATGCATTTGATTGAAAAAGTAGATATGTGTTTCCTTGACAAAGTTAATTAATTACTAATTGTATTTGACATTTTACTATTATGTTATGTAACTGAAACCTAAACTGACATTAACTATATAATTATGACTTTAGAGTATTTTGGAAATTTTAAAATCTAGATTATCTGATCCACATGTTTTTCTCCTGATTTAGCGACTAAGATTGCATGCCTAATGGTGAAATATGGTGATTCTGTACCTACCTACTTCTTTAACATTCTATTGTAACCCATATTTGCAATTAATAAATAAATTGAAATTGAATTGAACTCGTTTTTAAATTAAAAATGGCGGCGGCGGCGTTCGAAAATAACCGCCAAAATCCAACTGAAATTTCATAGGTAACTTCTTAGTTTAGAACATTGGCCGACAATTACAAATTCGAATTTGGAACTAATCTAAAACTGAAATCTGTTTAACGGGGTCGGATTGGCGGGTGAATGATGACGTCATCAATACCCGTCGTTAGACCAACCGCAACTCGCGTCGAATAGAGCGTTGCTCTAACTATCATGACTTATTTCCCAATAAGCTTGTGCACAAACCTTATGGAGTTGTGTTGGGTTTCAGTAGAATAGGGAACATTTAAAATCAGACTTTACTAATTTTGAATAGGCAAGCAACATTGCTTGCTGTTTTAAGGTCTTTTATAATGAGGATGATTTTGCAATATTTACATTCACACACACACAACAACGTTTTTTGAATTTGAAAGCAATGAGTTTGTTTCTACTATTCAACCCTCAACCCTCTTATTGAGTTTTCATAGATTTAAAATATGTTACTACCGATTGTCATAAAAGAAAGTACACCTGACCGAGACAGAAGATTCTCTTGATCTAATAAACAGAGCATTTTTAACTAACTAGTGGTTCTCTGAACAGTAGACCTCGCGTTATTTTCGCATTTTCCCCTCATTTCTCCCCCATTTTCCCCCCAATCGAAATATCCCTTCAACAAAAGTTGCGCCTTGCAACAAAGAACACTTGTGCCAAAGTTCATGAAAATCGGCTGCAAAATGCGGCCTGTAGACCAGAACTGACACACATACCAACAACGCCAAATCGGCCAGTCCTCGAGTTAAAACTGAGACGCTTCGATTGCTTCGCTCGCTCGGTCAATAACATGGGCAGTAGGACTAGAACTCCGATAGGTGACTGGCTGTAATTTCTAACCTTAAAAGCGCGATCTAGAAATTACATAATAATATGAAGCAAAGATTAGATGATATCGGTATTGGTCTTCGTAGCTCAATGGTCAGAGCATTCTCCTTGTTAGGGAAAGGCCTTGGGTTCGAGTCCCGCCAATGAAATTTCAGTTCTTGTGTAGTATATTTTCTATATTAATATTTAAATACGTCAGTCACCGCAATAAGTAAAATCTGGATCCGAGCGTTTTCTACACTAACTTAATATAATTTTACAATATGAATCACAAAAACTATATTCTCGGGCTGGACTCAAACCAGCGAGTGATCTCTTCCAGGAGTAACGTTCTACCAACTGACCAAGACACCACTAGCCCCCAAGACATCTAATTTTGTGATTACATTGCGTTAATATCGCGACTTACGGCATCGCTAGAGCGCCATCTACCGGTAGGTGAAGAACTAACTACTATGGTAGGCTGTGCGTAATATTGCAATTACATTTAGACACAGCTAGAGGGCTCTGATGCCAATCAATTAATATATTTTATAAGCAGTGAAGTATGCTAACTTTTTTGTATATAAATTTACAATATGAATCCCAAAAACTATAAAATATATAAATTGACATAGTATATCTTATTCTTATTCCTATGTAAAAGCATCTTATTGTCGTTGCAAAAACCTTTTGGGTATATTTACGTGATAATATGTATGTCTGGGCGGATTATTGGAAAAGATATTATCTCGATCACGATTCTTTACAAAAAATAAAATTGAAATTCGAAATTTTTGCATAATCTTATTATCATATAACATTTTCATATCAATATTTTATTCCAAACTAAAGTGCTAAATCATTCACGTGTAATAAATCCTTAGACGTATCAAAAAATATATAGGTACGTAATAACAATTTAATCTATATTTGTATGAGTCTAGCCCAGGTTGTGCTTGTATTTGAAATAAATCTGTATTTTTATGAAGTTGATCTAAATCATTATTTTTGAAAACAGAAAGGTTATCTTTCTACAACGATAAGTATTATTTTTAAATATAGTATAAAACGAAAACTACTTATTGGATTTTAATGAAAGTCAACAATAATATAGTCCATACATCAGCACAACACATAGAATACTATTTATCCCTGTAACGTGTTCCCGTGGGATTTGATAACTTGGAAACGGTTTCACGCCGGCGCGCGGAGCCACAAACATCGGCTTGGATTATATATTTAGTGCAAATATGTGGAATCCCGTCTACACAACCCTACAATGGGGTAAGTAGCTTGTGGTCACATTCCCTAACACTGTCTCCAAGATTCCACTGATTGATATTATAACATTAGTTAGTGTTTGCGTGTATTATATATGATTAATGTGTATTCTGTGACAAGCTGGTATTAAATTGTACGTAGGCAAAGCTACGTTCGTGATTACTGACACAAATGCAAAGCTCAGCTTACGACTTTTCACTGTACTATTATTCTTAGTAGGTATCTACTAGTTTGCTTCTTCTCCTGTGGAACAGTTTTCTTGTTCTATCTTCTTCTATCTTGACTGCTTCGGTGGCGTGGTCGGTAGTGTATCCGCTTTCGACGCCGGAGTCTCGGGTTCGATTCCCGGTCGGGACAAACTTTGTGTGATGACACATACGTTTGTACCGAAGTCTGGATGTTTCCTATGTATAATATGTATGTATTTACAAAAAAAAATGTATTTAAGTATTTATATCAGTTTATCTAGTACTCATATCACAAGCTCGGCTTAGTTTGAGACTAGATGGCGTTGTGTGAATTGTCCTAACATATTTATTTATTTATTTATAGCTAATATAGTCACACATCAGTTTTCTGCCAATAGTGATGTTGTGTGTGTTTCGACTGCTTCGGTGGCGTGATCAGTAGTGTATCCGCTTGCGACGCCGGAGTCTCGGGTTCGATTCCCGGTCGGGACGAACTTTGTGTGATGACACATACGTTTGTACCGAAGTCTGGATGTTTCCTATGTATAATATGTATGTATATAAGTAGGTATTTATATCAGTTTATCTAGAACTCATATCACAAGCTCTGCTTTGTTTGAGACTAGATGGCGTTGTGTTAATTGTTCTAATTTTCTTTTTTATTTATTTTACACAGCACCATCTAGCACATTCAAATAGATGTACATCACATCACGCTTGTATCCTCGAAGGGGTAGATATAGGTGCATTACATATCAACTCTTTAAAGGGTGCCACTGGAAATACTTCCTTGAGCGCGTCTGAGGCGCCCGGCAATGGCCGTAGGGGTGACCGCGGCCTTAGGCCAAGAATTTAGAAAATAAAACAAAAAAAACACCCACTCTCAGCTAGTAATTTTTTTGGTCCCAAGTAATAAGTATTTAGCGAAGCGTCTAAATTTCGAGATTGGACATTTTTGCTTTCGTCCGTCTGTCTGTATTGTTGGATATGCTCACACGTCATCTAGCCCAAACTAAGCTATAAGCTTGTGCTATGGGATCTAGACAACTGATAAACATACTTATATGTTTCTAAATACATACATAACATAAAACACTACATATAAAACACCCAAACTCCGAAACAAACATTTGTGGATAACATAAATATTGGATTCGACTCGGGAATCGAACCCGAGGCTACGGAGTCGAAAGCCGATGCACTACCGACCACGTCACCGAAGCAGTTATAATATAATAGGTGGCAAGCCTATTGCCGTTACCGGGCACTAAACCAAATTTTCAACAGCCAGGACAGTTGTTACATAATAAAATCTCTGCAGCTCTCTGCCCGAGCGTCTAGCACAGAGTAATATAATAATAGGCTGGTGTTCCTCTATTAGATGATAGAGGCTTGACCATGTGTGAAACACTATAACGAATAAATAGAGCCTGCTTGTGGCTGAAAAAGATGAAATTAAAAAAACTGAAGCGTCTATTCATCAAATTTCATAAGTCTTTTTTGTGGTAACCTCACTTTCATAAGGGTATAAGCGAAGTTACACCCGACTTCGAACAATTTCTTTAGAAAGTTAACAGTCTTACAAAATGGACCTCGAAGAAAAAGGAATTCGTCTTTTCTAATGCCTTATAAATAAATATACGGGGTCGGATTAAGGGAGCTTTCATACTTGCAGTATTTGTTAAAAAATTGATAATAGGATTGATAATGTTACGAGTATAAAGATTGATAATATGTTCTACGGAATATCATTTGATTCATCTTTATTACATTTAAATTATATTAATAGTATACTGCAATGGCATTCATGAAACTAATATAATACTTACAATATTTACAAAAACACATACACACATCTATATCCCCGTCACCCATCTATATCACGCCTATATCCCCGAAACCCACAACTTGCCAGTTCCACGTAATAGGGGGCAAGCCAGTCACATTTATAATGCGTTATGTCCAAAATGGCCGAATGAATTTAATAATAAGTAGCAGCATTGTAATTTTGAAAAAAAAATTGAAACCCGTTGCCTTGCGATGAAATGCTGATGAAAGGCAACAAAATCTTATGTGCCAGCCGCTATGGCACAGCTAATTAGTCCTGGGGTTGGTGATAAAGGGGTGAAAATTTAGGGTTGTATGGATTTTTAATGCCACATTATTTAAAAAATAAAAAAGGGTAAAAAAAAATGTTAGGGGTGGACAACACTTATCTTATCACTTAGGGGTATGAAAAATAGATAGTAGTCTATTCTCAGACCTACTGAATAAATTCTTACATTTATTTACAATAAGAATTACAATATACAAAATAAAAATAAATATAGACTAAAAATATTTACATTACAAAATATCGTTTAAAAAATCCTCCGCGTCATTGCCGACTGGGAAGGTTCCCAGAATGCTGGCTGTGTTAAGTATAAGTATATATACTGAATAAGTATATTAAATTTCATAAAAATCGGTCGAGTCGTTTCGGAGTATGGTAACTAACATTGTGTAACGTTTTATATATAAAAAAAATTTTTGCTAAAGCAATAGTGTCTCTAACTATTCGTAAAATACAGAGGGTAAAAGGGGCTCGTGGTCTAGTCGTAACCGACAATGTTAACATTTAACATTGCAGGTTAAGCAACATCTATTCAGGCCAATCTTACAGGTGACTATGTCTTAAGACACTGAGGCCCCTCCTTGCCTCGGAGAGCTCGTTAAGCCGTCGGTCCCGGTTGTCATACGAACATCTGTGGCAGTCGTTCGGGATAGTTGGATCTCTTAATCAAAAATCCGATTGGTCTAACTACAGAACTTCGATATTGCCCATGGGTTGTGCAGGTCAGAATGCAGTCGCTTCCCGGAAAATATCAAAGTTCAGCCGAATCTCAGTTAGACTGGAAAGCCGACTCCAACTGAGGGAAAAGGCTCGGTGAATGATGACAGAGGAAGGACAGAGGGTAAAATGGCTTCGTGTTTATTTGTGTTACTGTGTACTACCAAAAGACGAACTATCGGTAAATTCAGTGCACACAAAAAATCCGCCATTGTGAAAACCCCTTTACAAAGAACATTTCAGAATGGCTTATTGATGTAGTGTGTCCTTAACAATGGCACAGCTGTGGGAACGAATGGGGAGGAGGGAAAAAATATTCCTCGCCCTCACATCCAGACATACGTATTACTTTATATTTATTTATTATAGAGAAAAATTAGCTATTGATACTTATAGTTTACTATTTATACTGTCGATTGACGGCACTTGGTGGAATGCTGCTACACCTATTGCACAAAGACAGATATACTTTTCCACTGTTATAATAGAATTTTTACTGACCGGTTTCACCTCACGGCATCATCAGAGATTTGAAACACTGTGTTTTGATGTCCTTATGAATATGTAGTACGATTTATTATTACGTGATTTATTAAAACTATATTAAAATCTCTGACGATGCCGTGAGGTGAAGCGGGTCAGTCAAAATAAAATTATAACAGTGGAAAAGTATGTGTTTTCATGCAATATACTTATGTATTACATTTTCTTTTTCTTAACATGGTTAAATTGCCATGTTAAGAAAAAGAAAATGTTAAGCAAATGCTATGAATGTATGTAACATCTGTCCTGGCAATTTAAATTTCGGTTTAAATTACAGGTGGTTATGGTTTTTCTATAGAGCCGCGGTAACGGCAATAGGCTTGCCCCCTATTATGTGGGACATATCACCTACGCAATTACTGGCAAAGTATAGGTGTATAATGCACTACTGCCTACCTCTTCGGGGATATAGGCGTGATGTATATCTGTATATTAAGACAAATAAAATAATTATTATAAAGATAAAAAAAGTATCTCTGGCTGTTTGTTTGTTTTGACTAATCCCTGAAATATTGTAACAGGAACTTTCAGTGACAGATAACTGATGTTATAAGAACTAACTTACTCACTGAATCAAAGATTTGTATCTAATACCTTGTGTGTGTGCAGATACTATCAGTGTGGAGTGCCGTGGTGCCTCTTCGAACACAATATTTAGTGACGACGAAGTGAGAGTAATTGAACAAACCCGCACTTCACGAAGGCGACGATGAGCTGAAGCCAGTCCACCCGTGACCACGGCTCTTGTAAGAGAGTCGAAACGTCGGGTAATAAAGAGGTATGTACATATCTCAAAAATCGCGTAGAAGACCCGTTTGTCTAACACTTTGTAAATGAAAGTCTGCAACCAATTAAAATATCCCAGTCAAACCTGTTAAAAATGCGAACGATTTGTTACCAACTGAAGTGCTAGTTCCTGCTTCGCTATTCTTCGGTTCGCTTCACTTCGGCAACGCTCGATGTAATGACGAAGCGTTAAAGTGTCATTGAAATAATTGACAGGGTGCCCTTAGTCAGACTTTCTTCAAAGCTTTATGTTCATACACAAATCTATATATAGAAATGGGGAATGTAATTTTTGTTCCCCCCTTAGCTCTCGAGAACTGCTTATGCTCCAATAATGGTTGACCCCTCTATGGATAGCGGATAGCCCTCGATCTGGAGGGAAGCCAAAAAATAAAAAATTTGACCTAGCCTTAAGGTGTCAATAGTTATAGGCCAAAGCATATGGCGTGGTGCGGCGTGAAGCACCGCGCAAGACACCGTACTAGTAACATACATACAGTCAAGGCTCAACATTAGTAGTATGACTTACGAACTTCTGTTTACTAGAAAACACGTCAAACATTGACACGAAAACCAACTTCAAGTTACCGGAATGCGACCAAATTAAGATCCGACCACTAGGGAAGCAGTCAATTTCAGTTTAATAAAAAACTGTTCCCCAGTCGAAAGATATGAGGTAACAAACAGGTAACAATAAACCTCATTTTTGGAAGTCGAGTAAAAATAGATTACATGCCTCATCGTTATTATGAAAAAGTGATTAAAAGTAAGGTTAATAAAATCAACGACCAAACTTCAATCTATTACAAATTAAGCTAAATGGTTGACTGTCCATAAAATTACGACAGTTTTTCCGAAGTTGGAAGAGATTATATGCCTAGTTTTCGCCAGTAACTTGCCATGCAATAAGCGGTATAAACCGTATAAGCCTCATCATCAAGTTACATACCCCTCAGTAGCTCTCGATAGAACACTACATGACTAAGAAGCCCTATAGGTAATATGCATGCAAAACTAATTTACAAAGGAATGCGAAATATGATATTATGTATGTTAAATATTATAAAGCTGACTTGCTGTTTGTTTGTTTGTTTGAACGCGCTTAACTCAATAAATACCGGTTCGATTTGAAAAATTATTTTTGTGTTGAAAGGTGAATTTATCGACGAAGGTTATAAAACATCACGCTACGATTAATGGGAGCGGAGCAGCAGTGAAATATGTTTCAAAAACGGGGAAAGTATATTTCTTTCGAGAACTTCCGTTGCGTGCGCTGGTCAAATGGTTTGTTGGTGTTATGTTAAAATAATGTACTAAAGAATTGTTCCTCTTTAAAAGTTCTAAAAAAATTGAAATCAAATTCGTTCTAAAATAATTATTTACGAAGCTAGATGTTATTACAGGTGACGCGACGGGAATAATAATTACAGGCGACGGGAACGGGAAAAATTCCAAATTACCGCACGTATGAATTCGTGGGCGACCGCTAGTGTTTAATATAAATGTTGAAATTTAAACAATAAACCAACGCTTATTAATGGACATTTTAAAAAGCACTCGAAGCAAACAGCTTCCTGAGTCAGTTGCAATTTATCACGCGATAATAGTTGCCTAGGTTTTATCTTCTTTCTGTTTTTACGCCTGACATAATGCAGGAAATACACAGAAGTTTAAATCAACCATAACCTTCCCATAATCTACTTGCATACGAATATTGTGCTGGAGTGAATATCCTTAATATTAATAGTAAATATCGAATCAAAACTAACTTCGAAACTTTCGCGTTCGAAATCATATTTAATCATACTTTTTATTGGGAATTCAAACGAAACTTGACGTTGTTAATATAAAAGTAAGTAAATACCTTCCCATTCATTGCCTGATATTTTATCCAGGTTATCATGAACCGGGAGGCACTGGAAGTGCCCTGGGAGCTTACCAGAGGTGCTATGCAATGGACGTAGGAGCGGCCGCGGAATTAAAAAAAGAATATTCTGCACTCACATTCTCCCGGGTGTAGATACCCTCTCGCTGGAGACCATACTACGAGCCATGGTCTCTAGCGGGAGCTAGTGGAACGCGGCCGTTTCCTTCTGCGAGCAGGTAATGCTCGTGAAGGAGGCGGCAGGTACGGTGAGGGTGCACTCCCTGCTGAGTTCCGAAGTGCACGGCGAGAGCGCCGCTGACGTGATTACGCCCAGGACCATCGACCTCCATGATCGGGGCCTGAGGACGATGGATTAGCAACCCACCTTCCTTACAGAAGCAGGATAGAAGGGCTGCGTGCTGTGGGGCTTCACCTCACGCACGACTTTACTCACCGACGCGACCGCAAACCGACCCCAAAGATGCGGGGTAACACCCGACCACCACTCAGCTGCCACACAGGTGGCCACGGCCACGGTCCGCCGGGCGCCACTGGAAACTATTCGAACTTCCCAGCCTAATTGGAACTTCTGTTGTTTCTTTGCCTTGTGGAATCTCTGTTCTCCGCAGTACACTTACATTATTCCAGTTTTCAAGGAACTCCGTCCGGAACAGCTGATTAACAACATAAACCGTCTGTATATTATTTAAACCGGGGCACCCCCGTCCACGCCAGAAGCTTGTACGGGATCATTAATTAAAGGATCAGTAATTAGAATTACAGTGTACCTACTAGGTAAACTTGTACAGATCAGTCTTGGTCTATTGGTATTTGAGCGTTCTAAATGGAAATAGCCAGACCAGTTCAAGTCCACCCCAAGATTATCGTTTTTGTGAACATTTATTATAATACTAGTACGGTGTCTTGCGCTGTGCTTCGCCCCGCACCACGCCATAGGTTTTGGCCTATAACTTATGACCCCTTAGGGTTAGGTCAAATTTTTGTGTTAATTTTTTGGCTTGCCTAGATCGAGGGCTATCCATAGAGAGGTCAACCATCATTGTAGCATAAGTTCTCGAGAGTTAAGGGGGAACAAAAATTACATTCCCCATTTCTATCGTAATCCCCTAATGTACTGTCCATATCATCATGGATGGCTTTTGATGACAGCCCCTTCTTATGGAGGTACTTAATGACGGCACGCTGCTCGATTTGATCCATTTGCGGAAATGATGTCAGATTGCTTTGTTAATAAATTTATAAAATTAAAACTAATTATCGCACACGTTTCAAACTTCACACAATTAACAGGTCTGAACTGAACTAAATAATGTGGGTAGATTTGATTTTTAGAACTAAATGGATCAGTGTTAGGCCGACTACTTTTCAATCCACCTTCGTAGATAATTTGTATAAAATCCCTTTAATGTTTCAATTTAGAGAATAGTGAATATTTTTTAATTGAATCCATTCGGGTAAATTTTTCAGCGTGAACCGTAATAACACCGTAATAACCGTACAAAACTAAAAAAATACAAAATATAATAAATATTTAAGGGGCCTCCCATAATCCAAACGTTATTTTTGTTTTCGTTTTGGTACGGAACCCTATGTGTGCAAAGCCGACTCGTACTTGGCGGGTTTTTTATTAGTTCAATACATACCTAGTACTCATTCCTACTCCTGCGGAAATGTTGGGATAAAAAGTAGCCTAAATTGGTCCTGCTGTTTCAGAGATAATTCTTTTTTAAAACGCTTTTATTAGCTTCACTTGTATGTTTGCTTGCTTGCTTGTATGTATGTTTATTTGTAACCGACTCTTTTGGGTTGGATTTTGCCCTACTTTGAACGATCAGATTTAATTCAAACTATGCACACCTGTCAAAGACCGATGACAATGCAATAATTCGATTAAAAAATAATTTTTTTTTTCTTTTTATATTTAGGTCGACAAATTGACTCCACCCGCCTGATGGTAAGCTGAGGCGACGTCTGGCAATTGTGAGCGACTCTCACAGTACACAGGAATACTATAGAGAGTGGCCCTCAACTTGACGACCCAGTAATGTGCCTCTTCACGCTTCGCTTACAGAACCCAGGGTTATATGTTGGAGGAAACACGTGCGCAGGCAGGGCGTTCCAAGCCACCATCGTTCGGCAGAGAAACGAACGTTTAAAACGCTCGGTTCTCGCGAAGACAGTTTCTACGGTATGAGAGTGCAATCTCTGCCCGGCACGCGTTGTTCGGGATCGGAAGGGAGAGGGTGGGATCAGGTTGAAGAGCTCTTCAGAACACTCACCGTGGTAAATACGGTAGAACGCGGCCAAGGAAGCAATTGTTCGGCGCTGGGCTAGCGGCTCAAGGCTTCCCGTTACCTCCGGACAGTCTATAATGCGAACAGCGCGTCGCTGCATAGCGTCGAGTGCGTCCAGCAAATACTTCGCGGAGCCGTCCCAGAGGTGAGAGCAGTATTCAACGCAGGGTCTAATCTGCGTTTTGTACATACAGCAGACACCTCTGGTGCGGTGTAAAGAATCGCTTTACCTTGTTCAGTATTCCTAGTTTCTGCGAAGCTAGCCCAATACATCTCTCAATGTATTTTGTGTTATTGAGCTCTCGACGAACGTCTATGCCAAGGAGGTCTAGATTGTCTTTCATTGGTAATATTGCATTCTGAAGAGTGAGTAGGGGAAGGAAAGGGGATTTTTTCGCTGTAAATGCACACGCCTGTGTTTTGCGGGCATTGAACTCGACCAAGTTCTCGGCACCCCATTGGGAGATACTGTTGAGGTTTCGGTCAAGATCAGCTACGAGATGTCGTCTCTCCTCCTCTATCACAGATCGCCCCGCCGTCGGACGAACCGAGTAACTCCCGTGCAATGTCATTGATATGCAGAAGAAAGAGAGTTGGTGACAGTATGGACCCCTGCATTCACTTGCAAAAAGCGAGAAGCCTGGCCATCGCAGAGGACCCGCACTCGGCGCTCGTATAAAAAACTGGCAATCCAGCTGCACAGTTGAGGAGGTAGACCATATGCCGGAAGCTTGGAAAGGAGCGAAGCATGCCAAACCCTATCGAAAGCTTTGGCGATGTCCAGGCTAATAGCCAAGGACTCGCCGAACTTTTCCATAGCCTCACCCCAGACATGCGTGACGAATGCCAAGAGGTCATCCGTTGATCGTTTTGGCCTGAAGCCATATTGCCGATCATTGATTAGCGAGTGATCCTCCGGTATTGCATGAGCTGCTTATTGATAAGGAGCTCGAGCACCTTGCAAATGACTGAGATGACAGCTATGGGTCGATAGTTGCCTGGATCGGATCGATCCCCTTTCTTGGGTCTGGAAAGAGGCGAACGTACAACCGATCGTTGTACGTTCGCCTCTTTCCAGACCTCCGGCACGAGCCCGAGAGACAGGCAGTACAGATGCGTTAATACTGGAGACAACTCAGCAGCACATTTTCGTAGCACCACCGCTGGAATGCCGTCAGGGCTACTGGCTTTCCGCGTGTCGAGTGACCGCAGCACTACCCGTACATCACATTGCCTGATATCAATATCAGGCATAGTGTGGCCACAGTTGGCGATGGCGGGGGGCTGCAGGCCACGGTCATCGACACGGGAATTAGCCGCAAAGAGGTCTGCGAGCATGTCCGCCTTCTCTTGGGCTTTGTGAGCCAGTGATCCGACAGGATAACGCAGTGGTGGCAGCGAGGGTTGGCAAAAATTTGACTGTACGGTTTTGGCCAGTTGCCAGTATCCACGGCTGCCCGTGGGATGGGATGTGAGCTCCTGACCAAGCCGCGCGACGCGCTGGGCATCCGCTCTCTTGAAGGCCCTCTTGCTGAACCTAGTGACCCTATTGTACGCTGCTTTGAGGCGGTTCACGTTCGGGTCACGTGCCGCCCGAGCCCTGACCCAGGCGCGATATGCCGACTGTTTTGCTGGACAGCCTCGGCACATTCACGCCCGAACCAGAGGCGAGCTTTGCGGTTGCTGACGACATCAGTGAAAGGGATATAATATTCTATCTCTAGACTGATCTCGCCAGCAACGGCAGCAGCGCTATCCGAAGGCGCCTTCCCTACAAAGCAGCGCTGGCTCCATGGGACGGACGCAAAGTAATCGCGGAGACTGTCCCAGTCTGCCGACGAGTAGTTCCATAGTCGTCGAGTCATTTGCTCAGCACGAGCAGGCGGTGGCACTTGGAAGCTGGTGTGCACCACACAGTGGTCGGAAGTGCCCAGTGGGGCGCGTACCGACACACTGTACTCGGCTGGGCGACTCGTCAGCAGTAGATCCAGCATGGCGGGCGTGTGGTCTGACCTGTCAGGTATCCGGGTGATCCCCTGTACCATCTGGGTCAGCCCGTGGGAGAGAGTGAATGCATGGGCTGTTCGTCCCGCATGATCGGTCCTAAGGGACCTCAGCCACTCAACGTGATGACCGTTAAAGTCCCCCAGGAAAACCAGGTCAGCGTTCGGGAACCGCACCTGCGCATCGTCAGCCATCTCGCTGAGGTGTTCGAAAAGCCTTGTTGTCCCAGTGTCCCCTGTGTGGGAGCGGTAGACGCACACGTAGATCTGGCTCATAGAGCCATGATCCACGTGCAGCCAAAGGACGAAGTAGGAGGGGTTCTCTAGACAGCGCAACCGGCGGGCGGCAGCAAACATCCGCCCTAACGAACACGCACACTCCGGCTTTGTCGCGGAATTGTTCCTCAATTACATAACCCGGGTAACAGAGGTAAGACGTGTCGTCAGGGCGGCGTATCTGTGTCTCCGTTAGGAACATCACAGAAGGCCGTGCCGTCTCTAGGTGATGGTGGACAGTATCGAGGTTTGCATGGAGTCCGCGGATATTCGCGAACTCCACCTCAAAAGAAATCAACTTTGTGGGGTTTCTAGATGCCGCTGTGTACCGTTTATTACTTTGTTGTACTGTCATGGTGAGATATGGGGAAGCGTGAAGACAGGGCGCTATTTGGTGCGGCAGTAAGTGACAAAGTGCAGAGGCTAGCTTCGTCTAGAACCGTGTGGCTAGGTCGGAGCCGACCCGCCGGACGGAAGGGCTCCCAAACCCCCCTGATGCAAGGCCGCCGCTACCCCACACCGGTTACCACCCGGAGCGGTGACCCCACATCAGGATTATAAAAAAGAAATAAATGTATATTATTGTAAAAAAAGCGTGCATAGTGTCAATAGTTTTAAATATTTTATTGACAGATATGAGTAGAAGCATTATCATTTTGATAATATCTTAAAATGCACCTTACTTTTTATTTTACAATAATATACATTTATTTCTTATTTACACTATTTTTAACTCAAACTTATTAAAATTTATTTTCTACATTTTAGTTGGATTCTCTATAAAAGCGTGTTTTTTTTAGTTTTTAAAACTATTCTTTATTTTTTTATATTACGTAGTTCTGTTTATTATACCAGACGAACGTGGTGTGAGAATGCCAAAGAAAATGGTTTCTTCGAGAACTTTCTAGGTTTTCCAAGAAATTAGGATACCAAACTAACCTCACCACCAAGTGTTGCACCTGCTTATCAACGAAAAAGCTCTGGCAAACATAAAAGTAAAAGTACAAAAAAAGCAAGTCTCTGCGTACCCCTTCACGGAAGCAGGCGTGATAATAAAGTAAATATGCCCTAGATGTTAGTCGAAAATATACAGAAATCTTCTTCAATATGTCTGTATTGGTTGAGATGAGGATGTTCCCATGGGAATACGGGATATTGATTGGAGTTTTCTCGGTGTTTTCAATACTTTATTATATGCCCCTATAGGCTGTATCGGCTATTGTCTTTGCCAAGATTGAGCCGCTGTATTTATGAAAAAGTTTTACTATTTGTTTTTCTCTGTTATTTGCGTTATTTGTTTTTTGTTTGGTGTAAACAAAAAACATAATTAATGATTGGTATGGGAGTTATGTTACTTCTATGTACAAAAATACATATGGTTACGCCTCTTTCCCATAGGGGTATAACTTCATAACTATCTTAATGCACGCTCTTCGGTTCTGGGTACTCTCGATCTGGCCTTTGGTCAAAACACCTCCAATTTGGTACCTATTAGATAAATATTTTATTAGGGTATCATTAAACTTTTATTGTTGCTGTTGGCGCAGTGGTAGGTATGTGTATGCGACTGCCGTCCTGAGATTGACTCCCGGGTCGAATCATCTATATATTTAATACGACAATTTGTCTGTCTGTCTGTCCGTCCGTCGCGTTTTTCAATTTACATACATTTGCATGAAATATTAAAATATTCTTTTTTTTTTACATTTTTTTTGAGGCGATACAAAGTTCGTCGGCTCACTTCAAATGTACCTTTGTAATGTAACTTTCTAAGAACAAAATACGAATTTTATCACAAGCAATTACATAATCACGGTTCTGTGTAGTTGACATATGCGAGGGGAGGGTAAGCAGGTTGGGGGAAGGGGAGGTGGCTTGATACTGATGTCGCATTCATGGCATACCATTCCTCGAGGCACAGGCACATGAGTGAATATACGTCACAGAGCGAAATCTTCCCATAGAAACAACGTGAGTCGCACTAAGAGTGCTTGCGTCCTGTCATGCGTGCGTCCAACAACGTTAAATCAATAGGTAAGTACGTGACCAGTGCCGTTACCATAGCATCCCGCGTGCGTGCAGCCTGCATTACACAAAACGCATATCTTCTTCCTTTAGATACGTGTGGCTCCATCGTTCATCGATGATTTTACAAATGTCAAGGTAATTTAGTGGGTCCTCGAAGCCGAAGCGGATATTTCCCGCACAGAAGAACTAGTTACTCTGAACTAGTTCACGGTGTGGAACAAGGAAACGTTGTTCGGTATTGCAATTCAGCGTCTGGACCTGGGTTGTTGCCCAGTGGCAGAGGTAACCTAAAAGGCTAGCAGCCATGGGCTCGCTAAAAACCCAATTCCAACACGACTGACAGAAAAAGCGCCACAAGCAATGACATACGAGTAAGCCTAAAATTGTCAACTGGCTGTGCACGTGTGTGTTTAAATGTTTTCAGTCTCGCTACGAACGCGACACGCGGACAGTGTCTACGCTACACAGGCCCGCGTACTTGTATTAGTTAGTGCGACTGATTTTGGCATTTGTATGAAGGTTTCGCTCTGTTCCGTAAATTTACTGAAGTGCCACAGGTATAATAATAATAATTAGCGAGTCAGGGTAGCTAGCTAATTGCGCGGTCTAATGGCCGACATACCGATGTACGGGGTTGGAGTTAGGTGACAATTAATTGTAAGTATTATTTGGCGGGAATTTCTGAAGTGTTTGTTGTGCTATTGAGATTAAATGAGATTAATGTCGAGTTCTTTTAACACTTGAAACTCTTTTAACTTTACTCTGGTGACTTTGTTCAAGGAATAGTTTACTAAAAAGATAAATTAGCATATTATTAGTATGAGTAAGTTACTAAACTGCGTCGGTGGCGCAGTGGTGTGAGTATTGAGTATGCGATTGCCCTCCCTGAGTTATGGGGTTCGATTCCCGGGTCGAATCAAATATTTGTGTTATCCACAAAAAATATTGTTTCGGAGTTTGGGTATTTTCTATGTACCTATATTTACTTACTAAACATACTGACAAGTTGTGGGTGTGTAATGCACCTCTGTCTACCCCTTCGGGGATATAGGCGTGATATGTGTGTGTGTGTGTGTGTGTGTGTGTGTGTATATTTACTTATTTAGAAATATCTAAGAATGTTAATCGAAGTATGTTTAGAGAAGGAAAACTCGAAACAAAACCGTACACCAAACGGTGGACCAGCGTGGTATATATATGTAGTCTGAATCCCCCCTCGTTGGGGGAGGCCTATACCCAGTAGTGGGCGTCAAATGGGCTGAGATGATAATGCTGATCGCTAAGTTCAACCATTAAATGTACTTGGTTACATATTTTTACTCAGTGAAAGGACCTATTATTGATTCCTTTTTTTTTTTATTATTTGACCCCTCGAGTGAGCATAACTTTTTGACAAGTAAGGTCATTGAACTTCACACCTCCCGAACAATAAAACAAGCCAGTTATTTTCTAGTTGACCTTAATTTATGACACCAAGCCCTTATTACTTTATGCTATTAAACGTATGATCGTTAGTAGTTTGATAGTTGACATTTAGGGCTTTTATTACAGAGCTGTAGTTGTGAAAAATTGAGAAGCGAGCGGCTGTCATGGTATGGACATGTTATGAGAAGAGAGGAAAGCAATGTCGTTAGAAAGGTGCAAAGTATGACTGTAGAGGCTTTAAGAAGTAGAGGTAGGCCAAAGAAAAGATGGATGGAATGTGTGAAAGAGGATATGACAAGGAGAGGAGTGAATGAAGAGATGACTTCTGACAGAGGTGTGTGGAGGAGAAAGACTTGTTGCGCCGACCACAAATAATTGGGATAAGGGCAGGTAGATGATGATGATTACAGAGCTGTAGTTAAAGACTTCCAACAAATTAAAGACTTTCAAAATTAGATTACTTATCGTTGTAACATCTATGATGGTTGTGTGTCATGGCTACTTCGGCATGTGGCTTGGTTGGTGGTACATCGGCTTTCGACGCAGGAGTATCGGGTTGGATTAAATATTTGTGTGATCCGAAAATGTTTGTGTCGGAGTTTGTGTGTTTTCTATGTACAATATTATGTATGTAAGTATTTAGAAATATTAATATGCCTAAGTAAGTATGTTTGTCAGTTGTTTAGATCCTGTAACACAAGCTTGTACTTTAGTTTAATGTTCCTGATAGCCTCCTGGCTCTCAGTAACCTTATAAAAGCAACTAAACTCTTCTTTTCTGTTGCCAGCTGACGTGGTTAGAGCATCCCCGAAGTGAACTATCAGTAGTGATCATATCAGAGTCGAGGTATTCCCCAGAACCATAGTGTCCGCTAAGTAACGTCGAAGTCGGTCGCACCACTTCAAGCAGGGCATGGCATGCGTGTCCACTAGCCACCTGTCGTCAGTCGTGTACGCGGCGAGACTGTACGTTTGTTCTGAGAAGAAGAAGCGAAGGCCACCAGCAGGGCTGACCGCCCCAGTAAGTATCCAACTCGCTCTTATTTCATTCATCATTCACCGTGCCTTTTCCCAACTGAATTGGGGTCAGCTTTCCAGTCTAACTGCGATTCGGCTGAACTTCGTTATTTTCCGTGAAGCGACTGCCATCTGACCTTCACAACCCATGGGCGATATCGAAGTTCTGTAGTTAGACCGCGAGGATTTTTGATTTAGGGCTCCAACTACCCCTAACGACTGCCATAGATGTTCGTATGACAACCGGGACCGACGGCTTACCGTGCTCTCCGAGGTACGGAGGGGTCTCAGTGTCTTAAGAAATGTTCACCCATCCTAAGACCAGCCGGACTAGATGTTGCTTAACCTTTGCAATGTGTTAACATTGTTGGGTACCACTAGACCACGAGTCCCCCACTCCAGGAGACACCCCTCGCTCTTGTTTCATTACCGTAGTATAAATGTGACATAAAATATTTATTGCATTTTATTTTCCATCAGTTACGTTACCGAATTAATTTTTTACTAATTAATATAGCGCTGGTAACTTATAAAAATATATAGATCTATTAAATCGGTAATTTAAAGGCCCCTAATTAAATCTAAGGTAACGAGTGGGAAATGTAGTAATATGTAGTAAATGCAGTAATGTGGTAGTAAATTGCATGAATCGTAAGTTTTATGCGTCTAATTTATCAGTAACGAGTATTCTAAGTTTATTGTATTTGTGTGGGTCTTCTGGGTGATCAAACTCATCTATTGGTTATCATGAGACAGACTAGTAGTATCACGACAGTATTCCCGCAGGGGTAGGCAGAAGTATATTACACACATACAGTAATGTTGTTGGTCCCAAATAACCTTGACCAAAGCGATACAATAACATTATCACTATCACTACATATTATAAAAAAGTCGCTTTCGTCTCTATGTACGCTTAGATTTTTATTTTTTTTATATTTAGGTCGACAAATCGACGCCACCCGCCTGATGTTAAGCTGTGGCGACATCTGGCGATTGTGGGCGACTCTCAAAGTACACAGAAATACTATAGAGCCCTGGAAAGAGCCCTCAACTTGACGACATCGTTCGGCAGAGAAACGAACGTTTAAAAATAAGCAACGGTTTTCTATACGGTTTTCACCAATGGAAAAAATTGGTTCTCGAGGAAAGTTTTTGTGTAAGCCGCTAAGCCGCGAGCGTCCGCTAAGTGTTACAATATAATTAAAAGAAACGAAAATCATAGACTAAATTCCAACCAGCGTCAGTGCTCATTCAGGGAGAATGCTCTAACCCAGGGGTAGGCAGAGGTGCATTACGGTCTGCAACAACAACATATGGTTGTTGGAATTTTGTATTTGTACTTGATAAGGTATATTTGACATTGAATTTAATTTAATTTTTTGACTATTATATCTTGTTCAAATGTGTTATTATTATTTGACATTGCCACATTGACACAACCTTTATGCATGCCTAAAAGGTAGATTAAAGAGCTCCAAATTATTATTATGTACACCACCTTTGATCAGCAAATAAATTATTTGATTTGATTTTGGTTTTTAATAGTGTCCGTTAACGGCAATAGGCTTTCTCCCTATTACGCACTCACACACACACATATCACGCCTATATCCCCGAAGGGGTAGGCAGAGGTGCATTACACACCCACAACTTGCCAGTATTTTTAGTCCCACGTAACAGGGGGCAAGCCTATTGCCGTCACCGGGCACATTTTTAATGGGTTATGTCCAAAATGGCCGAATGAATTTAACAAAAAGTAACAGCTATATTGTAATTTTGAAACCCGTTGCCTTGCGATGAAATGCTGATGAAAGGCAACAAAATCTTACGTGCCAGCCGCTATGGCACAGCCAATTAAAGTCCTGGGCGTCTCGGACTATACGTGGGACCAACACAACTACCTACTGGCAAAGTGTGGGTGTGTCGCCTTCTGCCTAGGGACCTAATATCTAAGATTAACGAGAAATCAATAGGAATGTTAGTAAATACCTTAAAACAACAGACTTTATCATGTCCTTTAAAAAAATACCACTATGCTTCTTCTGCCTCTGTGGCACAGTGGTAAGCGACTGCCGTCCCAGAGGTCCCAATATTTCTGTGATCCACAAATTGCTATGTTACATTATGGTTGCTATGTATAATATGTATGTACATATTTAGACATGTTTATCAGTCGTCTAGATCCCATAGCACAAGCTTATGGCTTAGTTTAGGCTAGAGGTCCTTGTGTGAGAATGTCCAAAATTGTTCATTTAAGTATTTATTTATTGCTCCACCAACATAATAAACCTAAATTCAGTTTATTAGTGCTTTTATATCCCTCATTAGCAGTCAAACGGAACTTATTTCAAGAACTAGACCAAATATTGATGGCCCTAGTCTATCAAGGGCCTCGGAAGGCCCACGGGCCAATGAAGTGAGCTATTTAAAGCTAACAGAAACAGTTTAACGTAATGAGATGGGGTAGAGTGTGCGTGACGGGCCCACTTTATTATTTTATTAAGATTCTTACACACTGACAGATATAGCATGTTGATGATTAAAGTTCTTTATATCTTAAGTTTTAATATTGTTATTATCTTATTGACTTAATCTAAGTTTACCACCGCTTCCTAGGTGCTGGAGAAGAAACGACACTATAAACTCTATTACGGCATTCTTCCAAGATGTCAAGGTTGAAATAAAAAAAAATTGGTATGTACTTACTTAAATGTGAATGAACACTATCAGATAAAAAAAGACTTCTTACCCTCTATGTCCCTCACTATCCCCGGGTCTAATGTTAATACGACCTGCAAACATTTGTTTCGGCGTGTGGTGGGTGTTTTGCTATGCATATTAAGTATGCATATGAAAGTATTATTATGTATTAGTTTCTTATAAACCACTGGGTTGCAAGGGATGCAATTGGCAATGGACCTGTCAAACTGGAAACTCGTAGAATATGCCTATGTCCAGCAGTGGGACAGAGATAGGCGTAACGTAAACGAACGTGATGTTGATTGCTCTGAGTGATGATTAGTTCTAAGCACAAGGTTGCTGATGAATAGATGACGTTAGACATAGCATTTTAACCTGTATACCTCCTAGTATCATGTTTGTAGCCAGTATAAAATGATTTGGCACGGTATAAAACACCTGTACACCCGTAATTATAGTACATTCAGATCCAATGCAACACAGAAGATTTTGTATGAGTTAATACCTGAATAAGTATAGCTGATTGAATCACTGTGTAACAAGCTTTACGATGCAAGCACGTGAACACACGTGGTCACAATATTTACTTCGGGGACGCATTCAGCATATTTTGCGTCTCATTACCTCGCTTGGTGTACTTATAGCTTTTACTGTAAAACAGCTTTACGTGTAATAGTTGTATTTAGTTGAAATTTCATATGTTGCTGAATATACACAGCAGACAAAAACACGTCCTTATCCCCGGAGAGGCCGACAGAAGCGTTCATTATGCCCACATTTTGGAAATCACTGTTGGTCCTGTTGTTTAACGTTTTATTGAGAGTTTGATTTCCGACCGATTACTGAGTGAAACCACCAACCTCATAACCCGTTTTACAACATTATTCACAGATGCTCCGCTCCTATTGCTCGCAGCGTTTTGTCTTCATAATCATAAACCTTCAACAGTGTACATCTCAAGTAATCATCACATTATTTATGTAACAAATGAAAAAAAAATCATGTACAAAACGCCGCTTTATCGCGTAGAGCAATCTCTTCCAGGCAACCTTATTTTATAAAATAAGGCCATTTCCCCCTTTAAATTTTTATTTCTATCCATCCTTTCGAGCGAGGTTATAATCTCGCTCGTATCAAATTTTATATTTCGCATATTATTGGTAAGTAGATACATATTTTGGGTTTCATCTTTCTAGCACTGACAGATTTTCATTTAAGTAAATTCTTGGAAAAAGTATTAGAATGTATCTTAATCCGCTGGCTCTTTCCAGCAGTACGTGAACCAAATGGCATGAAGCGATGGAAAGATACCTGTTGGAATGTCGTTCCTGCCATGGAAGATGGGAAGGCCTTTAGTATGGGACGCTACGTGCGTTGACACTGGCGCCTTCTCAACTTCCTAGTACAGCGGGCTGTGCCGGGGCTGCTGCTGCATCAGCGGAAAGCCATAAACGGCACAAATATTCCAATTTAGTAGCAGACAACATATTTGAGCCGTTTGGGGTTCAGACGCTGGGACCTTGGGGTCCGAGTGCTCGCGGCTTATTCAAAAAATGATCGACACTTCTCAAGACCAGAAGGCTGGTAACTATTTGGTACAAAGCCTTCTCGGAAGTCGCCAGTCGGAGAAGAGGCGGAGGAATTTTTTGATGCACGTTAGATTTTAGATGTAATCTTAGTAGGTATAATTAGAATAGGTAATGTACATGGTTAGTTTAATAATTGTATTTTTTTTATGATTTATTGTAAAAAATGGTCTAATTGATTATTAAAGACAACAATATTTTTCAAATCGAACCATTGAAAATAACACGCTCAAGAAAAAAACACCCATAGATGTTACAAATAGAGAGATGAACCGATTCAACCTAACAGTAGTGACCTATCATCCCCATGAAATAAAATCCGGGGGCTATTCTAATGAACTCAATATCGTTAATGCTAACGATAGGTATAGAAACCTGATACTGTAACAATACGCAGAAGTCCCCCAGTGTAAACTGAAACTAGCTGATATAAAATAGGGCCATAAAAACAGCGGGTAACAAAAATCTATAGTTATAATTAAACTGCTTCGGTGGTGTGGTCTAGTGCATTAGCTAACGACTCCGGAGTCTCGGGATCCCCGGGTTGAATCAAATATTTGTGTGATCCACAAATGTTTGTTTTGGAGTTTGGGTGTTTTCTCTGTATATTATGTATGTATGTATTTAGAAATATATAAGTATGTTTATCAGTTGTCTAGATGCCATAGCACAAGCTTATAGCTTAGTTTGGGCTAGATGACGTGTCCGAAAATATTTATTATGCCCGCGGCTCCGCACAGGTGCACCGCTCGCAGGTAACGATTGCTAGCTATGGTAGGAGATGATATAAAGCCCCTTAGCACTGGAGGATCGTTTCGAGAGCGTACCGTGCGGCAAAACGGGCTGCAGGTTAAAAAAAATCCTTCAGCACCTCTCTGTCTCCTTAAAATACAAATTATTTATGACTATCAGTTTTTTACATCTGTCAGTGGGGCGCTGATGACCTGTAGTTCAGGTCTCGTTACCTACCACAGGCACCAGCTATCCACACTGGAAACTACTGCATATTGTCCATACCATCTTCAACTGTCAAATGTTTTAGTCTTTATTTTGTGGATTGCAAATAAACAATTATAAATTATCATTATTACTATAGGTAACTGCATTTTCTACTACACTGACTATATGTAATCGCTGATTTAATGGCTCAACGTCACAACATGCCTAATACAATAACGACCACTCAAAGGTCGTCGGCCTCGCGATAGCATTTTGTTCTTGAATTATTTAGATCGAATACGTCTCCACTCCTTCTATTGTTTAGTTAATTATATCTAGTTGGTGTTAAACATGACCGATTACGATATTTATTGACCGACTTCACAAATAGGAGGTTTATATTTCAATTTTCTATTATTTTACGTCTGTTATGTAACTTTATAATATAATATGAAGCCCAGTGGTGTAGTAATTGAGTCTCGGATTCGATATCTGGATCGGAACAAAATATTTCTTTTAATCTGCAAATGTTTGCAATGTATTTTGAGTGCTTTCTAATTTGTATGTAAATAGGTACGATTTAAAAAAAAATAATGAGGTAAATGAGGGGCTCGTGGTCTAGTGGTAACCGACAATGTTAACACATTGCAAAGGTTAAGCAACATTCAGTCAGGCCGGTTTTAGGATGGGTGACCATTTCTTAAGACACTGAGACCCCTCCGTGCCTCGAAGAGCACGTTAAGCCGTCGGTCCCGGTTGTTATACGACCATCTATGGCAGTCGTTAGGGGTAGTTGGAGTCCTAAATCAAAAATCCGACCGGTCTAACTACAGAACTTCAATACCGCCCATGGGTTGTGGAGGTCAGATGGCAGTCGCGTCACGGAAAATATTGAAGTTCAGCCGAATCGCAGTTAGACTGGAAAGCCGACCCCAACTGAGTTGAGCAAAGGCTCGGTGAATGACAAATGAGGTAAAGGAAAAAATCCCCAATGTAATTTATGTGTATTAAAATGTTGTATTGTGTGGGCATTTTGTACTAAATAAATGTTTCTTTCTTTCTTTCTTTTATGCTTGCGAGATTGGCTTGGGTTCTTAATAATCTTAGTGAGACTCAGAACCATAACTGACATAACTACAGGTAGGTACTTATAAAGGTAATAATTAAATTGCCTATAATTATAATAACATTCCGTTAAATTTATAGCTTTTTAATACCTTCTCTGAAAACGACTAAAACATAAAATGTACCTACTTAGTTAATTAACCTACTAAAGGATTAACGTACTGTGGCGACTAGAATCTGCATTTTATAGACCTAACCCACTTATTTAGCTAAATGCATGACATTAAAAAAGTCCTAATAAATTTCTTGACCTCTCTGAACTTAAAGCCGATGGTGACGTCTTGTTTGAAACTGTAAACTCAGAGAGGTTTGTCCGATCTCCAAAATTTGTTTCGGAGTTTTGGTGTTTTTCTATAAAGTGCGCTTAGGGGTCCTATTAACATAATACTGATGGGTCAAAGTCCACAACTACACGCGGTACACCTGCTGCAGACGAATGAGGCCCTGGCAATTGGGGATGTAGTTCCCAAAGACGGCAATAAGCTCACCCCTTATTACGTGGGACCAACAAAGTAACTGGCAAAATGTGAACGAAACAAACGTCTTTTATATAACGTAAAAGTTTCTGGGATAAAGAGTGTAGTGTGCTGTAAAATACCAACATGACATTGACAACTACCATTGGCTATCTTCAGAAGGGCCAAGAAGTTTAGTGACATTTGTACTGAATTATAAAATTGTTAAAATAAAAGCGTTTAAATTTTCCGAATGTATTAGAAATTAATTACAAATTGATTTAATGGCAAAGGTTAGCTCGTTATAAAATTGATTTCGCGCACAACGGGGAAAGAAATAAACTCACTTTTACTCGTATTCCACTGATTTTATTACTTGGATATGTAATTGTAAACCTGACCGATTTTGCCTCACGGCATTATCAAAGGTGTTTTACTACACTGTTAATTCTACCAAGGGGTCCATCATCAATACATATAATAAAATTGTAAATAGTCGATATCTGTACATCGAAGATATAATAGAGAAACTGTTGGGGGCTTTATGAATGCAATAGAACCCAAAACAATGGCTTTTAGAATTTTTGTCTGTTTGTCTGAATGTTTGAACATGCTAATCTCAGAAACTGCTTAACCGATTTGATTGCGGTTTTCAGTAATGCGTTGTGGTTTATTAAACTTAACATTTAAGGTTTGTTTTATTTTAATCGGTTCATAAGTAAAAAAGTTAAGTCAATCTTAAGTAACATGCAGAGCATATACATTATAAATCAGTAACTGGTGATCAAGAAAACTATAACACGCAGGCGGAGCTACAGGCAACAGCTAGTTGATAATATATAGTATTAGCACGCCACCCATTTATCTAGTAATGTGTTCCCGAGATAATTGTCTACAAAACAATTCGACACAGGTGGCGCCAGAGACATTAGTTAGTCGTACTTTATTATATTTAATGTGACACAGGAATCAAACCCGAGACTTATCTATCTTATCTTCTTATAAATAAAAATGAATTGCCATTCGTTCGTATCGCTAAAACTAGAGAATGATTGGATCGATTTTCCCAATCTTGGTCAAAACTATTCGTAGAAGTTCAGGGTAGGTTTAACAGGACAGCAAGTTTTAAATAAAAATGAATTGCCGTTCGTTTGTCTCGCTAAACACGGAAAACAAAATTAACCAAATCGGTCCGATTTGGCTAATTTTCATCTTGAAATATTCGTGGAGGTTCAGGGAAGGTTTTCTTCAGGCGATACGAAGTTCGTCGGGACAGCTAGTAAAATATAGATAAAACACGTCAAAAACCGACCTCAAATTGCCGGAGTGGGGCCAAATATTTGTTGTGGAATGCCATTCAACACAAAAAAAACATATATACGAATTGAGAACCTCCTCCTTTTTGTTGAAGTTGGTTAGTAAAAATACTTATCAACACTACTATCATAAAGAGGAAAGATTTGTATTTTAGTGTGTATGTTTGTAATGAATAAAATCAAAAACTTCTGTGCCGATTTTAAATTTCTTTCACCATTGGTAAGCTACATTTTTATCCCAGTAATGTGTTCCCACGGGGACCGGGAACGAGTAAACTAAATCACGCGGGCGGAGGTGCGGCGATCAGCTAGTTGTACAATAAAGATATATGCATAAGTATGTTTATAAGTCGTCTAGATCCCATAGCACAAGCTTATATTAGCTTAATTTGGGGTAGATGACATTGTGTGAGAATGTTAAAAAAAAGGCCTTATGGCTAAAGAACAATCTCTTCTAGGAAACCTATATTAGAAGTAGTTGCATTTACCCCAACACTAACCAGCCACTATCTAATAATAATAAGGCAGTTAAATGCTAAGAGGTACTTAAACAATAGCAATAACAACCAATAGCAAATCAATTATCAACCGAGCTCCCAACGATACAGAATCGTGATCTGATACAAATAATTAAAAACCCGTTTAAGTGCGAGTGAGACTCGCGCACGAAGGGTTCCGCATCATCTATAAAAGCTTATATTTGAGGGATTCTTCCAATGACGTATAAATAGGGCCATAATGGTGTTTAAAATCTGTTGAATGGGAGCCCCTTAAATATTTATTTTATTCTGTTTTTTGGAGTCCGAGACGCCAAGGACTTTAATTGGCTGTGCCATAGCGGCTGGCACGTAAGATTTTGTTGCCTTTCATCAACATTTCATCGCAAGGTAACGGGTGTCAAAAATATTTTTTTAAATTATAATGTAGTTGCTTATTTTTTTTAATTAATTCGGCCATTTTGGACATAACCTACTTTCTATAGTGCCCGGTGACGGCAATAGGCTTGCCCCCTATTACGTGGGACTAATAATACTGGCAAATTGTGGGTGTGTAATGCGCCTCTGCCTACTCCTTCGGGATATAGGCGTGATATGTGTGTGTGTGTGTTTTTTACAGACTTTAAATAAAAGAAGGTGGTTCTCAATTCAACTGTATTTGGAATGTGAATTGTCCGAATTCGACTGGGTGATTTTTTTTTTTCAATTGAAAGCAACTGCTTCCTAAGTAATCGTATTTCGATTTGGTCCAATACTCACAATTATTTGGTTCCATCTAGGTAATTGGAAGTCGGTATTTGTGTCAATAATTGACGTGTTTTAGTATTTATTGTTATAGCGGCAACAGAAATACATCATCTCAATTTCAAAACTGTCCAACTATCACGGTTCGTGAGATACAGCCTGGTGACAGACGGAGGAACAGCGGAGTCTTAGTTATAGGGGTCCCATTTTACCATTTGTTTACGGAACCCCAAAAGTAAACTGTAGACTCCCACGTGGTGCGTGACCGCATCTGATCGCGTTGAACGTTGGGACGAGCACAGACACACTGATAAATCATCTTCGGAGATAGGTACTGTCCAGTTTTGCCAAGATTTATGTAACGGTAGATGAGCTATTTTATTGAATATTTATTACTTTTATTTATTGCAAATTTTTCGTCAAACAACCGACTTTTTAAGTTTAGGTATATTTTTGTAATTTTGTAAAAAAAACCTCTTTTAAGTTTTATTTCCAATAGTTTACCTGCACTGAACTCTTCATTAACGAGTTCAGTGCAGGTAAACTATTGGAACTTTGCGTCCGTCCCGTGGAGCCAGCGCTGCTTTGTAGGGAAGGCGCCTTCGGATAGCGCTGCTGCCATTGCTGGCGAGATCAGTCTAGGGATAGAATATTATATCCCTTTCACTGATGTCGCCAGCATCCGTAAAGCTCGCCCCTGGTTCGGGCGTGAATGTGCCGAGGCTGTCCAGAAAAAACAGTCGGCATATCGCGCCTGGGTCAGGGCTCGGGCGGCACGTGACCCGAACGTGAACCGCCTCAAAGCAGCGTACAATCGGGCCACTAGGTTCAGCAAGAGGGCCTTCAAGAGAGCGGATGCCCAGCGCGTCGCGCGGCTTGGTCAGGAGCTCACATCCCATCCCACGGGCAGCCGTGGATACTGGCAACTGGCCAAAGCCGTACAGTCAAATTTTTGTCAACCCTCGCTGCCACCACTGCGTTTTCCTGATGGATCACTGGCTCACAAAGCCCAAGAGAAGGCGGACATGCTCGCAGACCTCTTTGCGGCTAATTCCCGGGTCGATGACCGTGGCCTGCAGCCCCCCGCCATCGCCAACTGTGGCCACACTATGCCTGATATTGTTATCAGGCAATGTGATGTACGGGCAGTGCTGCGGTCACTCGACACGCGGAAAGCCAGTGGCCCTGACGGCATTCCGGCGGTGGTGCTACGAAAATGTGCTGCTGAGTTGTCTCCAGTATTAACGCGTCTGTACCGCCTGTCATACTCTACAGGCCTCGTGCCGGAGGCCTGGAAGGAGGCGAACGTACAACCGATCCCCAAGAAAGGGGATCGATCCGATCCAGGCAACTATCGACCCATAGCTGTCACCTCAGTCATTTGCAAGGTGCTCGAGCTTCTTATTAATAAGCAGCTCATGCGATACCTGGAGGATCACTCGCTAATCAATGATCGGCAATATGGCTTCAGGCCAAAACGATCAACGGGTGACCTCCTGGCATTCGTCACGCATGTATGGGGTGAGGCTATGGAAAAGTTCGGCGAGTCCTTGGCTGTTAGCCTGGACATCGCCAAAGCTTTCGATAGGGTCTGGCATGCTTCGCTCCTTTCCAAGCTTCCGGCATATGGTCTACCTCCTCAACTGTGCAGCTGGATTGCCAGTTTTTTAAACGAGCGCCGAGTGCGGGTCCTCTGCGATGGCCAGGCTTCTCGCTTTTTGCAAGTGAATGCCGGGGTACCGCAGGGGTCCGTACTGTCACCAACTCTCTCTCTTCTGCATATCAATGATATGCTTTCCCTCGGGAACATTCATTGCTATGCAGATGACAGTACATTGCACGGGAGTTACTCGGTTCGTCCGACGGCGGGGCGATCTGTGATAGAGGAGGAGAGACGACATCTCGTGGGTGATCTCGACCGAAACCTCGATAGTATCTCCCAATGGGGTGCCGAGAACTTGGTCGAGTTCAATGCCCACAAAACACAGGCGTGTGCATTTACAGCGAAAAAATCCCCTTTCCTTCCCCTACCCACTCTTCAGAATGCAATATTACCAATGAAGGACAATCTAGACATCCTTGGCATAGACGTTCGTCGAGAGCTCAATAACACAAAATACATTGAGAGATGTATTGGGCTAGCTTCGCGTAAACTAGGAATACTGAACAAGGTAAAGCGATTCTTTACACCGCACCAGAGGTGTCTGCTGTACAAAACGCAGATTAGACCCTGCGTTGAATACTGCTCTCACCTCTGGGACGGCTCCGCGAAGTATTTGCTGGACGCACTCGACGCTATGCAGCGACGCGCTGTTCGCATTATAGACTGTCCGGAGGTAACGGGAAGCCTTGAGCCGCTAGCCCAGCGCCGAACAATTGCTTCCTTGGCCGCGTTCTACCGTATTTACCACGGTGAGTTTTCTGAAGAGCTCTTCAACCTGATCCCACCCTCTCCCTTCCGATCCCGAACAACGCGTGCCGGGCAGAGATGTCACCCTCATACCGTGGAAACCGTCTTCGCGAGAACCGAGCGTTTTAAACGATCGTTTCTCTGCCGAACGATGGTGGCTTGGAACGCCCTGCCTGCGCACGTGTTTCCTCCAACATATAACCCTGGGCTCTTTAAGCGAAGCGTGAAGAGGCACATTACAGGGTCGTCAAGTTGAGGGCCACTCTCTATAGTATTCCTGTGTACTGTGAGAGTCGCCCTCAATTGCCAGACGTCGCCTCAGCTTACCATCAGGCGAGTGGCGTCAATTTGTCGACCTAAATATAAAAAAAAAAAAAAAAAAAAAAAAACTTAAAACGGTTTTTTTTTACTTATTTGTGTTTCTAGTCCGAGACGCCTAGGACTTTAATTGGCTGTGCGATAGCGGCCAGCACGTAGGATTTTGTTGCCTTTCATCAACATTTCATCGCAAGGCAACGGGTTTCAATTTTTATTTTCAAAATTACAATATTGCATTAATATTGTAATTTTATTAAATTCATTCGACCATTTTGGACATAACCCATGATAATGTGTGTCCGGTGACGGCAATAGGCTTGCCCCCTATTACGTGGGACTAGAGTTACTGGCAAGTTGTGGGTGTGTAATGCACCTTTGCATCCCTTCGGGGATATAGGCGTGAAATGTGTTTGTGTTTCTATTTCCATTCTTCTTTCTTTCTTATTTTGACAGTTGTTGATCGGATTTGCAAACTTAAACGATTACATTCTTTATTAATTAAAAGATTTTTCCGTGTGAACTGGGATCTAGAACAACTATTTCATATTATCAAACCTGTGGACGTTCCCAGGTTTCATTTGCTGGGTAGAACCAGGTTCCACAATGAATTGATTAACATAGTCACGTGCTATTGACAGTTTTATTACGTAGTTCTTTTATTTGTGACAGTACGTATACGGTTCCGGTTGTAAAGGATGTCATATTTCGAAACGTGTCTGAAATCTTTTAGTTAAAACAACAGTAACTTCCTTTATTGTAGTGACATACGTAATGTTCTATTGTGTACATTTTAACAACTTGATTGAAACAAGCTATTGAAACCACCTAGTCGTAAGTGTTATCTTTTTCCTGTGTTCAGAGGGAGATTCAAGCCATTGTTAGTTGGCAGTGTCAATTGTTTTTTTAAGAAATCACAAATAAACGCCGTCTAAATACCCGGAGACTAGGTACTCAACATTTGCTGGTAGTATTATTAGTCCCACATAATGGGAGCCCTGTTGGAGGGGCTCGTGGTCTAGTGGTAACCGACAATGTTGACACATTGCAAAGGTTAAGCAACATCGACTCAGGCCGGTCTTAGGATGGGTGACCATTTCTTAAGACATTGAGACCCCTCCGTGCCTCGGAGAGCACGTTAAGCCGTCGGTCCCGGTTGTCATACTAACATCTATGGCAGTCGTTAGGGGTAGTTGGAGCCCAAAATCAAAAATCCAACCGGTCTAACTACAGAACTTGTGAAGGTCAGATGGCAGTCGCTACACGGAAAATATCGAAGTTCAGCCGAATCGCAGTTAGACTGGAAAGCCGACCCCAACTGAGTTGGGAAAAGGCTCGGTGAATGAATGGGGGCCCTGTTGGCGTTACTAGGCACTTTAATAAGCGTAGTTAAAGTGCGAGTCGGACTCGTGCACAGAGGGTTCACAAAAATTACGTTTTTTATATGGAAGCCTCTTAAATATTGAATATATTCTATTTTTTAGTAATTGTTGTAATAAAGGCAACAGAAATACATCATCTGTGAAAATTTCAACTTTCTAACGATCACGGTTCATGATATACAGCCCAAGACAGACAGACGGACGGACAGCGAAATCTTAGTAATAGGTTTTCCGTTTTACCCTTTGGGTACGGAACCTAATAAAGAACATTAATATTTCCATTCTAAAATATTTAGATACCACATCCAAAAATCGCAACACCATTCGTACATCGTAGGCAACCCGCCCCAAGACAAGAATTCAAACGAGACAGAACAACAGGACTAAAATTAACCGCGTTTGATTCGAATAACATTCCGCTAAATTATTAATAACCTGGTATTTAATCAATGAATACTTCGAATATTAACTGTCAACGTTTATTCGACAAGTCACGCCTTTGTATTCTTGAAGGGAGCCAGGGGAATCTTATCTACCTTAAAAATTTAATATTATAGACGCCCGCGACTTGACCGCTTGACAAATTGTATACTAAAAGCTTCCTCGAGAACCACTCTATCCATTGATGAAAACCGCATCAAAATCCGCTACGTAATTTTAAAGATCTAAGCTTTGTTTTATACTGTTATGATAGTTATAAACTTAAGACTAACGGGTCTTTTACGCGATTATTGAGATATATACATACCTCTTTATTACCCGACGTTTCGGCCCTGTTACAAGAGCCAGATGAGCTGAAGCCAGTCCACCCGTGACCACGGCTCTTGTAACAGGGCCGAAACGTCGGGTAATAAAGAGGTATGTATATATCTCAATAATCGCGTAAAAGACCCGTTAGTCTTAAGTTTATAATGTGTACAAAACGCGAAAGTTTAAAGAAGTGTTATGATAGTGTTTTGAAGTTAGTTTATAACCTCATAGCTGTTTTATTGCATTCGTACTCAGTACATATAAATTTGCAATTTGAATGCAGTCATTCAAACTGCAATTTTGCAGGTGAAGTGCTTTTGAAATGCCGTATCTGTGATGTCTCAAAATTCGCATCTACTAATCCCGTCTTTTTCTACATGTATGCAATAACCTAAAAATAATAATTGTTATTCACCACAACCTTAAAGCTTGTCTAGAAATCTAGGTCATAAGAAGATCTCGAAGCTCCTTCAAGTTTAGAATAGTACCTTGTTGATTTAAAAATGTACCTTACTTGCACTGTAGAAAGGAACAATATAGTGTAGAAAACTCAGTGAATTGTGTTTGAATAAGATGAAATGGATAAATAAACATAAATGGACTAGAAAATGCACTGCATTTATTTTGTAACTTATTTGAATCGTATGAAACTTAGATGGATTGTACTATAGGTACATTGAACCTCTGGGAATAGGTACAATTAAAAACCCGACCAAATGCGTGCCGGACTAACGGACGAAAGGTTCCGTACCCAAACACCATCCTGGCCACGTGCGGGCCGGTGGGACTCAGTACTGCTGACGCACTGGATAGGCATCCACGCAAGAACAGGCGCCTGATGGCCATTACTAGGTACCTACTTAATGTTTATTTTAATTTACTAACTAGGCTAAGAACATTGTTACTATCAAAATGGAGTATGTCTGAAATAAATGGTTATTAAAACATTGCAAAGGAAAAGTCTTTCATGCAGTAGAAGCGCAGGTCGTTTTTCTCGACACGCTAACCTTAATGACATAATCCGTCGGGCTCTTTCCACCACCGGTATCCCAGCAGTTCGTGAACCAAATGGGCTGGCACGTGGCGATGGAAAGAGACCTGATGGAATGTCGTTATTGCCATGGAAGATGGGAAGGACTTTAGTGTGGGACGCAACGTGCGTTGACACTCTGGCGCCTTCTCACCTCTCTCTTCTCACAATTTTTTTTGTTATTTTATTTCAGCACTTTGTCGACGTAGTAAATACACATATCCGTTCACAGTTTCATCTCTCTAGCACGGACAGATTTTCATTTAAATTCTTGGAAAAAAAAGTATCAGAATGTATCTTAATCCGCCGGGCTCTTTCCAGAAGTACGTGATCCAAATGGGCTGGCACATGGCGATGGAAAGAGACCTGACTGTTGAATGTCGTTGCTGCCATGGAAGATGGGAAGGCCACTAGCGTGGCTAGTACAGCGGGTTGTGCCGGCGCTGCTGCTGCATCAGCGGAAAGCCTCAAACGGCGCAAATACTCAAATTTTGCAGAAGACTACATATTTGAGCCGTTTGGGGTAGAGACGCTGGGACCTTGGGGTCCGCTCGCGGACTCAAAACTCATGATCATAAAAAATAAAACCATCTCAAAATTCATGATCGACTCTTCTCAAGACCAGAAGGCTGGTTACTTTTTAGCTCAAAGAATAAGCATTGCCATACAACGTGGCAATGCTGCCAGCCTTCTGGGAACATTGTCAGTCGGCGACGAGGCGGAGGAGTTCTTTGACGCTTGTATATAGTGGAGATTTAATGTGTATAGTATAGTTTTTAATAAGTGTAAATAGTATTTTCATCTACGATTATGTATAATGTAATTGTTAAATAAATTTATTATTTATTATTAATGGTTACTTAATTTAATTTAATTTAAAACGGCAAAAAAATCACTTTTGTTGTATTCTGTTTTTTAGTATTTGTTGTTATAACGACAACAGAAATACATCATAATTATGTGAACACATAAACTTTCTAACTATTACAGTTCATGAGATAAGATTTTTATCCTTTGGCTACGGAACCCTAATAATGATACAGTAAATTATTGGGTATTTATTTACAATACGAATTACAATACTCCTAATTATGTACCTACTTATACTGAAAAAATTTACAACATCTACAAAATATCGTTTAAAAACTCCTCCGCGTAATTGCCGAGTGGGAAGGTTGGTTTCCCAGAATGCTGGCTGCGTTGTCATGTTGGATGGCAAAACAAAAGCTTAAAACACACAACGTATGCCATGCGACGTGGGAAACAGCGACACACTGGTCCTACGTCTTATGACGTCTGACGTTTACGTTATCTACGCGCTATGACACTTTAAACGTGTGTGACAGCGTCATACACGTGAGATAGCATGGGAACACGTGAATCTGGGGTGGTGACGCTTAAGACTGCGTGGTTAATGACCAGTATGTTCGTTACCATACTAATTGTATAAGCCAGATCCTGTTCAGATGTCATGTGTGTCATGGACGTCGCATGTGAAGGATGAGTTTGACCGTCCTTTTATTTTTTGAGAGAATTGCCTTCTGGTCTTGAAAAGCTCACCTACCTACCCCCTAGCTACTCTGGTACTCTATGTTGCTTATTTTTGAAACCATAAGCCATCCTTAGTCTTAAACTACGCAACCCAAAAAGTACTCGAAATCATTTAATTTTTTTACCTTTAGTAAAAAGTTCAAAATTTTCTCCATGAAAAAAAAAATACAAAATTAGAATTAGTATTTAGGCAGGTACATATGGTACTTGCCAGAAGGCAAGCGCAGTTTGGGATGGCCACCAGATGGACCGACGACTTTGTAAAAACCGCTGGGTCTCGTTGGATGCAGGTGGCAAAGGTCAGGACACTGAATATTCATTGGAGAGGCCTATGTTCAACAGTGGACAGTAATAGGCTGAAATGATGATGATATTGAACTTGTTAAAAAAAAAGCTTTGAAATTTTAGAACTTTCAATATACCAGTAAATAATTAAAAAACAGTCTGATCCTAGTTCTCAAACAAAAACGTTCATAAAAATTATAAAATCGTGCCATAGATTAAAATAGTCAAAATGATATCAACAATGTAAGACCCGCTCGATATAAATCACGATTGTACAATAATTAAGGCAGCCACAATACCTAATGACGTCAGCGAAAAAATATACTGAATAGGTACTATTCGATGACACAAAAAAGCTTGTTCGATATGTCATAGATTAAGTTTTTTGAAGACATTGTAAATTGGTGAGCGGTGAGGTTTCTGCCCACGCACGTCTTTACTCACCGATGCGGGATAAAACCCGACTACAAAGATGCGGGATAGCACTTGACCCAACCCTCAGAGGCGGTATAGGCAGTCTAAGTCCGCAGGCATCCTGGATTCCTTACGAGTGGAAACCGCGACACCCGGCAATGGACGTTACGGTGGATATCCATTAGTATATCTGACAAAGTTACAAAGAGTCCGTCAGAAGCAAAATTGTCAGATTATAGAACTAACTTTTTCATGACATTCTCATTCACAGAATATTTTCCGGAATAAGGTTATTTAGGGAACATACGAGTAATCTTCTCACAAGACCTTTTTTTTAAGTAAAATTATATATAATTAAAGTTCAATTAAAACCTGTTCATTAGTTAAGGCGTCAAATAGTTACAAAAATCGAAATATCCATCCATTAAAAAATTTGCGTTTATTCCTAGGATATCTTGTCATAATTATAACATAGCATAAAACAAAGTCTGTACGTTTGTATTTAAATCTTTAAAACTACGCAACGGATTTTGATGCGGTTTTCACCAATGGATAGAGTGGTTCTCGAGGAAGGTTTTTGTGTATATAATTTGTCGAGCGGGCGGAGCCGCAGGCGGCTGCTTGTTATAATTAAATTATATCTATATACCACACATATACTTTTTGGTTTAGGTACGAGAACGCGAACTATGTTAGAGTAATTATTAGAAGAAATTTAAATGTTTATGTAAATGTGTAAATGTTTTGATATTACCATCTATATACATCAGTATACTCATTAAACAGCCTTTATCAATTTACTGCCTCTATGTACATGTGACGTCACATCCGGTCCTTTACCATCTGCATCCGGTTCGGAGAGAATTCCGTGAAGTAACTTGTTATTAAATTTAAAATGAATATCGATTTGATCAAATCAATTTGTGTTAAAAATATATTGTAACTAGGTATTTTTTATATGCTGTTGCTCCATCACACGTGGTCGGTAGTGCATCGACTTTCAACTCAGGAGTCTCGGAATCGATTCCCGGGTCGAATCAAATATTTGTGTGACTCACAAATATTTGTTTCGGAGTTTGGGTCATTTTCTATGTTCAATAATAACATGTATTTAGAAATATATAGGATTGTTTATCATTTGTCTAGATCGTATAATCACAAGTAATGTCTAAAAATACAATATGTATTAAACAATGGTAAGTAAAATGTTTTTAAGAAAAAACCTTTTAAATTTATATAATAGCATTAATTTTTCGCAGAATTAAAAGGACAACAAAACGTCGACAATTGTTTCGCCTCCAAACGAGGCATTATCAAGACTGTCTCAGAGAGAACAGCCAATGTGTAATGTGTGAACAACAATATGTATTATTTATTTTTATAGGGTCAATGATTGTTTTCTAAAAATAGTTATAATAATTGAGAACCCAACTGGTGCCACTTGTTTTTAATTCCACTGTTTTAATAAGTCCCTTTTAAAACACAATTATTAGAGTTTTCGAAACGAAAATCTCTTATACAACAGTAATGTCCATCCGTGAACAACTTTCAACTCGAGAACGGTAAGAGCTAGAGACTCAGTGTAAACGCCAATCGACTTAGCATAGTCGAAAACCCCTCAAAATGAACCTCTGATCTCAAGGTCAAGGTCAAAACGAGGTCAAATCGAGAACGGTAATAGTTAGAGACTCAAAACCAGCTGCAATCAACTCAGCACGGTCAAAGACCTCTAAAATGATGTTGAACTTCATGTCATGTGACATTTTTTAGATTTTATGAAAAAACTTTCGAAAACTCTAAAATATATGGCAAATTTTTGCCATATTTTTAACTTGTTTAATCTATGACCCATCCACAAAAAGTATGATACTAACCGGGGGCGATGTCTTGCGATCGAGATGACTATTCTATTTCCAATACCCTCGGAAGAATAGAATACAATATCTGTATCAATGTATTCTCTATTGTACTCCATCGTTAGAACATTCTCACACAATAACAAGTTGGTATTTTTTACAGCAATAATTTTACTTAGTTATGTATCATAGAAATAATAAAGTTGGCAATTACTTGAATACCTCTTCATGAGCAATGAAGTCAAAAACGATAGTATTGGGGTGGACTCTGGATATCCATGTGAACGTCGAACCACACATTCTGATAAGTTAGCGGTACCTAACCCTGAGTGCCAAAATTATTGCTTGTCGACGCCAGGTGTCGTTGTGGGTTGACGCTGAAAACCAGATACACTGAGAGTCAGTACATGCTGAGTGTCATCCCAATTTGTGCGACGCAAATTTTACAATGTCAAAGTGTATAATAATGTATCCAAACAAACCACAATGGGACACACAAATATGACGCCTATATCCCCGAAGGGGTAGGCAGAGGTGCATTACACACCCACAATTTGCCAGTATTTTTAGTCCCACGTCCAAATTGCCCGATTTTGAAAAAAAACTTAAACCCGTTACCTTGCGATGAAATGTTGATGAAAGGCAACAAAATCTTACGTGCCAGCCGCTATGGCACAGCCAATGAAAGACCTGGGCGTCTCGGACTATCTATATATATATAAAAATAACAAAAAATTACCGTATTAATATCAATAACGGCGCTCCTTATTACATGGGACAAATCGGTAATGAACGACTTTAAAGTTTGGGTATAAGACCTGAATTTACAAAACTCAGTAAAATTAAACGCAAAAGTTCTAGAGTTCTAGATCTACTTATAGTTGGTATATTAAATTGATATAGCCAATAAACTTATTAGAGTTATCAGTAATATAATATGCTTAACAATTTTTCTATCCTTCGCGGCCTAAACCGGTCAGAAAGTTCTCAGGATGACAGCAATAAAAATTAAAATTAAAATCAGCATCCGTAAAACTACGAGATAATATTATTTTATTACTCACTTAGTAACTTGGTTTACTACTTGTATAACTTGATTTTTTTATGAATTACATAAACAGTTTTTGGAGTAAAAATTGATTATTAAAGTGATTAAAGCTTTGTGCATAATTAAGTTGATATCCAATAAAACTTTTTACGCAATCACTTAGTTTTTATTATTTTAAAACGTGGCTCCATCGATGTTCATCGATGATTTCGTCAATGTCAAGGTAATGCTTGATTAGTTGATAGTCGCGCACAGAAGAACTAGTTATTCCTAACTAGCTCCAGGTGCAGGACAACAAACGTTGTTCGGAATATGAGTGTCTGGGAACCCTATTTTTGCAGAGAGGTAACCTAAAAAGCCTCAGGAAAAATCGACCTCTCACCCATCGGTCTTACAGAGGCAGGCCAGAAGGGTTGCGTGCTGTCGGGTCCCCTCACGCACGCCTTCACTCTGACACTTCCTGTCAGTGGGATGGAACCTGTCACGAAAACCGCTTCGTGACGTCATCTATCGCCAAAAAGTACGGATAACTTTTTTATCAGTACTTTTTAGAGATCGATGACATCACAAACCGGTTATTGTGACAAGGTTCTATATCACTGTCATCGTGCGCGGCTTATACTTTTTAAACCGGGGATATATTCCCGTGAAAATTGAGACTTACAAAACTATACCACACTCATTATTATAATTATAATGTTAACGATTAGTGATAGACAATAGTCCGAAACGCCCAGAACTTTAATTGTGCCATAGCGGCTGGCACGTAAGATTTTGTTGCCTTTCATCAACATTTCATCGCAAAGCAACGGTTTTAATTTTTTTTTCAAAACTACTACATAACCCATTATAAATGTGCCCAGTAACGGCAATAGGCTTGCCCCCTATTACGTAGGACTACAAATACTGGCAAATTCTGGGTGTATAATACACCTCTGCCTACCCCTTCGGGAATATAGGCGTGATATGCGTGTGTTAGTAATAGATAGCTAAGATAATACAGTCATATAATAGTCTAATTCAAACCCAATACTTATACTAGTGCATTGTCCACTTATCTTATGCATAACTTATATATGTAAAAGTGGTCAATATAAGAATATAGGTTATAACGATAGGTCTTATTGTAGGTCATTTGCTACGGATATGGAAGGGCGGGGTGAAGAAGTTATGTACAATAGATAGCCTATATCAGTATCGTTAAACTATTGCCATTAAATACAATTTACATCATACAGGAACACATCACTTTATCGATATGTTTTTGCTCGAATTTCATTTTACCGAAATCTATTGACCGAGCGACGTCATATTTAGGGTTCCGTACCTAAAGAGTAAAACGGGAATCCTATTACTGAGACTTAGTCCATCTTTTTTTTATTTTGCGCCTCTAACGTCCGTTGCCGGGCGTCTCTGGTTACAAGCAAAAGGTATTTCCAGTGGCACCCGGCGGACTTTGACCACCTCTGTGGTCTCTGTGGGGGTTTGGTCGGGATGAGAATACCGCGTCGTTGGGGTAGGGTTTTATCACGCGTCAGTGAGTGAATCTGGTTGCGTGCTATGGGACAAAGGCCCCGCAGCACGCAACCCTTCTAGCCTGCTTCTGTAAGGACGGCGGGTGGCGATCCCGCAGCACCTAGAATTAATCTGACAATACTTCAAGCAAATGTTATTTCGAGTTCGATTTTGAAATAAAACAAAATCCGACCGCTCTAACATCAGATCTTCAATATCGCCCATGTGTTGTGGTGCTCAGATGGCAGTCGCTCCACGGAAAATATCAAAGTTCAGACGCATCACAGTTAGCTGGAAAGCTGAAACCTACTGAGTTGGAAAAATTCTCGACGAATGATGATGATTGAAAAAGTGTGACCGTGTGATTTATTGACAGATTCTTACTCACAAACTCTACCTGTTGCTTATGAATTTGGCCATAATGTGGCAGTTAATGTCGAATCATTCTTAATGACGTTCTTGCGACTAGGTGGATTGAAAAGTAGTCGGCCTAACACTGATCCATTTAGTTCTAAAATCAAATCTACCCACATTATTCAGGTCAGTTCAGACCTGTTAATTGTGTGAAGTTTGAAACGTGTGCGATAATTAGTTTTAATTTTATAAATTTATTAACAAAGCAATCTGACATCATTTCCACAAATGGAGCAAATCGAGCAGCGTGCCGTCATTAAGTACCTCCATAAGAAGAGGCTTTCATCAAAAGCCATCCATGATGATATGGTCAGTACATTAGGGGATTGCGCTCTTTCATATTCATCCGTCAAAAAATGGATAGCATAATTCAAGCGTGGTAAAAGTGTATGAAAGACGAACCCCGCTCTGGAAAGCCTCGACGTCCACTACTGACGAAAATGTTAAAAAAATACTCGACTTAATTATGGGAGACCGCAGATTGAAAATTAGAGAGATAACCGAGATTATAGGCATCTCTTATGAACGTACTCAAAAAATAATAGAATAATTTGAAGCTGATGAATGTGATTTTTTGAATCGTTTTGTTACTATGGACGAAACATTCGTCGTTTCGTCGAAACATGGGTTCATAGTGTTCCGGAGGCCTATAGGCTTTTAGGTTTTTTTTAAGGCTAGCCTATGAATTAAGGGGCTACAGCGGGATAAAAGCCTAAAAAGGCTTTTAGGCCTTTAGGCTAGGCCTTTTTCATAGCCTTTTTTTGTCTACCCGAGGACTATATAGACTTTTTGTAGGTCAGGCGCATATTTAAAAGGCTTGAAAGGCTAAAAGCCTATAAAGATTTTGAGTCCTTTAGGCTAGGTCTATTTTATTTATTGTTCGAGTATAATAACCGTCAACTAAATTATACGATTTTAAATATTGTTTCAAATTGCATGACTATTTAACTAACTTTTGGGTGTGCTGGGAGACGCCTCTGGCTATATTCGTCTACTGTACTCATAGTACAGAGAATACCCTTGTTTGAGAATATTTTTACAGCACATCTGACCTAACACTTCGGTCTTTATACCGCCCTTATGTCTGGGGCATAAGCATAAGCGTTAACTTTAATTGTCTGAGTGTTAACCGTACATCGGATGAGTCAAGCAAGCTCGTTTATCATATCCGATCGAGAAAGAGGATACAGATGTTATATCATGGTTGAAAACTCAAGGAAAAAATTTACCACATTTACAATCTATGGCGTTTGATATTTTATCAATACCTGCCACAAGTGTCCCCAGCGTACAATCATTCTCTAAGGCAGGAAATTTAATTATTAAAAATAATAGTTTAAAAAAACACGCTTTTGTAGAGAATCCAACTAAAAAGTAGAAAATAAATTTTAATAAGTTTGAATTAAGAATAGTGTAAAAAAGAAATAAATGTATATTATTGTAAAAAAAGCGTGAGGTGCATAGTGATTTTAATAAGTAAAATTTATTTTCTACTTTTTAGTTGGATTCTCTATAAAAGCGTGTTTTTGAAACTATTATTTATGTTTATTTTTAGTTGGATTCTCTATAAAAGCGTGTTTTTGAAACTATTATTTATTTTTATTTTTTTAGTTTTTATTTTCATTTATTTTTCAATCGAATTATTGCATTGTTTTCGGTCTTTGACAGGTGTGCAAAATTTGAATTAAATCTGATCGTTCAAAGTAGGGCAAAATCGAACCCAAAAGAGTCGGTTACAAACATACATACAAGTGAAGCTAATAAAAGCGTTTTAAAAATCGTCTGGGTGATAAACATAATAATATAAGATCTTCAATGTGCTTGTCATCATGGCTAATTTTTTTTGGAAATAATATATAACAAGTATTTTCAATTTCAAATAATATTCGTTTTCATTAAATTTGAAAATAAATAAAAATAAACACAATACAAAAATAAATCTTGTTTAATTCATACTAAGCCTCATAATAAGCCTACTACTTGAAAAAGACTTTAGTCGCTTTAGGCTTTTTTTAAACCTATAGACTTTTTTAAACGTATAGGCTTTTAAAAGTGAGTATCCTTTTAAAAGCCTACTATTCTATCATGGCCATCAAAAATAACTAATAGGCTTAATTTGAAGCCTAAAAGCCTATAGGCCCCGGGAACACTCATTACTGTACACCGAAAACAAAACAACAATCAAAACAGTGGAAAAGACCTGGTTCACCACCCCCCAAAAAGGCTAAGTCGATTTTGTCGGCAAGTTAGGTGTGATTATGGTTGATTATCTTGAAAGGGGTCAGACTATTAACTCTAATTATTACTGCACCTTACTACGTTGTTACGAGAGGAAATAAAAGAAAAACGTCCAGGGATGATCAGAAGAAAAGTCCTGTTTCATCAAGATAACGCCCATGTTCACACGTCTGTCCAATCAATGGCAGAAATTCACAACTGTGGCTTTGAACTGTTACCGCATCCATTCACCATCCTATTCACCTGATCTGGCACCGTCAGACTTTTTTCTGTTCCCTAACCTAAAAAAGCACTTGGGAGGTCAAAGATTTTTGACAAATGACGAGGTCAAAGCAGCAGTAGACGCTTATTTTGACTCTAAGGAAGAATCATTTTTTTCAACGGGCTAAATGCTTGATGATTACGTTGAAAAATAAAAATATATTTCATTTATTATGTATTTATTTTCTTGGTTAGGCCGATTACTTTTCAATCCACCCTCGTATGAATAAATGTTTTTTGACTTTGACTTTATAAAATAACCAAACTTCCCTTTCGTTTGTCAATAACCCTAATCTTGTCCAGTTATCGACACAATAATTGCCCGATATCGTTATCAATTATTCCCACGGCCTGTCCAAATATGGTACGAGTTACTAGCCCATCAGTCAATATACTGATAAGAATTGGGTCACATTTGTTTAACTCCCTCGACGTATGTGTTTGTCTTTGAATCGACTTGAATCGACTGTTGTCGTTGGTGAAAGAAGTTAATGATTAAATAAATTATATAACAGTTGAAATATTAGTAAGTACTGCGTTAGTTTATGGTTCCCTATTCCCGTGGGAAAACATTACCGGGATAAAAAGTAGCCTATGTTACATCTTATTACATCGGCTATCTGTCAGTGAAAGTTTGGTTTAAAATGGGTCCAACGGTTACGAGAATAAGCGGACCAAACAGACTGACTGCATTTTTATGTAAATATTTGATATAAAGAAGTATGTATTTGGAAATAAAAACGGACATTTTATTTATCATTAGGTTAAGTATGAATGACCTTAAGTTTTTTTTCTGTAATTCGATTTTCATGAAACAAAGACTTTTGTACATTCTCTTCTCACACGACGTCATTCTAGCTTGTACTATGGGATCTAGACGACTGATAAACATACTTATATAGGCTGTTCTCTCTGAGACAGTATTGAGAATGCCTCGTTTAGAGGTGAAACATTTGTCGACGTTTTAATGTCTTATATTTTTGCGAGAATGATGCAATTATTTTAAAAAAAGTTTGAACTTCTTACTTACCATTACTTTGTCATGGATTTTCGCCAGGTAACGCCTGATTCTATCCAATATATGACATACTTATAAATTTCTAAATACATACATATTATACATAGAAAATACCCAAACTCCGAAACAAATAATCCAAAAAAAATAACTTGATTCGACCCGGAATTGACCCTGAGATATCAGGGAATGCAGTCGCATACTCATACCACTGCGCTAGGCAGACTAGTGTTGTCCTGTAATATTGCTTCTTAATCTATTTGTGAATACCGTAAGGAATCATCCAAAAAAAGTTATCATTACAATGTAGCTAGATACTATTTTAGTTAGAGTATTTATTATAAAATAATTAAATTCACGCCCGTCGCTCAAGCAGATATAATGCACAACATATTTGGACCAAAGAATAAGTATCGCTATCCAACGTGGCAACACAGCCAGCAGTCTGGGAACCTTCCCAGTCGGCAATGACGCAGCGGATTTTTTAAACGATATTTTGTAATGTAAATATTTTTAGTATAGGTATAATTATGTATGTTGTAATTCTTATTACAAATAAATATCACATAATTTATTATACTTTTAATATGAATTTCGCGAAAGTATTCAGACTAACGAGAAATGTGTCGTTTTCTTCATAATTTTATAATATTTACAAAAATTATTGTGTGACGTCGCAAAAATTGTTCCAAACTCTGCACTATACGTACTTATAAATAAAGTATATAGATACAAATAATTTCGCCGAATTAAGCCGAATTAATTAATTTAAGAAGATCTTTGTTAGGTCCCTGTCCATCTAATTGTCATATCTAATTCACTTCTGAAATGACAATTCAAATATTTAACTTCTTTAATTACTACTTTTGCTACACTTCGCAAGACCAGAACGTTGGTTTCTATTTTGCACAAAGAATAAAGAATAAGCATTGCCATACAATGTGGTAATGCTACCAGCCTTCTCGGAACATTGCCAGTCGGCGACGAGGCGGAGGAGTTCTTTGACGCATTTAGATGTCATTTTAGTAGGTACATATAATTAGTGTATTGTTTTATTATGTATACTATATAATTTTTATTGTAAATATTACTACTACAAACTTTATTCATTCATTATTTTTCCTCAAGATGTCATGTTCATTGGTACATGTCTCAAAAACTATATTAAGTAGGTACCTACCTACATCAAAATCCTTCTTTTTAATACAGAAATTAAATATTTAAGGTTCTCGTAATTATTGTAATACAAAAAGAGAAAAATTTGTCGTACAAGCGTTAAAAATAATGAACAATATGTTTTTAGAAAGATCTTTTAGAGATAGGCCAAAAAACGCGAGCGTCTTGTCTGCTAAATTGAAGCATCGGCAATCAAGCTCGATATCTGATGAAAAATGTAGGGGAAAGAACGTGCAGGTATTTGAAACTTCCCATTGGAGATTTCTACTCGTAGTAAATTGAAGAGCGCGTGACCTGATAGCAGCTTGTGACGTAACACGTGCCAAGATGTCACGCCGCCAGTCTGTTGTTATTCACCCTTTGTGCATCTTAGATCAGAGATCAACTCACGAGCTTATTAATATTGCGTAGAGTTACAGATGACATTAATGTACTAACTAGTTTACGCACCAAAATTGCTAATATTCGGATTTTTAGGCAACTAGTCAGGTCAGTTTTAAAATTAGTGACCATTTCTCAAGACATTGAAATCCCTCCTTGCCTCGGAGCGCATGTGAAGCCGTCGAGTCGGGCCCGGTTGACACACAAACAGTTATTGCAGTCGTTAAGGGTATTTGGAGCCCTAAAACAAAATCCGAGTGGTTTTACTACAGAACTTCAATATCGCCAATGAATTGTAGAGGTCAGATGGCAGTCACTTCATGGAAAATATCGAAGTTCAGCTGCTTCGCAGTCAAACAGGAAAGGTGACCCCAACTGCATTGAGAAACGGTTCAGTAGAATGTCAGTAGAAGAGTTTTGATTAGTTCTCGCAATTATCTAAGACACCTACCACGACGTAACACAAAATAATATTGTATTCAATCTCGTCTTACATTCGTTCTCAGAATAGGAACCACGAATGCAACGATTGGCATGCAAACATTTATTATGTTTATTTGCTGAATATTTAAAGCATTTTGGAATGCTTTTAATTGAGTATAAATTATGGTCACCGTTCCAATAGGAAAACATTTTGCAGTATGTTCTCGACGTCTCGAGGCCCTGGGGTCATCCTTACGAGGGCGTAGGTAAGTACCCGGGACGGGAACGGACGGTAGGGTGTCCGTGAAAATAACGGAATGGAAAATTAAAGTATGTTCGCCAGAGCTTCGTCTGTTGATGATCAGGTGCACCATTTGCAGATAAGGATGTCTTAGGCCCCTTAGATCTTGGTGAAACTACTATGCGCGCATGCTGCATCCATATAGTATAGGACCTACGTAGGATTAAACGATATCTACCCATCCTATAAATTAACAGTAACTTTTCCATTGTGTGGAACTTTTCGTAGACAATGCTTTCACAAAAATTCTTACTATTACTTGTGCCAATAAATAGTTTCTAAGCACTTTACTTGAACTAAGTATTCTGTTATTTTTTGTTCTTATAGTAAAGTTCAGCTGACTATAGACTAGTCGACGCCTACGTCTTCGTTTAACAGTGTAAACGGAAGCCTTCAAAATACATAAAAAAATCCTGAATAAATTTTTAAACCAATAATGTAACGATTTTTAGTAAAATTTAAAAACAGGAATTTGAAAAACTTTCTAACTCAATGATGGCACAGACAAAAGAACTGTAGAGATACCCCGTCCCATAATATACTAGTGGACATCCGTGGATTTGCCCGTGTGAATTAGTATTATAGCTCGAAAACCACTCTATCCATTGATGCAACAGCATTCAAATCAGTGCTTATTTGGCAGAATCAATTGTTTACTGTTACATTTTTTTCCATTGATTTTAAGGTTCTGTACCCATAGGGTTCCTATTACTGAGACTTCGCTGTCCGTCCGTTCGTCTGTCTTAAGCTGTATCTCATGAACCGTGATAGTTAGAGAGTTGATATTTTCATAGATGACGTATTTCTGTTGCAGCTATAACAACACAGTCACCCAACAGAGGTAAATTTCATTCAGTTCAAGGTATTGCGAAATCGCTGCGGTCGTCTGTGTCGTGATGCCAAACGTCGCCACTTTCACAAGTCTCTTGACACCCGTAATTCCTCCAAACTCTGGAAATTTCTCAAGTCCAATGGTATCGGCAAGTCACCTAACTTTAACAGCCATGACATTGACTTATCCGCTCTTAATGCACATTTCTCACTTCCCCCTCTCATTGTCGACCCCGGTGTGAAGTCTAGTACTTTGCACGATCTCTCGCTTCTGCCGGTACCAGTGTCCCCTTCGTTTAAGCTGGCTGCGGTCGACGAGAGCGATGTAAAAAAAGTCGCTCCTGTCGATCACCTCTACTGCTGCAGGTAACGATGAGTTATGTACAAAAATGTTCTCTCCCATACTTCCTGCCATACTCCCCATCCTCACCCATATATTTAATTCCTCACTGTGCTCAGGTTGTTTCCCCCGCGCCTGGAAACAAGCGCATATTATCCCACTACCCAAGTTCCAAAATCCAACACTCTTGTCTCAATTTCGCCCTATTCTAGCATCTAGTGCATCGCCAATTATCTAGACATCTAACGCAACATGATCTCTGTCCCCTTCAATCTGGGTTTCGGCCAGGTCACAGCACTGTGACAGCACTTCTAAAGGTTACTGATGATATTCGTTGGGTCATGGAGAACAAATCTCTTACTGTATTAGTGCTACTAGATTTCAGTAGTGCGTTCAACTCCGTGGACTTCGATATCCTGATCGGTATTCTTAAGTCACTTAACTTTTCCACGGAATCTGTGGCCTGGTTCGATTCATACCTTCGCGGGCGCTCGCAGTGTGTCCACCTTGATGACTTATGTTCAGACTGGTGAGACCTCACTGCCGGTGTACCTCAAGGTGGCGTTCTTTCTCCTTTGCTTTTCTCCATTTTCATCAACTCTGTCGTTCGAGTAATCTCTTCTAACTTCCATCTATATGCGGACGACTTGCAGCTGTATCGTCATTTTGCGCTGAATGAATACAGAACGGCTATTGCTGCCGTTAATCGCGACCTGAATGTTATTAGCAACTGGGCAAAATCTTTCGGTCTTTTAATAAATCCCACTAAATCTCAGGCCCTGATCATTGGAAGCAAGCAGATGAGGGGTGGTCTGTACGGAAATGGTCTTCCCCCTATCTTGCTGGGTGGTGCTCCAATCGTGTACGCTGATACTGCAAAAAATCTGGGCGTGGTAATGGACAGCACTTTATCCTGGGAGACATGTTGGCGAGGTCAGCAAAAAGGTGCACTACACTTTCCACACGCTCAAATGCCTCCAGAGCTTTTTGCCCCTAGATATCAAGGTCACACTTGCTCAGACTCTAATTCAGCCTATTTTGGACTACGCGGATGCTTGCTATTTGGATGCTACTGAGGAGCTTTTAAATAAGCTTGAGCGCTTGCAAAATTTATGTATCCGTTTTGTTTTTAATCTACGTAAGTATGATCATGTTTCGCAATTTCGCAAGGAACTCAAGTGGCTCCCAATCCGTCTTCGGAGAGACACTCGGATATTATGTCTCCTTTATAATATCCTACATAATCCGGCTTTTCCTTCCTACCTGCGGGAGCGGTTCTCCTACATGAACACTCCCGGTAATCCTTGTAGATCTCACCTCATGTACCGCCTAAACTTTCCCTCCCACTAAACCGATTTCTACTGCTATTCCTTTACCGTTCATGCGGTCAGGCTGTGGAACTCACTACCCCCTGATATACAAAGTTGTAAAACTCTTCCTCTCTTTAAAAGTAAAGTCAAAACACATTATCTGTCCTCCTTACCCTAGCTATATATGGTAGTATATGTAAGTATTGTATATATAGCTCAGTATATATTTATCTATGTATATATTATAGCACCCATAGTTTATGTAGGTTTATTTATTTACTTGCACTGCACACACTTAGCCTTTTCACTCTTACTTCTCCTCTCAGGCCTGCTGGAAGAGATTCCTTTAGGAATAAGTAGTGCCCTTGTACTATGCTCACTTTATTCTTTTTGTACTTCTGTTTCTTGTTTATTTTTTGTGTGTATGTACAAAAATTATAAATAAAAAAATAAACATAATGTACATACTAAAAGCAGAATATAATAAATATTTAAGAGCTCACATACAACAAAAGTGATTTTTTTTTCCGTTTTGGTACGGAACCCTTTGTGCAAGTCTGACTCGCACTTGACAGGTTTTTAATGTTCCCGATGACTTCCAGTGATTTTTTCATATTGCACGATATCATGACGATATCGTCACGATATTATGGACAATATCGTGTGTCGTTATCGTGCAATGTTAAAACGCCCATTATGGCGATAATTAAAATCTCCCAATACCTCAATAAATTTTCATTTACCTACTAGTATGAAATAATTTAAGAGTAGTATGGTTTTCTTTTTTTAAGTAGGTAGCTACAAGCTAACGGTTTAGTTATTCGGCTTGCGGTCAGAAGCCTTATCGATGAGTAAGTACAAGATAATATATGCTCCAGTGCATCGAATCCTCATCACACCACAGGGAAAACATTGTATAATTATTTTAATTTAATTTTTTGGTTATAAATAAAGCAATCTTGTAAACATGACAAACTTCAACCAGACCCTAATAATGTCTATGGATCAAGTATGACAAGTCACTAGGAGGTGCGGCTTTCCTACCTTCTGCAGGCTTGTTTGCAGGACCAACCTTCTTGAGAATGCTCCCGAGTCCCGAGTCCCGAGTCCCGAATGCTCTTAAATAAAATAGCAGACTGTGTAGATGTTTTGGTATATTCAGTGGCAGAATTCACTAGGGTTGCATTATGTGTGAAAACAGCACACAGTAAACCATATTAATAGTAAGTGTTTATCGTATGTACTACATATTTTACAAGATTGTTTTGTTATTTTATTTTTGTTTTGTGTGTTTTTATTTTTATCAATGAGTTTGTATAAAGTTTCCCTAAAACAAAGTCTTGGCAAATGCGGTAAAATTGGTATAGTTGTATAAAAAAAAAAAAAATAACGTTGCGTACGCAGTCAGTGTCCAGACAGAAATATATCACACCTATATGCCCTAGAGGTGTATTACACACTCTTTGCCAGTAATTTTGTCGGTCCCGCACGTACCTAATATGGGGCAAGCCTATTGCCGTTACCGACAACTATAAAATAATCAAAGCCACTCAAATGACACGGATGTTAACCCTTAATAGGATCTCTGCAGTCCGAGCGTCACTCAGTCCGTGTAAAAAGGCTGAAAACTTTGTTAGAAGTGTTAGAAAAAATAATACGGAGCTAAGGTGCCATCAACATCCTATAATATATAAAATCCGAGGCTATACCCGACCATCACGCAGTGGCCACATAGGTGACCAAGGTCCGCCGGGTGCCACTGGAAAATTCTTTTAGTGCTTACTAGAAGCACTCGCTAATAGGACGCTCCTTTTCTGATTGCCATAGGTACTTACGTACTTAAATAGAGGAGACGCTTTGCAATACTTGAAATAAAAAAAATGACTGGCGAAATGTGGTCGTTTTTAATGTCTCTGTCTCCTCGGGTACGTAGATGGAGTTGTAAACAATATGTTAGCCTCAACTGATAATTGGCTAGTTCAATTATATTGTGTGGCTTATGGCGTATGCGTCGATGGAAACTGGTAGAAGCTTGTAGAAGGGACTAGAACCGCCTTCTCAAGACATCTCGAATATATGACGTCAGAGGTGCTATGTTTCGCTTGCCACGCCACACGCCACATACCTACCATACTATAAAGAGGCAATATTTTATTGTCTGTTTGCACGAATAGGCTCTTGTTACTAGAGAACCGATTTTGAAAATTCGTTTAAACTTTTAACGTACCTAGTTACTTTATCCCCGAGTGACATAGGCCATACGAATTGGGAACGAGAAAACTAAATCACGCAGTAAAAACCGCGGTAATCAGCTAGTTTTAAATAAAGATTTGCATGCTATAAAGCTATACATTATTCATTAAAAGATATAAATCAAGTCCAACTTGACCGCTAAACTATGTCGACCTAAACCATAACACTATTATACCTATTCCGGAGTTGAACAAATCTATTTAAAGTTCCAAAGTTTACACCATTCATGAATTAATGTTCCAATGTTCCAAGTTGTTTAGTCAACTAACATTTAGAACAATACAGACAAATCCCTTCCAATCGCGCGTCGGAATGTTGGGCTGATACTCTGCTGGCTAATTATTTGTGACGTATTATATAGGTATGCCAATAGAAATACAAGTTATCATGCCTATATCCCGAGGAAGCCAGAGTTGAATTAGACACTCATATTGAAATAAAGAAAAATATTTATTTATACACCCCGAAATAATATATTGCCAGTAATCTTGTTGTTCCTATGTACGAGTACCTAATAGGGGCAAAACTATTACCGTCACCTGGTTACTTTGTCACATAGGTAAAGTTAAACTAGCGCATTTTCCATTGGCAAATAATTTGCCTACTGTGAAGACGCCTTAGATCAAATACCTCTTTAAATAAAATGTTCGTTCTAACGAGGCGTTTAGAATGTAATTTATGTCAAATAAAGTAACACGTGGAGTGTTAATAAATAGATCTTTGTCGTAAACTGCATGTTGTAACTCGTCTATAGATTGAAGCGGTAGCGGGAGCGAGTGTTCATTACAAACATATCGTAAGATAACTTACAGTGCCGCAACGTTTCTTGGATTGCAATAAACGTAGTTACGGGTTGCCTTGTCAACAACTACACAATACCACGTTTGTATTACCGAAGAGAGGTTTATCTCAGAAGGAGGTCACACTAGGACGTCCACATTTCGCCATTAACAGCTTTTTAGATTTATCTAAGTATCCTATAACAGTCAGGAAATCAATACCTACCTTTTATTTGAAACCTTATTCATTGAAATCCATCCAGCCATTTAGCCTGTAGAAGGGAACAAAGATACATTACGTACACACATACATACGTAAAACATAACCCTATGCTGACACTGTCAGGTAAAATAGAATTCTACAATTTGTACACTAAAAGGCATGAGGTGTATTTTTATTCAATTTGTGTGGCTAATAGCATAGTACCTAAAATAGGAATTGATTCAGAAACAATTACAAGTTTTATGGCTATCGTTTCGAGCCATAAAATAGGTTATAATCAAGAATCAATCAATCATTCTTAGTCTGTAATTACCGATCAAGATTTACTTCAAGCTGTCAAGGATTCCCTATGACCGATACGTATTATTTATATACCTAGGTATATCATACAATTGGTTATCCTTAACGATTGTCTATATTTATTCGATGGGATTATGAATACCTATATGACCTATCCATCAGCTCGGTGAAGAAGAATGGCTGTGGTTGTTTAAGGAGTAGTCTGACCCCGACTTTTGAATGATGGCGAGGAAGGACTCCCTCACGAAGACGTCCTACTGCGTGTGCGAAGTGCTTATGTATTTCATAAAGTGGCAAATAGTTTACAGTTTCATCAAAGCGAACTATCAGAGTTTGTGTTTGTGATGAACATAGGCCTCTCTGTCACAAACCAACCGAAATTATCAGCTGTCATATCCGCCCGACAGCAATTATTTCGATGTCAGCAGCTTTGGATGTAACTCGCTACATGCTCCGCTTATGTAACATCGTTACCTTAGGGAGCGGTCAACAGCTGCTTCTTAAGTGGATTAAAACAAGTTGATTAATTCATCTGCAACTCTTGAATGGGTTTCTGGACGCCTTCCAGACGCGACTAGACTTTCAGCACTATGATAAATACTAAATGCCTATTCGCAGTAGTATGGCTAGGTATTATTGTATCCTCTAATTGTTACGGTACACAAGCGAAATCATGCTTATAGAAGAGTAACCGGAAAATGACACCGGTATAAAAAAGGTCTGGAATTTTTCGAAGACAAAATTGGGATGCTAGTAACACATGGTATATTAAATTACATTTCTTGAATTAATGCGAAGTATGATTTGTATCCCTGTAATGTTTCCCGTGGGATTTGGGAACGAGGAGACTTTTCACTGGACTACCACTACTTTAAGGGCTTGGACCGTAGTTGGAACTTACTTATGCGGTCTTGTAGAACGTAAACAATATCGATAACAAGCACGCAGAATAACTGCTAGCAAATTCTTAGCATATTATGAATGATGATCTTTATACTCGTATTTTATCTGGCACTAAGAACAAAATATAGGGCGTGTTCCAATTCAAACTTTCGATGTCAAAGTGTAATTATTTCCTTTTGATAAATGAAGATTAAACAAATACCTTCTCTCAAATATGTCACAACATAGGCAAGACTACTGGCGAAATGTGGATTTGCAATAAACTTCTGCATACCCCCTCGATGTCCACTAGAAATACCTTCGGGTGTCACCAGAGACGCCCGCAGCAATGGTCATGGGAAGAATAACCCCTCGATATAGTCCGAGACACCTAGGACTTTAATTGGCTGTGCCATAGCGGCTGGCACGTAAGATTTTGTTGCCTTGCATCAACATTTCATCGAAAGGCAACGGGTTTCTATTTTTTTTTATTCAAAATTATAATATAGCTGCTTCTTTTAATTAAATTAATTCGGACATTTAGGACATAACCCATTATATGTGTGCCCGGTGACGGCAATAGGCTTGCTCCCTATTAAAAATATAAGTGGGTGTGTAATGCGCCTCTGCCTACCCCTTTGGGATATAGGCGTGATATGTGTGAAATGGCATTGCGTGGCTGCTAGCAATTTGGTAACCTTTGCATTTGGAGATAATACAGAGGAGAATTTGTTGACACCATGTTTTTAAATAATAAATTTGTCTTACAAAATTGTCCTAACATATTAATTTACTTATAGTATCTGGTTCCACACTCCAAAGGGAGCACATTATGCTCTTGCTACACTATCTCTGTACCTACCAAATGTCATTCACTTTCACATTCACAATGATCACAGAGGGTTCCGTAACAAAACTGCAAAAAAAAAAAAACGTTTGTTGTATGGGAGCCCCCTTAAATATTTATTATATTGTTTTTTAGTATTTGTTGTTATAGAGGCAACAGAAATACATCATCTGTGTAAATTTCAACTTTCTAACTATCACGGTTCATGAGATACAGCGCAAGACAGACGGAGGGACAGCGAAGTCTCAGTAATAGGGTTCCCGTTTTACCCTTTGGGTACGGAACCCTAAAAAGTAAGAATGATTGTACATTACGACTCTATTACTAGATACTACTACTACTATTAATTATTAAAAAATAAATAAAACCAGATAAGACTACATTAAATGGAAAACAGTCTACAGCACTTTATTGATTTAGGCGTGCTATGCCCCTAATGGCCCTTTTTAGGGCTGTTAATTGAAATATAGGCTCGAAGATTGGTTTGGCTGCCGTTGTAAACTCAATTTACTCTTAATATGTTACAAAGGACCTTTACTAAATGTTTTTAGACAACACATAACATAATAAGGAGCAGGTATTTTAGGACATTTCCAATTACATTTGAAGGTTGTACAGGGGTCTTTGGTTAAACAATCTGAGGCCTAAGCCTACCTCACAATTATACCTAATAATAGTAAATAGTTGTTTATTAAATTTTTATCCCATATGTACCTACTCCGAAACTTGAGTAGTTTACTTGCCTAGTTGGGGTTGTATTGCTCCATACATTTCACACAGTTCCCTAACGTCACCGCAAGGGCGCTGGTGTGAAATGTATGGGGAATTCGAATCGTATTTCGAGCAAATTATCGTAAGGAATATGGCCGATACCTCACCGAGACGCCATGGCGACGTGGCCAGCGACGTCGTAACATAGGTAGTGCGGCTGTGGGAATTTAAAGAATTATTAATGTTAATTACGTAAGTACTTAACACAAATTAATAGCTTAGGTAGTTTAAAATGTAAATGTTTAGTATAAAATGCTGATATCCGTGCATTAGGCCGATACCTCACCGAGACGCCATGGCGACGTGGCCAGCGACGTCGCCAACTAGTTCTCATTGAGATATATGACGGCTAACTCACTTGGCGACCGACTGGCGACGTTGCCAGTCGGTCGCCAAGTGAGTTAGCCGTCATATATCTCAATGAGAACTAGTTGGCGAGGTCGCTGGCCACGTCGCTGGCCACGTCGCCATGGCGTCTCGGTGAGGTATCGGCCTTGTTCGATTTAATTCAGATCATCAAGAAGAATCAATCAAAGTATCAATTTCATTTATTCAGTTTAGGCACATAAAGAGTACATATGAATGTCAAAATTTTACAATTTTATGTCAAGCACTATTATAAAAATACTAAATTAATTACATAAATAACCATTTGAAAATGATTCTTTCACTGGTTCGGTAAGTTGGTTCTCCTGAGAAGATACCAGCAAGAAACTCAGGTAGATTATCCATTTTCTTTTTAATAATGTTTTGTTTACATTCTGTTACAATTTGTATTGTAGGAGTGGCTAACAACAGCAGATTATTAAATCTTTAAAATCATTTATTATTATGAAAATTGTTCCTATAGAAATTGACTTTATTACTTATATAGATATTGAAATTACGTAATTATTACCTACTGGACATTGACGAATATCTTAATGATAAAAATGCATGGTCACAACCCATGACCATGCATTTTTATCATTAAGATATTCGTCTACATTATAATAGCCTTTCTTCATCAAACTTTTTTCACTACTATTTTAAACTTATTAAGGGCCCAGATCGTGAAAATCACCGAAAAGAGTGTTACGATTTTTCATATTTAACCTATTTACATATGATTAATAACAACGATAATTTGTATATATTAAAATGAAAGACCAAAAATGATTTTAGTGCTAATTTTAACTCTTAAAACCCTGTAGTTGTTATATAATAAACGTCAACAAACGCACAAAATTGAGAAAAAATTCGAAAACCTGCCTTCGTATTTTTCAGATTTAACCCAATAAATCAACACAAATTGATAAAAAGAAACACTTTTTGAACACTGAAAAAGCCAATAAATATAACCATGTACTTTTTTTTGTACCTTTACAAACAAAGACTTCCCCTTTTAAAGCCCTAAAATCTAGATATGTTTTACGTAAATTCTCCATTGAAAAATGTATGCAAATTCAAACGCGTCCCGATAGAACGATCGTCGCAACTAATCGCCAGTGCGCCATAGAATTTCAAAGTGACTCCACGCGTGTCGGATGCTACAGCAAAATTACGTGTTGTGAATTTGTGTTTTTTGTGAAAAACTGTAAGTACAATATTTTTATAACTAATTTACTTTCAGTAAATAGAAAGTACCGATATAATGAAAGTCTGAAAGAAAACCATGATGGAACTAGATATAAATCGTAAGAAATACAAAATTATTTACTTTGTTGCGTAGGTCATTTTATGAACCTTGTAAAGTAGGTATCAATTCAGGCTTGAAACAATCAAAGCCCTGCCCACCTTATTTTCTCGAGATATGAACTGGCGGGGTATATAGTTCTCTGCACGACATACATAGATTTTTCAACATGATAAAGGCAATAGGTATCATAAACGTAATTGGTAATCGAGGGTCTCTTTTCGCAGGATAATTTGCTGAGTGCCATGCCAGCGAAAAGAAAATTTAGTACGCATTATAAAAACGTGAAAGCCAAAAGATCTCGGAATAAAATGTAAGTTCCTCCCTACTTATTTATTTACCTGCCTACTTGACTACGTCTTGTCCTTAATACCTAGAAAAAATTTACTAGATTTGTGTTAGTGTCAAGTAAAAATCCTAGTTTTATTACTTTTATTTGTGTGTATGCTTATCATGTCTTAGTAGTAATAATAATATAATCTATTTGCATTTTGAACAGGGTAGGTACATTACAAAGCAAATAGGTACAATGATTTAGATCGCCTGATTCAGACATATACCTACAACAGCATGTAAATATTGATTTGACATGTAATTAGATAGGTACACAATTAGGTATGTCAGTCTAAGAAGAAAAATTACAATGTCCAGTAGGTAATAATTACGTAATTTCAATATCTATATAAGTAATAAAGTCAATTTCTATAGGAACAATTTTCATAATAATAAATTTTATTACATAATATAGTATTAGTTTTCATATATTTATGTATTTCAAAGCAATGAGTTTGCTTACACTATTATTAGTTACAGTATTATTAGTTTTCATGTTCATCATGTCTAAATATGTGGAAGTGGAAGTAGGTATGTTTCCTATCAGAAATTGCACGGGCGCGCGCGCGCCGTGCCTGGCGTAGGGTTGTACAAAAATTACAAAATAAATAAAAAGTGGATATTGATGAATAATATTTCCAGTACTGAAAATGAAGAAAACCTTCAGGCCGAGACTCCGAGCAACACTGCTACGCGCTGTATAGAGGTAAGTTGTTATACGTAATTCTTGTAGACTTGTTACATAAATAAACAAACTAGCTAGTGATGGGCGAAGACAAAATCTCAGTACCTACAGTTTTTTTTTGCAATATTAATTATTTTCATTGTGAGACAAACACATACTTCTCAATTACTTTCTCAAAAGAAAATTCACGTTCAAATCTCGTATTTTACCAAAATCAAGTTTTTTTTTTGTAAAATATTATCTTTTACGCGACTGGTGTACGTATGTATGTATGTATACTAAGTAATATATCTTTGTGGCACGATAAGTTCAAAATTATTGAACCGATTTTAATGTTTTTAGTATCATTAGAATTGTCTTCTAAGCCCGAGTGACATAGAATAAGTGACGCCATAAAAAACCAATACGTATAGCGTAAAGGAAATTTATAATTTCTGTTCATCACGAACATAATATTGTATGAATTCTTTTGCACTTTTATATTTGCTGTACGGTACGGTATCGAAAACGAAGAAACTGCAATTAGACAGTTAGAAATTCAAGAGAATATTAGTATACAAGGTTGCGGTTTGTTCGTCGACGATCAATATGAATTTCTTGGTACTACACCAGATGGCATTTATGCAAACGGTTTAATTGAAATTAAGTGCCCACATTCTTTAGCTGGCATGACTCTTGATGAAGCAATGGCCAAACATACCTTTTGGGTTAAGGACAAGGCTTCCAAGGGTTATGTCATAAATAAAAATCATTACTGGTATTTCCAAATTCAGGGACAGCTACATATAACTAAAAGAAACGTTTGCATGCTTGGCATCTGGTTTGGTGCTACTGTACCTATGAAAGTTTATATTATAGAAAAGGACGACAAATTTTGGAAGGAGAAAATGGAGATGAAATTAGTTAGATTTTATTACGATTGCCTCCTTCCAGAATTAGTTGATCCTCGGTAGTCACGAAGCATGCCTATTCGTGACCCGCCCAATGTCATAGAGGCTATGAAAGAGAGGAAAGAAAGAGCTTTACGTGTTTTGAAAGAGAAGAACGTCTAATGATTTTGAAAGAGACTGAGGTAACTTAACTACCCAGCCGGTCGATTCACGTAAACACGCCAGTTCAAAAGTCGTTTTAACTTAGAAACTTAGAAATCGCCTTTTGGTTTTCTGTTTTTAACGCACTTACTTATCTAGTCTTGGATTGTCATAAATCTTCCAATAGCTCAATTTCTATACAATTCCTATACGATTTTGAAGAGTTACCTGGTGTAAACCCAAGGTCCGATCCTAATGAAATTAAAATGTGACCACACGGGATCACCAGCTTTCAAATAAAAAAAAAACATCAAAATCGGTTCAAAAAATACAGCGAATTGAGAATCTTCTTCTTTTTTTAAGTCGGTTAAAAAGTGTGCGAAGTGACATTTTTAAGTCACTACGCTACGGTTTTTATTACGTGAATCGGGCAGCTGGTAACATTTTCATTCTGATAGGTTTTGCAATAGCAATTGATTTTATCATCAAATTAGTAGAAATCAGAATTTGATCAGTAATCATTAAAATGAAAAAAACATTAGAAACTCTTAAACTCATATTTTGTTATTGTTTACTTTCGTTTAATTAAGTATATGAATAATTTATAAATTTCATGTTTGTTTATAACTAATTTTTGTACAACCCTAGCACGCTTTTTAGGTGGCGACTCATATTTTGTTTACTTTTAATTATATGAACCATTTTTATACTTGTGTTTCATTTATTGACAATTTTTTGTACAACCCTAGAAGATTTTTTAGATTGCGAGGTGATCGTAAGCAAAAAGTATTTGAGTTTACGCAATAGGCACATTTCCTTGCGTAGATATAAACACTAGCGAGGAAAGGCGTGATGTTATTTCGACCGTACTTCCTACTGAATTTGCAATTATTTTATTGAATGAAAATTTTACGAAATAAGAATAAACTTTGGTAGTAAAATTACAAATAAATACATAGGTACTCGTAGTTGGAATTTTAGGTAAGTAGAATACAAAAAGGTCAGTCCGGACCTGCTCTTGATTGTTTATTATAAATAGAAAATCATAAAAATTGTGTCTCAAACTACTCTTATTTATTTATCTAGTAATTAGGATCATTTTATAACGAAAACTACTCTTGGAATATTTTACAAATAGGCAGTCGTTTATTTCCAATAATTCAACATTTTTGTTATGCTGTAAATATTCAACTTCAATAACAATAACTCAACGTGGAACGTTTGTCGCAAAACATTTTCAAAATCGCGCTCTCTGGGTCATTCACCCGCCCGTCGGATGATTCGGGCAACAATAGCGCTGCTGTCGCTCAAAATCGACTTTATCCGTGCGCGGTCTGGGCCCTTAAGAGGCATGTCAACCAGATCCAGCGGAATTTTATTAAATATTTTTATACATTTGCCTACAAACGAATTACCAACTTTATGAAGTCTAATTTTTGTTCATTGCCAGTTTATTTTTATTTCGTATTTTTATTTCATCGTGCTCACTAATCACATAAATGTCACACATTTTGTCCTGGATAAGATTTGAACCCACTATTTTTGCTAACTAGGTCGCTAACATTGTTATCCTATTATTTATTTACAATACGAATTACAATATACAAAATAAACATAATTATAGACTAAAAATATTTACATTACAAAATATCGTTTAAAAAATCCTCCGCGTCATTGCCGACTGGGATGGTTCCCAGAATGCTGGCTGTGTTGCCACGTTGGATGGCGATACTTATTCTTTGGACCAGAAAATAGCCAGCCTTCTGGTCCTGAGAAGCATCGATTAGGCGTTTAGCAATGTCTCTATAAAGGCGGCGAGCACTCGGACCCCATGACCCCAGTGTCTCAACCCCAAACGGCTCAAATATGTAATCACCTGCTAGGTTAGCATATTTACGCCGTTTAAAGCCTTCAGCCGATGCAGCAGCAGCGCCGGCACATCCGGATGTGCTTGGAAGGTGTGAAGGTGCTAATGTGTCAACGCATGTAGCGTCCCACACCAAAGGCCTTCCCATCTTCCACGGTAGCAACGACATACCGTCCGGTCTCTTTCCATCGCGTCGTGCTAAACCATTTGGTTCACGTACGGCCGGAAGACCTGCGGTGGAAAGAGCCCTACGAATTATGTCGTTTAGAATAGCGTGCCGAGGTATACGACCTGCGCTTCTGCTACAAGAAAGGCCATGGTGTCCCAGATTATCGACGGCTACTCCACAGGTGCAATTATGCGGGGATACACAAGGTGTACCCAGCCGAAGCCGAAGTGGCAAGTGGCAATGCGGAAGGTTGTGTCGTCCAACTTTGTACCGATGTTGGGCGACGGGAGCGCCTGGATCCATAACCCTGACTCCCATTCTCCAACAGCTAGTAGGCGTGCACGCTCTGAAATATTGGCAGAAGTGTCAATTAGTGTATTAATTCTCAATTTACAGAGCGGTGAATCCCACAGTCGCTGTGAGCCTAGGCGTGAGGGCAGGTCAGTGTCGGGGCAAGACATCCTCCAAGCATTTATGGCATTGGTCTTGCATCGCACCTCGGAATCAATCAGTGTATTTGACAAAATTTTCCTGACTAATTCTTCGGTGCTATGGACCGACGACAGAAATGCTGGCAGACTGACATCTGTGACTCTACGAATACCTAGCCCGCCCAAGCGAACTGGAAGAGATGCTTGGACCCAGGCCCGGTCATTAATATTTACATTTAAAATTTTACACAAAGAATTTTGTATTAAGTTGTCTAGTCTGCCCAAAATTTCCACATTTTTCCAAAATTGTCCTGAACGGAGGGCATGTGTAAATTTGGGTACGAAAAGACAAAAACGAAGAATAGTGAAAGCTGAATGAATACTGATATTACATAGACTATCAATAACCTGATCAAAATTTTGAATTTTTTCCTCGATAAAAGTGGAAAAGCCATCTTCTAAAATCGGGGACCCTAGGAGGCGTAAAGAAGTTTTGTCCAAAACTTTTATGTTGGGGGCCAGACAGTTGAATTTGGAGATTGTTGTTATTTTATCTGTGTTTTCAGATATAAAAGTCCTATCCTTTTATCTTTGTGACATATTTTGAAAACATTTTGTAGATGGGTAAGTTAAATAAGTAGCCAATAATGTAGACGGTGCCAGACAGCTAGACGTCTAGTCGGGTTACGGTTCAGATGTCTGTCTGCCTATAATAAGATTAAGTAGAACATTACACCTGCTTACACGCTTACAAGACAAGTATCAAGAAGGTTTAGTTGAAGTAAGGACGTGATGACGTCATTACGAATTTAGTTGTACATTTGTACCTAGATACATACTTATCTCCGAAAGGATAGGCAGAGATTAAGTACACACCCAGACTTTGCCTGTAATTTTGTCGGTCCCATGTAATAGGGGACTAAGTGAAAATTATACTTACGAAAATAAATAACCACTCTGTAATTCAAACCAAAAATCCAACAGACAAGATGAGTCACCGCACTTCACACGTTGGTCTGGAGTGGCTGGAGTGCTCAGCGTGGGCGAGTCAGCGCCGGGACCTCGTAGTGGGTCTGGGCGTGGATATCCTCTCGCTGGAAACTATGCTCCAAGCCATGGCCTCCAGCGCGAGTAGGTGGAATGCGGCCGTGTCATGCTCGCGAGTCATGCTCGCGAAGGAGGCGGCCGAGAGGGAGAGGGAGCGTACCCTCCCCGCTGAGTTCCGCAGTCAGCGGCCAGGGCACCGCAGTCTCATCTACGCCCAGGACCATCGACATCCATGATCGGGGCTTGAGAACGGCGGGATAGCTACCCGCCGTCCTTACAGAACTCACTCACCGACGCGGGATAAAACCCAACCCCAACGACGCGGGATTTTTTATTCCGACCAAAGAGGTCATCCAGGTGGCCAAAGTCCGCCGGGCGTTACTGGAAATTCCTTCTGGGGTCACCGCCAATGGGAGCGGCCGCGGTCTCGCAGAGTTAAAAAAAACCCACTGGAAGAGATTACTTAGAAATAAGTGATGCCTTTGTACTAAAACTCTATCCTACTGTTCTTATCTCGCTCTTCTGTCTTGTGTAAAAATAGCCTCGTAGCACCCATTTCAATTATAAGATAGTGATTAAATAGATGACCGTGTCTTCGTTTGCATGGAAACCTTACCATACTTACATACTATTCAGTATTCTGTGACCTTACTTGCCAACCTTACTTGAAGCTTGCTAGAAAATTGTTACATACATACACACAGACATACAACGCCTCCTTCCTGTTGGAGTAGGCAGTCTATGGAGTTCCACTTATTTTTTCCACAGGAGTGCTGTTGCATATCCGTTTACGCAGTACCGGCAATGAAAGTTAAAAGAATAGATAAATTGCTAATCAGTTCGTTTTCGTTGCAGCGTGATTTTATTACCACTAGAAACCTCCAATAAATGGGCAATCGAACCCTTAAAAGTGCAACTAATAATAGGATTCTCAGACAAAAGTAATGCATCTAGATGTGTGTGTTTGGATGACAATACAAGTACCTATGTGCTCCTGATCGATAGCAAGCATGTGAGTATTATACTCGCAGTATTTTTGGTATGGAATGATATTTTTTGGTGCAATACAATTAAGTAATGTGAGAACGACAAGAAAGAAATCAAAATTTAAAATAAATCAATAAAGTAAGTAAAATACATCACTAACAAAGTATTTCACGAACTTCCATTAGGATCCGCCTTTATCATGTTAGAGCAAGTATTAAGGGCCCAGACCGCGCACGGATAAAGTCGATTTTGAGCGACAGCAGCGCTATTGTTGCCCGAATCATCCGACGGGCGGGTGAATGACCCAGAGAGCGCGATTTTGAAAATGTTTTGCGACAAACGTTCCACGTTGAGTTATTGTTATTGAAGTTGAATATTTACAGCATAACAAAAATGTTGAATTATTGGAAATAAACGACTGCCTATTTGTAAAATATTCCAAGAGTAGTTTTCGTTATAAAATGATCCTAATTACTAGATAAATAAATAAGAGTAGTTTGAGACACAATTTTTATGATTTTCTATTTATAATAAACAATCAAGAGCAGGTCCGGACTGACCTTTTTGTATTCTACTTACCTAAAATTCCAACTACGAGTACCTATGTATTTATTTGTAATTTTACTACCAAAGTTTATTCTTATTTCGTAAAATTTTCATTCAATAAAATAATTGCAAATTCAGTAGGAAGTACGGTCGAAATAACATCACGCCTTTCCTCGCTAGTGTTTATATCTACGCAAGGAAATGTGCCTATTGCGTAAACTCAAATACTTTTTGCTTACGATCACCTCGCAATCTAAAAAATCTTCTAGGGTTGTACAAAAAATTGTCAATAAATGAAACACAAGTATAAAAATGGTTCATATAATTAAAAGTAAACAAAATATGAGTCGCCACCTAAAAAGCGTGCTAGGGTTGTACAAAAATTAGTTATAAACAAACATGAAATTTATAAATTATTCATATACTTAATTAAACGAAAGTAAACAATAACAAAATATGAGTTTAAGAGTTTCTAATGTTTTTTTCATTTTAATGATTACTGATCAAATTCTGATTTCTACTAATTTGATGATAAAATCAATTGCTATTGCAAAACCTATCAGAATGAAAATGTTACCAGCTGCCCGATTCACGTAATAAAAACCGTAGCGTAGTGACTTAAAAATGTCACTTCGCACACTTTTTAACCGACTTAAAAAAAGAAGAAGATTCTCAATTCGCTGTATTTTTTGAACCGATTTTGATGATTTTTTTTTTTATTTGAAAGCTGGTGATCCCGTGTGGTCACATTTTAATTTCATTAGGATCGGACCTTGGGTTTACACCAGGTAACTCTTCAAAATCGTATAGGAATTGTATAGAAATTGAGCTATTGGAAGATTTATGACAATCCAAGACTAGATAAGTAAGTGACAGAAAACCAAAAGGCGATTTCTAGGTTTCTAAGTTAAAACGACTTTTGAACTGGCGTGTTTACGTGAATCGACCGGCTGGGTAGTTAAGTTACCTCTGTCTCTTTTAAAATCATTAGACGTTCTTCTCTTTCAAAACACGTAAAGCTCTTTCTTTCCTCTCTTTCATAGCCTCTATGACATTGGGCGGGTCACGAATAGGCATGCTTCGTGACTGCCGAGGAAACTAATTCTGGAAGGAGGCAATCGTAATAAAATCTAACTAATTTCATCTCCATTTTCTCCTTCCAAAATTTGTCGTCCTTTTCTATAATATAAACTTTCATAGGTACAGTAGCACCAAACCAGATGCCAAGCATGCAAACGTTTCTTTTAGTTATATGTAGCTGTCCCTGAATTTGGAAATACCAGTAATGATTTTTATTTATGACATAACCCTTGGAAGCCTTGTCCTTAACCCAAAAGGTATGTTTGGCCATTGCTTCATCAAGAGTCATGCCAGCTAAAGAATGTGGGCACTTAATTTCAATTAAACCGTTTGCATAAATGCCATCTGGTGTAGTACCAAGAAATTCATATTGATCGTCGACGAACAAACCGCAACCTTGTATACTAATATTCTCTTGAATTTCTAACTGTCTAATTGCAGTTTCTTCGTTTTCGATACCGTGCCATACAGCAGGCAAACTGGAGATATTACTACCATAAACGATTTTACAAACAAGAGCAGCACAACTTGTGCTCTCTCGTTTTTTACAAACTTCCCCGAACGATGATGAGGTTAGTAATTTTCTCCTTGTACTCATCCACTCAGCACTACTTCTTTGCAAATGGGTCGACCTTTCAAGCTCCTCTCTTTCAGCACAAGACAACTTTAAATCAACTAAAAAAGATGACTTGGCTTTCTCATATAATTCTGGACTCAGATCAGGTTTTTCGCAGTTTGGTCCATAGTGAGCGTCTTTCGATACAGCGCTGTGGCTTTTTTTCAATCTTAATTTAGGTTTAGCAATTAAACGGTTTCTACGATTACTATTTTCCACTTTCGCGATCAAAGGATTAGGACTAGATTTAAATATGACTTCATGAGTTTTACTATGAATCGATCCCGTATTAAAAGACACAACAGCAGCTGCGCATCGGCCCGCATAAGAACCACGGGAAGAATAATTTACACGCTTACCCCCAACTAATTTGGCAATTACTCCGTTAAAACTTTCAACTATATTACTTGTGCAATTATGAATTAAACTTCTAGAATGATATGACAGTCTTTTACTTAAAATTTCTACCGCGTCCATTAATCCGCATCCAACAATTGCTGGAAGTAACCCAACAGGTTCTATTCGACGAGTGTCAGGTCTACAAAAATACTCCTTGCAATGTTGGTGATTACCAAATACGTGTTGTGGACCATTTAGAATATCTTCACTAAGATTTTTTATTTTTTCTTCGAGTGACTGATTTTGATCCCCCCAATATTTAATCGCGCATTTTACACCCGTTCTTAAACGCAAATACCTTTCTTTTAGGAATTTCCGCAACTCGCAAGGATACTTAGTGTCTTTCGACAATTTCTCCAAGCTATTGCAGTAGTTTCGTAAAAGATGATTTTTGCATTCAATTTTCTCTACTATTAAATTATCGTACGGACGCGAATCTAATATTTTTTTATAAGTACTGGAATCGCCGTCTGCTACAAATTTATTATAAATTACACCGTGATCAACAAAGGAACGTTTAAACCCCTCAACTATTATGGTCGATTCCATCCCGGTAGATGATCCTGAATAATTCTTGAAACAATGGTGTTCCGGGGGCTGACTGTTGTTCTTTGCGGCTCGTGCACAGACTACGCAGTATTTATTTTTAACTCCAAAAAACAATACTTTATTAGTTTTAATGCCAATTATCGCAGCTGCGCCGGATAAGGCGGAAAAATTCTTACCATAAGATCTCTTGCTCCAACAACCGTCAACAGCAACAGATATTAATGGTGTACCATTTTTATCAACACTACCTATAGACACTGCGTACTCTGCTTCTTCCTTGACAGCTTCTGCCATGGAATGTGCTGCTGTCTTTTCCCACCAATCGCAAACCGTATTATTAATTTCATTGTACAATGAAGGTGACATGATTGGTAGGGCTACTGCGGCACTTAATGTTTTTAACTGAGAGTAGCTCCCACCAGATGATATGATACCAGACACAATTTGATGATTCACTTCCATGCTATCTTCTTTCTTTTCAACCAAACACACAGTAAATTTCATATTACACATACTACATTTTATGATGAGTTTTGAGTCCAGACCAACTTTTACTTCACCTATTATACTGAGGTAACTTAACTTACAATCCATTGGACCGTGGTCCCCTATGGCCTGAAGAGCTTTAAAAAAAAAAAGAAATATCCACTACTCTACGCCCAACTTCCACTTCATCCACCTTTCCCTCTTGACGGTTGTCAATAACTAGTTCCTGTAAAGAAAGATAATGGCTTGATTTTTATTATAAAAAATAATTCAAAAGGTATGGGCCAAATTTCTTCAAACATAGCTAAGAACTCCCTTAGAATACATCTTTGAAACACAGAACACTAGATCAAAATCTTAAACGTTTTTATCAGTCTTCGTCAATTATGAAAGTGAATAAATAAACATAATAAAAAACTGGTTGCTTGTAAAGTCGGTTTAGGACGATAATTTTATCGGATAACGTCATAATATTATTCTCCATCGCTTGTACTGCGCTCTCGCTTGACCCTAGCGTGACATAATGTGACACTTTTTTGTGCGTGTTGCCGGTGTTCATCGATTTATAAGACGTTATCACGTCATAAATTTAATAAATCCGACTATATGCATAAAAACTCAAAAGGTAAAAAGAAAACAAGTCTACGGTCTTGAATTATGTTACATAAAAATAAATAAGAACACTATTGTAATAAATCGAATTCAACAGTTGAGACCCATTGAAATCCTCACAGGCTCGAAGATATTCCTGACTAGCTAAATATTTCTTTAGAAATAGGCCCCGACTGCTAAATACGCTATATTACAATGGTGTTGTTATTTATTTTTATTACACATTTTCATTTTTTAATCTGTCGGGTTTTAACATTTTTATTGTTTATTTATTTATATTCATAACTGACGAAGACAAATATAAAAGTGCAAAAGAATTCATACAATATTATGTTCGTGATGAACAGAAATTATAAATTTCCTTTACGCTATACGTATTGGTTTTTTATGGCGTCACTTATTCTATGTCACTCGGGCTTAGAAGACAATTCTAATGATACTAAAAACATTAAAATCGGTTCAATAATTTTGAACTTATCGTGCCACAAAGATATATTACTTAGTATACATACATACATACGTACACCAGTCGCGTAAAAGATAATATTTTACAAAAAAAATTCTTGATTTTGGTAAAATACGAGATTTGAACGTGAATTTTCTTTTGAGAAAGTAATTGAGAAGTATGTGTTTGTCTCACAATGAAAATAATAAATATTGCAAAAAAAAAACTGTAGGTACTGAGATTTTGTCTTCGCCCATCACTAGCTAGTTTGTTTATTTATGTAACAAGTCTACAAGAATTACGTATAACAACTTACCTCTATACAGCGCGTAGCAGTGTTGCTCGGAGTCTCGGCCTGAAGGTTTTCTTCATTTTCAGTACTGGAAATATTATTCATCAATATCCACTTTTTATTTATTTTGTAATTTTTGTACAACCCTACGCCAGGCACGGCGCGCGCGCGCCCGTGCAATTTCTGATAGGAAACATACCTACTTCCACTTCCACATATTTAGACATGATGAACATGAAAACTAATAATACTGTAACTAATAATAGTGTAAGCAAACTCATTGCTTTGAAATACATAAATATATGAAAACTAATACTATATTATGTAATAAAATTTATTATTATGAAAATTGTTCCTATAGAAATTGACTTTATTACTTATATAGATATTGAAATTACGTAATTATTACCTACTGGACATTACTGGACGTAATTTTTCTTCTTAGACTGACATACCTAATTGTGTACCTATCTAATTACATGTCAAATCAATATTTACATGCTGTTGTAGGTATATGTCTGAATCAGGCGATCTAAATCATTGTACCTATTTGCTTTGTAATGTACCTACCCTGTTCAAAATGCAAATAGATTATATTATTATTACTACTAAGACATGATAAGCATACACACAAATAAAAGTAATAAAACTAGGATTTTTACTTGACACTAACACAAATCTAGTAAATTTTTTCTAGGTATTTAGGACAAGACGTAGTCAAGTAGGCAGGTAAATAAATAAGTAGGGAGGAACTTACATTTTATTCCGAGATCTTTTGGCTTTCACGTTTTTATAATGCGTACTAAATTTTCTTTTCGCTGGCATGGCACTCAGCAAATTATCCTGCGAAAAGAGACCCTCGATTACCAATTACGTTTATGATACCTATTGCCTTTATCATGTTGAAAAATCTATGTATGTCGTGCAGAGAACTATATACCCCGCCAGTTCATATCTCGAGAAAATAAGGTGGGCAGGGCTTTGATTGTTTTAAGCCTGAATTGATACCTACTTTACAAGGTTCATAAAATGACCTACGCAACAAAGTAAATAATTTTGTATTTCTTACGATTTATATCTAGTTCCATCATGGTTTTCTTTCAGACTTTCATTATATCGGTACTTTCTATTTACTGAAAGTAAATTAGTTATAAAAATATTGTACTTACAGTTTTTCACAAAAAACACAAATTCACAACACGTAATTTCGCTGTAGCATCCGACACGCGTGGAGTCACTTTGAAATTCTATGGCGCACTGGCGATTAGTTGCGACGATCGTTCTATCGGGACGCGTTTGAATTTGCATACATTTTTCTATGGAGAATTTACGTAAAACATATCTAGATTTTAGGGCTTTAAAAGGGGAAGTCTTTGTTTGTAAAGGTACAAAAAAAAGTACATGGTTATATTTATTGGCTTTTTCAGTGTTCAAAAAGTGTTTCTTTTTATCAATTTGTGTTGATTTATTGGGTTAAATCTGAAAAATACGAAGGCAGGTTTTCGAATTTTTTCTCAATTTTGTGCGTTTGTTGACGTTTATTATATAACAACTACAGGGTTTTAAGAGTTAAAATTAGCACTAACATCATTTTTGGTCTTTCATTTTAATATATACAAATTATCGTTGTTATTAATCATATGTAAATAGGTTAAATATGAAAAATCGTAACACTCTTTTCGGTTATTTTCACGATCTGGGCCCTTAAAGTATGCAGTAATTCATATTTACTGCTTAGACTGAGCCAAAAACTAGCGAATGTTCAGATACTAGTCAAAGTTATCTGTTCAAGGCCAAGCTAGTGACAAAGATACCGGGTGTCGTGCCAAGTATCTTCGTAAACTCAGACTGCATTAGGAAACATCCTTACAAGACAAAGATTTTGCTGCAAAATTTAAGCCTAAATAGAATAAGCAGAAAACGGCCGGTAGCGTTAGTAAAGGAAATGATTAAAGATAGATTAGATACTCACTAGTTCTTAAATTTCATAGTACCATTTTGTCTCGAACCTTCTAGATAATTCTATATCTTCATCCACCGAGACTTTTCCTAACCAGTTGGGGTCGGCTCCCAGTCTAAAGGCGATGCGGCTGAACTTCGATATTTTCCGTACAGCGACTGCAATCTGACCTCCACAGCCCATGGGCTATATCGAAGCTCTGTAGTTAGTTAGACCAGTCGGATTTTGATTTAGAGCTCCAAATACCCGTAACGACTGCCAAAGATGTTCGTATTACAATCTTGACGGCTTAACGTGCTCTTCGAGACACGGAGGGGTCTCAATGTCTTAAGAAATGCGCACCCATCCTAAAACCTTTTTTAACCTTTCCAATGTGTTAACCTACACGGTTACTTTTAGGCCACGAGTCCCTCTCTGTGAGATAATTCTACATCATCTGGGAAGGTACATTCTACATAAATGGGGGAATCTGGGAAGGCAACATGCCACTTTCATTAGAGCGATTCTGACGAGTACGATCGCTAACGGTCTGCAGCCAAACTATGAGCCAAGAGAGAACGTTTCTTTACAACGATAATACAATACTATGTAGTAATATTTCATGTGAGAACTAGTGGTGTAAGAATCGAACAATTTTCGTACTACAGGGATCTTGTGTAGTTTTGATTGAGTGTGTGGTTTATTTCTTTTGCTCGCTCTTCTTGATATGAACCTGATATTCTATGTTATGAACTATTAATATTGTGTGTTGTATACAGCGAATATCTGCACTTATTTATTCATTTGGATGAATTTCTAATATGTGATATTGTCACACCACACAACCACCTACAGCCGAAACAACATGGTTTTGTCATAAATTGTATATTAGATTATAAGTAGGTAGGTATTTGGAAATTTTGATATTTAGATTAGTATGACTTTATGACGTCTGATTCGAGGAGTTCATACATTTATTTGTACCCCCGCGCTCTCCTAGAACACCTAAAAGTCTAAAGCTGGGGTTGGTTTTGAGACAAGGGTGAAGGTCCTAAATTAATCTTATGCATGCACTACTGCACTACACCGAATCGCATCCCGCAGTCGCTAGGGCTATCTCGACTTTCAAACCTTATTCAATATTATCTTACTCTAAAATCTTGAACACATTCCATAAAAAAATCAATAATAAATAATAACTACTTATCCAAAATTTTATTAAGCCTATTTCAATCTCCAAGGAGTAATACTTTTATTAAATGTCTGAAGTTCTCCATCTCTAGGATCCATTACATATTTGATAATACCTTGATATGACCCGATCTAGACGTCCTATATGACCTAGCAACCGATACGTTTCGATTTTACCGTACGTAGTGCTCCGTTGTACTTAGGTTTACTTACTAATAGATGTTATAAAACTGTGTAAATTGTCCTTTGTTTATTTTACATATATACAATTCCACTTTGATGAAATTTCGTATATACCTCTAGGTAGAGTTTGAGACCTTTAGTAAATATTTGGCTTTTATTCCTCGCTGGTGGAGCCACTGGGTTCAGATTCTTAGAAGCTCCGTAGCTTGGTAGCTAAGGCGTTGTTCTTCCGTCGGGCGCCACTGGAAATTCTTTTAGTGCGCACCAGAGGCGCTCGGAAATGGACGTAGGTGCGGCCACGGTCACGGGACGCGGATTTAAAAAAAAAAAAAAAGCGTTGTTCTTGCCATATTCCCCCACTCTCTCTCATAAGCACTTTTCGCTTATGAGAATTCTAAGTACTTACTTTTCGCCGGGCGCCACTGGACATACCCTCTGCTAGTAACCAGAGAAGCCCGGCAACGAACGTTAGAGCGGGCGCGTCCTTTGGCCGAGGAATTAAAAAAAAAAAAAAGTACTTACTTTTATAAATAAACCTTATAAACCAGAGCCTCAGTCATTTTATAGGTGTAGTTGGTAGTAGGTACCTACTTACTTACCATCTTTTTAGAACAGTCCACTTTTATAACCGCAAATAAAACTAACATTGTAGTAAAACAAAATAGGAAATTACTTTTATATTGTGTGTATTGTGAGTATCCTCCTGACGTGTTAAAAACGAAAAAAAGAAAAAAAACACGCCAATTCGATTTTCGAATTTTTGACGACCACTTGACGCCCCGACGTCACTCGAACCCCGTCAATTGTAATTACACGCCAGTCCGGGTGGCGGCGCTACTTGCGACACACCCTGCCAAACCAAAATGACCCCTCACAACGTTAAACATAATGTTAGACAGAGTTCAAAACAATTTTGTCGAGTAAGTGCGCTCAAATTGTTCATGGTAAACATTTACATACACACTCCGTACGTTAGGATGTATCTCGTGTAACGGTGAACCGAAATCCAGGGATTAACTTCAAAGGGCCACATGGCGATTCGGAAAATGCGTTTTTATAGAAATACCGGCTTTGACTACAAAGATTTTGTCAGCGAAATGCTGAGCTGAATTTCAGCCGGATAAGCCGATTTTGTTGAGGGGGTGTCATTATGAAAAATTTATAGGATAAAAGAAAGACTATTGAGGATATGTCATAATTGAAAACTAGCTGGTGATTGTGGCTTCGCTTTCTAATCTATTCAAACGGTAATGTCTCGCCCCCTATTACGTGGGACTGATAGTGACTGATTCCAAGTAGGTTCTGGAGTGGAAATCGCGAATCGGCCTGCGTAGCGTGGGACGCCCCGAGGCTCGATGGAGTGACGACATTAGTCGTATAGCGGGTGGATGAATTTGACCCAAGATCGGAGGGGGTGGCGTGTCATTGGAGAGGTCTATGTCCAGTAGTGGACTGATGTGGGCTGATGATGATAAATAGTGACTGGCGACGTGTGAGCAAACGCCTCTGTCCACCACTTTGGGGATAAAGACGTGACCTTGTGTAACATTAGGCTTTGTTTGATCAAAACCGGATGACAAGAAAAGAATATCGTAATTTAACTTACTCTGGGAAGCTGGGGTCTTCTTCTAGTCTATACTTATTATTACATATTATAAAACAAAGTCCTTCGCCGCGTCTGTCTGTTCGCGATAATCTCAAAAACTACTGCACCGATGTTCATGCTGTTTTCATCAATGGGTAGAGCGGTTCTCGAGGAAGGTTTTAAGCTATTATAGGCGGGTAAACACCTAAACCTAAGTTAGTACTCTGTAGAGGAATTGATTGTTGAATTGGGTCCGTAATTACCGAACCGATTTTGAAAATTCTTTCACTGATATGTAGCTACATGATCGCTGAGTACCATTAGCATAACTTTTTATACCGGTAACGTGTTCCCACGGGAATCGGGAATAAGAAAACTATATCACGCGAGTGGAGTCGCGGTGATCACTTAGTTTTATAAATACATACAGATAGATATACTTTAAGCCCACGTTAAACCATAACCATTTGGAAGTGGCCATATGAATTGATGAAGCATTGTATGCTAACAGCTATGCGTCCATTTGAAGGATTTCATCAAATTGATTCTTGTGTACATATCCTGTTTTAACCTATTTCAATAAGGAAGGAACATCACAATTTGAATCTAGGTAGGTACACCGATTTACCAGTTTGGTTGATTTTTACCGTGATATAGTTTTGTCGTTCACGATTCCCGTGGGATAAAAAGTAGCTTTGTTACTCAGGTATTACCTATGTAGCTAGCTACATATTACACACATATCACGCCTATATCCGCGAAGGGGTAGGCAGAGGTACATTACACACCCACTTTATGCCAGTGTTTTAGTCCCACGTAATAGGGGGCAAGCCCATTGCCGCCACCAGGCACATCTATAATGGGTTATGTCCAAAATGGCCGAAAGAATTTAATAAAAAGTAGCAGCTATATTGTAAATTAAAAAAAAAATTGAAACCCATTGCCTCGCGATGAAATATCGATGAAAGGCAACAAAATCTTACGTGCTAGCCGCTATGGCACAGTCAATTCAAGTCCTGGGCGTTTCGGACTATCCTGGGCGTCTCGGACTACAGATCAATCACAAAATTTTAAAAATTGGTTCAATAGGTAGGTACCTACAGGTATACATACATACGGAGCCTATTAAATTCAAAGAAACAATCAAATATTTCCTCTCTATAATATTAGTACCTTTAGAGAAGGATTAGTATTGATAGAACTACGAATAAATGTGTCAGAACATTTTTACACGATCCTTTGACGCCTTAGTAACGTAAAAAAAGAGAATTAGAAGAAACCGGCCAAGAAAAGCAGCAAAATTAGGCGTTCGGACGGAGCTCGGTGGCTAAGTGTCTGTCACCACACTCCGCTTTGCTTCGCTGGAAATTCTTTGTGTGCTCACCAGAAGCGCTCGGCAATGGACGTACGAGCGGCCGCGGAACTGAAAAGGTCACCACTCTGATGTAAACCCACTCAGGGGTAAAAAAGTTAGCATACAGACACGTTTTTTTTCCGTTGGAGTTAACAGAGACTATGGAATTCCACTTATACGTAGTAGATTTCATCTACAAGTATTCTTTAAAAGAATATGTATGTAGTAAGTTTATATAGATAGTATACCTACCTAGGTATATAAATTGTCAAGGAGGCGCTGGAGCGGGACCACAGGCCTGCGTCTCGAGAAATCGAGGACCAGCGGTCCCAACTCCGCCAGGATCTCATGGAGTCATGGAGGGTGCGACTTGAGCAACCCAAGGGGGGTGCCATCTTCATCGCGGCGGTGAGACCGATCATGGACGATTGGCTGCAGAGGCAGCATGGTGACCTCACGTACCGTGCGACGCAGATGGTTGCCGGGCATGGATGCTTCGGTAGCTATCTGTTTCGCATGCATCGTGAGGTCACACCCCGGTGTCAACACTGCGAGGTTTCCGACGACGACACCGCACTCCACACGTTGGTGGAGTGCTCAGCGTGGGCGAGTCAGCGCCGGGACCTCGTAGTGGGTCTGGGCGTGGATACCCTCTCGCTGGGGACCATGCTTCAAGCCATGGTATCCAGCGGGAGTAGGTGGAACGCGGCCGTGTCCTTCTGCGAGCAAGTCATGCTCGCTAAGGAGGCGGCCGGGAGGGAGAGGGAGCGTACCCTCCCCGCCGAGTTCCGTAGTCGGCGGCCAGGCCGCCCCAGACTACGCGACTACGCCCAAGACTATCGTCCTCCATGATCGGGGCCTGAGGACGGCGGGATCGCCACCCACCGTCCTTACAGAAGCAGGCTAGAAGGGTTGCGTGCTGCGGGGCCTTTGCCCCATAGCACGCAACCAGATTCACTCACTGACGCGGGATAAAACCCGACCCCAATGACGCGGGATTCTCGTCCCGACCAAACACCCGCAGAGACCACAGGGGTGGTCAAAGTCCGCCGGGCGCCACTGGACATACCCTCTGCTAGTAACCAGGGACGCCCGGCAACGGACGTTAGAGCGGCCGCGGCCTTAGGCCGCGGAATTAAAAAAAAAAAAAAAAGGTATATAAATTGTCAGGCTTCAGTGTACCATAATTCAGTATTACCAGCAAGCCATCCTCCCTGCTAATAGGGGTTTATTAATATCGTAAAGCTCCTAGCTTTTCTCTTTAAGCGGGCGTTTTACCCTCGAATTTAAGTCCGTCAATCTTTATACTATTAAATCGTTTTACCTTTAATGTAATTTTTATTCTACACCAGACATCAGTGTGGGATTACTTTGCCTGTTCTAATCTCCCAATTCCCGGGACGACAGACGTCTCTAATTTACAAACTTCAGCTTTCTATTCAGTAGTAGTAGAGAAATGAACAAATATTTGACTGAACCTTTGCATAGATTAATATTTATTAAGGCCCTGTAGAGAAGAAGAAAATTAAATGTACTTACTTATATAATACTTACCATACTTACCTTACCTATGTAAGTAGTGTTTAAACAAGGTTTAACCGTATTGGCGACTAAGGTCAATGCCCTCAAATACTCTGAACTAGGTGCACTATCTTTCTAAATGTACCAGAAACGTCGATGAAATGAATGGCAATAGGTTCCAATGTAAATATACGATCAAAGATAGCTAAACATGAGCTCGGTCCAGGTTGCTTTTATCGACAAGTGTAATGCAAAGTGTAAAGACAAAGCCTCGCTAGGTATCGTATCTAGGTCCAACAAACAATGCCTAGGTAATTTGTTATTATCTCGGTCCACACATTGCACTTCAATCAAAGTGCCGAGGTGGTCGAGGCCGTAGGACGACGCACTCACCGACCAACATACACGTGCATGTGGCATTACTCACGAAATATTTTCATAAAAGCGAACCGAACGCAGAACGCACCCGTCCACCTCCCCTCGCGACCCCTCTCCCTCGTACCCCAGCAAAACCAGTTCAGTTCGTGCCCGGCCACCGTGCGCGTCGGTTGTTTGATGAAGATAGTGATTCGTCGCGCTGTGTTACGAAAAAACATAATTTTGTACCATAACCAAATCTGTGCTGTGGATTCGTATTATTAAGTGCCCGTGTGAGATTGTGCCATTTCATAGTGTGATGTTGTTACAAGTTTTTGTGGAGGATTTCTCTTGAAACTGTGGAACGGGTTCCGTCTGCCGCCGCCGGACGTCTTTTCTCTCCGATCTCGGGATATCATTAAGGTATTTATTGTTACACCAGCTCATTGTTATAAAGAATTCTTTCTACGACCCTCGTGTTAGTTGAATCGATAGTCTTGATTCAGTTTCGTATGGGACTAAAACTGTAGGGGTTTGTAAAGCGTCGATATTGAATCGCAGATTGTGGCTGGTGTTGTGGATTTGCATTGTAGATGCGCGCGGCGTGCAATGTGCAGTAAACATTGTGGCTCTGTGCGCGGGTTCGAAGCCACGAGTGGGCGAACCTTAATCAGAAGGCTTGATGTTAAAGTAACTACCTATGTAGCTAAAGGTACTTAGTAGATACAGGTTCCCTTCCAATCCTTCGATAACTTTACTCGTTTTTAATTTACTTAGCTACATTTAGGCAGATACTTTAAAGTCCATTCGATCATAATATCCGTGTAGGTATTGAACTTGGCCGTAGGTTACATCGTTACAGTTAGGATTTAGATAGGTAACAGTACTAACATATCAATGGCAATGTTGTAACGATCAAACTGAGCTAGCTGTTTCTTAAATACAATATGCGCATAGCGTTGGTACATATATGTAATTCGAACCGATTAAAAGTTTGATAAAAGCTTCTTTATGTATGATCCCTTGAATTTAACCTGTGGTTAGATAAAAGTGCGATAAAGTTTGTTATCTGTTGATATGTACAAATGTTTCGTAATAATATGTAAAATAGACGAAGACTGTGGTTTAAGAATAATAAAAAACTTCCCGATTCATTCATTAAAAAGTCTCATTAGCACAACCGCCCGAGAGATGGCGAGACTAGTCCCAAAACAATGAACTTTCCCCATTGTAAGTAGCCACAACCAAACGTTTTCGGGGCGAATCTTTACTGCTAATTATACGAAACAACATAATAGATAGCTTTGTTAACCCGATTTCACCGAAACAGCAATCACAAACATTTTGTACACTAATTTTATGTTTTGACATCAAAACGGCACGCGATTAACATTACAAACAACCGAACTTTCCGTGAGCTTTCATTGTTAAATAAATTATGTAAAAATATGTATTTGGTAAAGGACGATTTATCATTTTAATCGATTGATTGAAAACTAAACATAATTTCGTAAAACACGTAATAAAAAAAGGTCAATGTTGGCAGCGTTTAGTAGTTTTTGAATCGATTTGTACTGCCCAAAGTAGCTACCTGACTACCTGAGAAGTTGTATGACAAATAGGTACGAATTTTAATACGTTGTGGCGTAAAAATTATTAACTTGGCAGTTTTCCAGGCTTAGGAAATACAGAATAACTTCGGAAAAAAGTGTACCTATGTTCTTCAATATTGCACAGTAATTTAAAAATCATCTTTAACTTGCTTCTTGCTTTACAGTAAACTGGACCGCCCGCGCCAATGCGCCACCTTGCCATCTTTTTTTTTAAATTTGCCCATTTAAGGGACAGGCTAAGACCATACTGACTAGTCTTCAGTCATTTAATTTCTCCTTATTTGTAAGACTTTTAAAATAAATGTCATCGCGCCACTGACCACCATCCGCACTATTTTTCTTCACTAAAAGGATTTGCCAAAACGATCGCTCCTTCGCATTCAGCCAATAAACTAAAAAAATAGGTCAAGAGTCCCGTACTCTCATGGGCTCTAGAAAACAAGGCTGGTTTCATATTATGTTTTATTGACCATATTTGAATGCCTACGACGGATAACATAATTTTATTACACAAACAATTGAAGGGTTCAATTTGCAAAATGAAACTGTTGATTTAGTCGTAAACTGAGTCGTAAAGAATATTGATAGCGGTCGCGTTACAGATAATGTGGGTTTTTAATAGTGTAAAAGTAAAGTAAAGTAAAAGTAAAGTAAAGTAAAAGTAGGTACACAACTATTACGTATACGTCGGTACTAAAGGGATTCACTACGAATTCCGGGGTTCAAGTTATCCACGTCACGCGGTGCACCTGCTGATAAACGAACCAGGCTCCAGGATAATCAAAACGCTTCTTAAAATATGTCATTATTAATTACCACCCCTTAACAATATGAAATTGTAATATTGAGTAGGTATTTAAAAAAGTTTGTCGTAATTGTGGTCAAATATTTGCAATAGATGACACAAAGGCCCTCGCAGCCTAGCCAGAAATATTTTTAAAAAAGCAGTTGCTTTCCTGAAGTCCTAGGAGAAGTATTATTTTGTTTTTTTTGCGTATCAGGTACTCTTTTCTGTAGAACTGATTGTAAGATATGTCTTCGGATAGGGGAGATACGAAATAGCATTTAAAAAATATAATTATTATAGCAACTCGTGACAATCTCATTTATAAAACTGACATGATTCATGCAACACTATCGCAATCCAACAAAGTTATGCTGTTTTTAAATTGTACGCTTGGAGTTAGTAATTAAGCCATATCTACCCCAATATTTTTGTCATACAATGCATTCGTAATCAGAAACAATACATCTGAATTTATTACTGTTCACTTGGGGTGCTTGAATGCACGTGTCGTGGTTGTTTTTATATGTTTTCGAGTATAACCTCAAGCGTTAATTTACCGCCAAAAAAAAATCCGGAAACGTTCGTGGAGCATCACTAGTAGTAGTATAGCAGATGTTGACATGTGTCGCCTGGCTGTATGGTGTGCTGCCGTGAGCTAATTGACTAGGGAAAAAACGTGAACTGCGTTCCATTTCATTCTATTTCGTCCTACGGTTGTCGTTCTGCTGGAAACGAAATGTACGATTGATGCGTTTTGGGAGTTGTATTTTTTTTTGTTACATCTTTGATTTATACAGATTTATTTTTGGAGGAATATTTTAAAAACAATTGAACGAATTACACTGTGTTGTTTTAGTTTTGAATGATAATCTTGTTTAGAATGATTTACAATATTTTTATTCCAGCGCCACTGGACAGCCGGGCGCCACTGGACATACCCTCTGCTAGTAACCAGAGACGCCCGGCAACGGACGTTAGAGCGGCCGCGGCTTTGGGCCGCGTTAAAAAAAAAAAAAAGGGACTACTTTGACAAAAATATCGTGTGTCATTTCATGAAATGGTCTACCTATGTGTTAATGTTCATGCAAATCAGTCGCTACGGTTTTCACGTCATTTAACGAACATACATCGAAACTAAATCACATTCTGAAATCTAATGCACTGTAATTTCCTACTTGTTTTAAGTTTAGAAAAATAAAAAACTGTAGAATTTAAGTAGGTAGGCCTACGTCAAGTTAGTTACTTTTTAGAGATCCGTACCCAAAGGGAACCCTATTACTGAGACTTCGCTGTCCGTCCGTCCGTCTTGGGGTGTACCTATCTCATGAACCGTGATAGTTAGAAAGTTTAAATTTTCACAGGTGATGTATTTCTGTTTTGCCTCTATAACAACAAATCAGATCTCTATAACTAAAAAACAGAATATAATAAATATTTACAACAAACGTGGATTTCTTTTGCCGTTTTGGTACGGAACCTTTTGTCGTTTTGGCTTAAAAAACATTATTTTCAGTCCCATTCTGTATTGATAATCATTTTCTTTATACTTAACACAAATTTCTGGCAGCTCTATAGAGGCACGTTCTTGATTTATAGCAATTTTCTTTACAAGTTTATGTGAATTCAAAATTACTTTGGCGTCTAGAGGCCACAAGGTGAAGTATATATGCCGCATGTATACCTATAGTTCAATACATAGAAAGTTCTAGATGACCTTGTGAGTGATGCACGTGATTGACATTAATGGAAAGGATAATTCTTCTTTCTTTGTTATTGTTTCCTTTTCCCCCATTTTCCCCCCAACCTAAAAGCTCACTCAGACATGCAGACGAAAGCAAAATTATAGTGCCCGGCTTGCCCTCTATTACGTGGGACCCAAAACAATAATACTGAAAATGTGTAATGAACATCCGCCTACCCCTTCGGGAGATATCGTAACCTTCTACTGTTCTGTGAGCGTAACGTATATCTGTGAAATTTGGTATGAGTTAAAAAACAAAAAATCTGTTGCCATATTTTTTTTTTTTTAATTTGACGTCACGGAATCTAAATGACAGCCTAAAAAAGGCATTAACTTAATTTTCCTATTATTATTTAAAATAATCAAAATTAAAACCGTTAACAACTACATATTTCTTTAAAACTGACAACAATATCGTAAACTATGTAGGTACTTACTTATATTTTATTGCCCACTCACTAAAGATCTATACTTACCATAAACTTATCTTGGAAGTTTAACAGTAAAAAATACTGGACCATAGATTACCGTTATACGTCAGTTATGGCGAAGTGCGGGCATAGATAATAAAACACTGTATGTCTCCGCATGTTTCGTCTAGAACAGATTAATTAAATTTGACAAGCTATTGTCACTGAATAAAAAATAACTGTTATGAAAAAGAAATTAACTTGCCGCCATATTGAGTCTTATTCAATCTTGATTGAGACTAAATAATGTTTAAAAAAGTAATATTTAAAATAACTACTCAAGCTTGATGTATAAATACAGTCCGTAATTGGCACTTTAAAGTTCATTGTCGTATAAAATGACATTAATTGCTCATCTTAGTTGTTAAAATGGTTAAAAAGAGATGAAAATACTTGAAAAAAAAGAGATAGAGATATAGATTTGTCAGAATCTAGACACTATGACGCAGCTGTAACCATACTATCAATTATTTATATGCGTACCATATCGCGCGTTTTTGAACGTTCTAAATATGAAAGCTTTTAAAAAAAAAGTTACAGCTATCATAGTTTTACGCGGGTCAAAAGCCGTTGAATATTTATACCAACTAATTGACTTCTATCTTCACTATTGAACCTGAATATAACTTTTCCATTCGTTTAATGATACACAGTGAAAGTCTTACAATTAATCGTGTTAAATATAGTTTATTTGATATACTGTCATCATGGTATGTACATGTTACGAGAAGAGAGAACGAAAGCAAAGTATGAATGTAGAGGGCTTGAAGCCCAAGAAAAGATGGATGGAATGTGTGAAAGAGGATATGACCAGTGACTGAGGAGATGACGTATGACAGGGATGTATGGAAAATTAAAACATGTTGCGCCATTGTTGATAAGGGCAGGCGGATGATGATGATGATTTTGATAAATTGTCATACACTATGAGTATTTATGGAGTTCTTAATTTAAAATATAAGATTCTTTTTTAAAAGAATGTTTAAAAATAAGACAAATAAATTCATGTTGCAAACATTTTGTAATAGCATTGTTACATAACAGACAGACTATAGCGGCGATTAGCCACGGCTTGAGCGGCTATACTATTACATATACCCATATACCTACCTAACAGTGTTTGTCATGTTTATGGTATATCTATACCGAGCTTGATAGCTTATAGAAATCGAATCTGATATCGTCTTAGGCACAAAATGTGAATATAAAGGTTATTCTTTATGTAAATGTGTGTAAGTATATATATTGAATGTAAGAATTTATTAGAAATAAAATTTTATGATAAGAAAAATGTAAACAGGGAGCTTCATCTGCCAACAAACTGTTATACAGTTTGGCAGAAGTAATATATTATTATGTAAGTGTAATTACGTGAATAAATTTTATTTCAATTATTTCAATTTTTCAATTTTTTAATTGAATTTAGTTTCGAGGGAGGACGGTCAAGATGAAGAAACGAATATAAAAATGTTTGTAAATTATATAATGTGTTTAAAATGGTGTGATGTTTTTAAGAAGAATAGCTATCTCTCCTATTCGTTCTCTTTACTAATCAGCATTTATTACTTACGGCTACGGACGACGCTACAAAGTTAATTACTAATTAGGTGTTATTTTATTTGTCATTTTAATGCTTAACTTATTTTATCGCGTGGAAAATACTATTATATTTTTAAACTCAAGTAATAATAATAATAATAATCTTTATTTTGTATCAAAAAAGCAGAATTCACAAAATAAATGTTTGACAAACAATACTGTGAAAAAATCATTTACAATCAGTGAAGATACTGGTCTCCAAACTAGGCCAAAGCCTGTATCTTGGAAAACAGTGCTCTTATTTAAATTTGTACTTTTAGGGCACAGCACTTACAATTTATTTAAATTTTGCTCAGAAATATAAGCTATTAGACCTTAACCCATAACTAACACTAGCAAAACTTCAAGAACTTATCGTATACAATTAGAATGACAAAGAAAAAGTTTATGAAAGGCAATTTGTTTATATTTAGTATGAACAGGAAGTTTACCATTAAGAGTGTACATATATATATACATATATATATATATATGTATAAATATACACGAGTATGTTTAGTAAAAATATGTTGGGATGTTGTGTATATGTGAGTATATATGTGTTGAGTATATGTATGTGTGTGTGTGTGTGTGTGTGTGTGTGTGTATGATCTGTATATACAGATCATACACACACACACACACACTTCATATAGTACAAAGTCATCCTGTACATATATATGTACAAGATGACCCCGCACTACACGAAATGTGTGCGTTTGTAGGTATATTCGGTGAACTCAAGTAATACAGTCACTGTAATTTGTAAAATGTCAATTTATAAGTACGTTTTAGAGAGACACTTTAGTCTTTATTTTTCAGCCTCAAGCTATATTTTATATTACACTATGATATATTACACATAATGAACAATCTAGTATAATTATTCCAGGCCTGATTTATTTAAGTCTTGTCTATAATAGCAGCAGTACTTAAAGTGTAATAACAGAGTCATTAAAGTCACTTGGTTGTCACTCGGAGCGACGCGAAAAGTTGTCCTTAGACTAGTCCGCGATACTTAACTTGATTACCACTAGAAGCAAAGTTAAAACGGCGTGTAATTTTTTTATACCTCAGGAACAGCATACTTCAAAACAGGTTACATTTCCAACATCCATGAGTTTCATATATTTAGTCGATCGAGTTAACCAATGATTTCGCAGAAAATTCGATCACCTGACCAAATGAACATAATTTAGCCACGTGACTGTTGACACTGCCACTCTAGCGATAAGTCTGTCTTTGGGGTCTTCAGAATCTGTAAAATACAAAAAAAAAACATTCAGAACAGCCTCAAAGTTGGTTAAGGAAGCTGTTTTACTATCTCGAAGTTCGCCCTAAGTTCGCCTGGGATCTGTAGATGAAAGTTTCTTGTAGACGAAAATTGTTTTAATATCACTCTTCGATCACTAGCCTATAGTTTTCAATCACAACTTACTAATCATAGGTTATAGTAAAAGTTCATATAAATTAGAATTTAGAAACGTGACGACAAAAAGAAAGGTCTTTATTTCCGAAGGGTTGTTTTATGCCGCTCCTACGTCCATTGCCGGGCGCCTCTGGTTAGCACTAGGAAGAATATCCAGTGGCACCCGGCGAGATGTCTGAAGTAGTAGATAAGCGTTTATTACCCCCACATTTCCTCAGGTATTATTTGTCTGGCTATTTTAGCAAAACCTCGTCCGTCTGTTAGCAGGTCCACCACATACCTTAGAGACATTACAAAGCTAAAAACAAGTTTCTCAATTTTGCAATCAGTACAAATGATCAATGTAACATTACTATACGAGTTTCTTCATACCGAAATTCTCCAATAAACAGCCGACGAATTCTGCTTCCCAAAACCTGCAACGCACGTAATCTTCCCCCTAATAAATTTAACGGGATTTGCATGTAAGGAGACGTAACGATAACACAAGATCTTTCATTTATGTTAGATTAAAGGTTTGTGGTGAATAAAGACTCGCGAAGGTTTTATGAGTCGCGTACGACCCTGAAGTTGGCTCAAAACGGCGTTCCTGAACTCGAAAGTGTGGTGTTACCCAAACGCAGAATCCACACAATACTACGCTGTGTCGTATAAAATCTATACAATGTATTCAAATTGTTTCTCTAAGCCGAAAAGGTCAATTTAACCTTAATATTTGCGATATAATAAAAGTCAAAACATTGACGCAGCATTTTATGTTGGTAATAGAATTTCGAGCTCATATATTTCACATGTGAAAGTATTTCACGTCATTTATAAAATCTTATTAAGCGCCATCTCCGGCATAATAACATTAGGATATTTCAAAAGTGTCGTTCACATTTTCGACCCTTGTAATACCACTGTCAACGCTAGTAATAACATCAGGTAAAAATTGGACCCCAAACTTGTCTCTCGGATCGGAAAGCGATATCGGGTCTCTCTTTCATTAATTGGTAGAGCCCAGAAAACTGAAACAGATGGATCACGAAGCATTTGTCATTTAAAAAACGTTCGACTGGAATCCAAACGTAAGGCCGGCTATAAAAATTAGGAGCGCCTAAAATAATTGAACTCTTTTATTTCAGTCGTAATTCGAAACGTTTCGGATACTTTGATAGCAATCCAGTTTGCCGCTACTGCTTCCAAGTCAAATTGAGACATTGTTGGCCATTTTCTTTTCCCTCCAATTTCGCGCCAATAGCAAAAGTAAAATGGCTCACCGATACCACCAACATAGAAAACGATTTACGATCTCGTTGGAGAGAACCATTTCCTTAAATGTTTTCATGAGTCTCAACAAGTAAAGAGCGTGTAACAACGTATCTGTTCGTTGCCTTTTAATAGCCCTAGAACGAACAAACTGGCAAGTATTAAGTTTTATCAACCATCTGCACAAATGTCACGTCTTTATTACTACTTATTCTTTGTCCTCATGAATGCAGCGACCATGAGAGAGGGATAGGACTATATCTGGATCCCGCTCCGATATTGTGGTTTTTGCCGCGCACGAGAAAGTAGGGAAGCGAGAGTCCCTTTCGGGCATAGGTGTTCAATTCAATAAAAAATGGCGTAGGTACCTGAACCGGTCCCTTGACATGTTTATACATTTTTCTTACTATGTCGTATAGACTTTTTTGTTACGTATTTTCGATTGAGATTGAATCCAGAGCGTTATTAAAAAAGTTTTTTGTCGTAATTCTCGATTAGAGATTGCGTAGTGTTGGCGAAATTTTAGCCGTTTTTGATTTGTTTTTACAGAAACTACAGTCTCTTGCTAGGAGTGACGTTGATTCCTATGAGTTGACGCGATAGACGTTAACACCTATATCATATTATACTATACTTACTTTGGTTGGAGAAGCAAAAATATTGATTCAACATGGTCACCCTTTCTTTTACAAAAGCGTAGTAACTTTTATTTTGTAATACCTATACAACTATACATTAAAATACCTATATGTTTGCATTCTAATGTGCTACCTATTTGTATGCAATGTGCAAATACAAAAATACAACAAAGGGTTTTGGCAAGTTTGTAAGTACAAATAACAACATTTTTACTCACAAACTAAGTAACATCCAAACCTAGAGTAGTACGTGGTTACTCATTTCAGACGTTAACAGTGTATTCTATATATAATATTCTAGCAATAACTTTACAATCCAACATGCTGAATAACACCTAACATTAATGTGAGCACATTGGTTGGAAATGGCTGACAACACAATATTCCATTTGGTATATCAAGTAGAAAAGGTCAAATTATTTAGTGTGATTTGTGTTAATAAATTCATGAACGTTAACATTTAAATGCCAGTCTACTTAAAAAGCAACAATCTAATTGTTTGCTGTAAACATTGCAAGCTAATGCAATAAAAAAGAATTGTATTCGAACTCAATCAAATCGTTTGTCTATGTTCGCAGTTTAAAAAAGAAAAATCCAATATGGCCGGTGCTAGCACTCTCAGCTGACTCAGCGGCACCTTACGATAGCGTGGCCGTCGCTTTGTTCAAATGCCTTTTGCTAAGCGTTACGTTTGTTACGAGCGTTTTATCTTTTGAAAGCAATGGCGCCGAGCTCCGATGTATTGGTATTTGAGGTAAATCATGGGTTCTTTATTCCTTGTGAAAGTTGTTACAATCTGACACGAATTATTTTAGGCGTACTTATCGTATTCTGGAACGTAATATCAGAACCTATAGATTTTTCTTTCTTTCTATCTCAGCATATCAATCCTATCTTGAAATCTATCAGTGAATCCCCAGGTGAAGCCATAAACTTTTTTTTGAGTAAAAATGTGCAAAACGACATAATTAATTAGTAGACTTTTCGTCAATTTTTTTTTAATTCAAGTCATTAATGTCAATCCACAATTATGTTTACATAGATACAATAGCACAGTCAGACGAAACAAAATCATTATACTTGTTCCGCATCATTCCTGGCGCAAAAGTGCCCATGATATGTACTAGCAGCGTTGTCGCGCTGAATAGCAATGCATGGACAACCTTTGCTCAGAAACGACCCGGAGCGAGAGTCACCGGTCCTCTCCCTAATTCTCCTAGGCTAATACAAAAGTAAAGGTAACTTATAATGCAATAAAAAGATCTCCTGCAATATTTCTCTTATTAATTTCTGCAACAGTAAAAGCAAATGAAGATAACTTAGTTAAAAAAAAACAGGCGAAACCAATAGAAATGGCCGAAACGAAACGAAGATTTGGCCCTTCAGTATACAAATGCCCGGGGAACAATTGCATAACTAAACGTAGATATTCTCCTATTCATACTGTTCGGGATGCACAGATAGAGACATTATTAATACTATAATACCCGACCGAAAGATCGTTTTTGCGATATAACTGTGAGGATTCAATGCAGTATTCTACATTTTTAGTAATAGCGTGAAATACCAATGTATGATATCGATCTCATCGGCTCTTACTTCGGTAATCATAATTACTGTATTACTAGTAAAATATTATTCTTTGAATATAATAAAAGAATGTTGTCGAACAGATAAAATTGTAAACTTGTTAAACTGAACAGATATCGGTGTTGCAATATTAAAAAATAAAATAAAACATATGTTCATTCGGGTTGGGTTGAACCTCAATACCTCATACTTTTACAGCCAGATTTGCAAGGAAATAGGTACTTACTTACCTTTCTTTTTTTAAATTCCGCGAGATCGTGGCTACTTCCATGTCCATTGCTGCGGGCGTCTCCGGTGGCCCCAGAAGGTATTTCCAGTGGCGCCCGGCGGACTTTGGCCAGCTGTGTGGTCTCTTCGGGGGTTGGTATAGGTAGGTACCTAAATAAAGCCAGTGAGAAAAGAAACTGGCGATAAAAAACTTAGGGCTGCTCTTTCAACATCTCTGACCAATCTTATCGTTTTCTTAAGCCTGTATTGTAAAGGGACCCATTCCAGCGCAGCCTCTCAAACTACCCTTCCAAATTTTACTAAATTCATTTAGAGTTAATTGTGGACATTCATCAGTCCGTTTAAAGATTAAAATGCTATAAAATAAAAAAAATGAAGATTAGTATATTATTATAAAATCCAGTTCTACCATAAAACGTACACCAGTTAAGAAATAGATCCAATTTTATAAATAAGGAAAAATAAACTTCGAGTGACAAAATTATTAAAACCTACAAACATAATTACAATTGCTTAATTAAGCAAATATCTAATATGTTAGAAGTTTCCATCAATATCTAAATAAATATTAATTTGGTCCTACTCTATCAACAAAATATTATTATAATTTAAGCATTATGTGCTACAAATCTTTTTGACCTCTCCGAACTTCGGGCGGGATCTCGTGTGTCATTTCTTCGTCGTCATTTCTTATGAGAAAATTTACCCTAAATAAGAACAAGTTTAGCCATGGTACGGTACACTAATTAAAATTAAATTGAACAGGATTGTGTATTTTTAACCAGTTTGGAAGCTTGCTAACTTTTTTCAAATAATATGTATCACAAAAAGGATAGTGTTAGGATGGACTTGAACCATTCGGCTATTCCTTTTTCAGGAAAAACGCTCATGCCAACAGATACCACAATAACTACCGAAAATTGCATTTTACGTTACAGTACAGTGTCCAAGATTGGTTTTGATTTATACCCGTTTTGAAGAATAAATATACTTTGAAAAATGTTTTAACTTCAACAGTAAAATAGTTCGCTGTGTTCACAGCGGCCAAAAGAAATCGTTAGGTTTGTGTATAGGTGTCTCATAAAAATCGATAATTTGACGTTTTCTGTGACGTTGAACTTCGACCAGTTAATGAGGATCAGGTCGTTACATCAAATATTGGATATACATAATATATTATGTTTTATTGCTAATATTGTGTCAATAAACGTGTTAAATATAATAATATGTTAACATACTTTAGATTTACATACTTAATAATTTTAAGTGTTTATTCTTAACTAGCTGAGCTCCGGGGTTCTGTCCGCGTGATATAGTTTTATCTCGTTCCCGGTTCACAATACCGGGATAAAAAGTAGCCATGTTACTCAGGGATAATGTAGCTACATATAAGTGAAAGAATTTTCAGAATCGGATCTTTAGTTACGGAGCCTATTCGCTTCAAACAATCAAATCTTTCCTCGTTCAAATTTTTCAAAATAATTGCATCATTCTCGCAAAAATTTAAAAACATTAAAACGTTGACAAATGTTTCACCTCTAAACGAGGCATTCTCAAGACTGTCTCAGAGAGAACAGCAAAATATGAAGCCAGTACATGTTTGCCTTTAACTATGAATGTGTAAATATCGCTAGCGCGATGTAGGATTTATCGAAAACGACTAACGGGGGTAGAAATATTAAGTTATGTTAACAAATTCAAAATAGGTATTCAAAAACAAAAAATCTACTTTTTACTACATCGAAAAAACATAGTGTGACACGCACAAACCAACAAACAAAGTTTGTTGGTTAAAAGTAGATTTTTTGTACTTAATTTATACTTTACTATACTATTTACTTATACCTACTTAAAAGCAAACATGTACTGGCTTCATATTTTGCTGTTCTCTCTGAGACAGTTGGTCCGGTGAATTTAGACCAAAAAATCAGAGTGAAGGTGCATAAAGTCCCATCAAGCAGAAAATCAGTAAAATTGTTCAGAACATAATTTATAAATAAAATTTAAAAGTTCCCCATTATTCCCGTGTGTGGAAAATTTTTTATTCGAGGTCAAAGGTCAAAAAAATGACTTTCTCGCAATATTCAGCAAAACTGTAAGTTTTATCATAAAAGTACCCCAGACAAAAATTGTAGATCTTAAAATTATCTATAAAAATGTATCAATATTTTTTTCCTACGAGCCATTTCTGAGATGGGAACAAATGGGAAATGTAATTTTTGTCCCCCCCTTAGCTCTCGAGAACTGCTTATGCTACAATGATGGTTGACCCCTCTATGGATAGCCCCCGATCTGGAGGCAAGCCAAAAATAGAAAATTTGACCTAGCCCTAAGGGGTCCAATATTATAGGCCAAATAGATATGGGGAATGTCCCCCTTAGCTCTCGAGAACTGCTTATGCTACAATGATGGTTGACCCCTCTATGGATAGCCCTCGATCGATCTCGTCTAATAGTCGATCGGTTATTAAATTTTATATAAGTAAATCCACTAATGATAATTAATAATTATTATACGCCGCCACCCACCCGCTTCAACGTTATTTAATCAAATACAAAACAAAGTTATATATAGAGCGGTGTAATGGTAGCTAGCTTGGCGGAAACTAGGAATACTGAGTAAGGTAAAATGATTCTTCACACCGCACCAGAGGTGTTTGCTGTACAAGACGCAGATTAGACGCTGCGTCGGGTACTGCTCTCATCTTTGGGACGCGAAGTTCTTGCTAGACGCACTCGACGCTATGCAGAGTATTCGGTTTATAGATTGTCCTGAGGTAACAAGAAGCCTTGAACCGCTTGCGCAGCGCCGTACGATGGCTTCCTTGGCCGCATTATATCGCATTTACCACGGCGAGTGTTCTGAAGAGCTCTTTATAATACACCCAACACCCTGTTTAACTCACCATCAGTCATAAAACCCAACGCCATTCAAATTAACCTTGGCAAAAGCAGAAATGCTTTACATGAACTTTGCGTCTACCTTGACAATAACAAACCTGACTTTGCTTTCATTACGGAACCCTACACAGGAACAAACGAGCGAATGAAACTCGATAACCAGATGTATACGCTCTATCAATTTCCCACCGCTCGTCCCACCCGTGCATCCATAGCCATCCGCAAAAACATTTCCTCCGCACTAGGCATCACCAGTCACTCCAACTCGAATATATGTATTGTACAGTGTAAAGATAGTCTTACAAATCACCAAATTCATCTTGTTTCCGTATATATCGAACCCCGCATTGATCCCTACAACACCCTCAATACCCTTGAGGACTTCATAAACCACAATCGCAACTCCACTTTCCTTATATGCGGTGATTTTAATGGATGGCACCACTGGTGGGGCTCAAACAGATGCAACGACAGAGGAGACTTAATCGCAGATTTTGTCACCAACAACAATTTAATTATCAATAACGAAGGAAACACACCCACATTTCAGACCGTAACCCACAATCAACCACGTGAATCAATTATTGATCTCACACTAGCAAGCAACCGCTCATCCATCAGCATCACCAATTGGATGGTTGACCTCAACTTAATTCCTAGTTCAGACCATAATTCCATCACCTTTTATGTCTCATTTACTAGCACACGCTTCACTAAAACCAAAAAGCTATCTACATACAAATATAACACGACAACTGTATCATGGGATAGAATTATTGATAGGTTCACTGATGCGATCCGCGAGAGACTGCCTTCCATCGAACGTATCAACGAATTTAACACACAAGATCTTGACACCCTTGTAGATGATGTCACAAAAGCCATTCAACACGCCTGCGATAGTATTCTACCTCGAACTCGCGGCGCGCCAAAAAAACCCCCTTTCTGGAATGACCACTTGCAAGAGCTTAAAGCCAACGCACTCCGGACACACCACAAACTCTCCCGATACAAACGACGCGGTCTCCCTCTCAACGAGGTTATTGCTGAGAGACAAATTGCTAGAAAAGCTTACTCCGAAGCCTTCTGCGCCACATCCACCCAACATTTCAAGGAATTTTGCAACCAACAAGTAAAAGAAAACGTCTGGTCAGTCACCAACCGAATCATTAAAACAAAACCACTAACACAACCACCATCCACCCTTCTTCTTAACGACGGCACCTATTCCACCGACGCCTTGGAAACTGCTAATGCCCTAATGGATAACTTCTTCCCTGATGACACCATCGACTTTACCCCTTCACAGCAATCGATTAGATCCTCAATGAACCAACCTCTTCTCACTCCATCTGAACCTCCATTTACCACAACCGAAATTCTGAATGGCCTAAATCATATGAGCCACAAAAAGGCACCTGGCGTTGACCACTTAACCGCAGATATTTGCCTACAGTTCGCCAATCAATTTCCCGATTATCTAACTAAAATATACAATAGATGCCTTGAACTAACCTACTTCCCCTTGCCATGGAAGCATGCTGTCGTTAAAATCATTCCGAAACCTAACAAACCTAATTATACTAACTTATCCTCATTCCGTCCCATTGGCCTCATTAATGTTTTTGGCAAACTGCTAGAAAGGCTAATAATCGATCGCCTCACTTATCACCTTAACATCAACAACCTCAATAATAATAAACAATTTGGATTTAAACAGCAAGTCTCCACCTCCCAGGCCATTTCAAACGCTGTCCATGCCATTAAATCATATAAATCACACGGTGAACACGTAATTACTATATCACTGGACATAAAGGCAGCCTTTGATAATGCTTGGTGGCCTGCTATATTTATTAGACTGCGTCATTACAATTGCCCCAGCAACTTATATAACATTCTGATTAGCTACATAACTAATAGAACAGTGGGACTTACCTTCTCTGACATCGAAACCACCAAAAAAATGGCTCGCGGCTGCATCCAGGGCTCCGTCTGTGGTCCCACTATGTGGAACCTTATCATGGATGAGCTCCTCGATCTCCCACTTCCAGATAACTGTCATATACAAGCATTTGCTGACGATGTCCTTCTGACAACACATTCGACCGATCTCACCACTTTAGAAAATACAACTAATCTGGCACTGCACCATATTAATGAATGGGGGAAAAATGTCAAACTTCACTTCGGCCCAGAGAAAACGACCATCATAGGCTTCACCAATAAATCTACTAAATTAAACATACATATGAACAACACAAAGCTAAAATTTACAAAAGAACTCAAATACTTAGGAGTCATAATAGACGACAAATTAAAATTCATAAAACACGCTAACCACATAATTGAAAAAGCCAAACAAATATTCTACAAGCTCCTTATTTACACTAGACCCACTTGGGGCATCCACTCCGATAATATCCGAATAATTTACGACCAAGTCATCACCCCCATCATATCTTACGCTTCATCAGTCTGGTCCAGTGCCCTGGAATACAAAGTTGTAGTCAAACAACTACTCTCTTTCCAAAGGTTATTTGCCATAAAGATAATTCACGGCTTCCGAACCAACAGCACAATAACATCAATAACACTTGCACAATTAACCCCTCTACCAGAAAAAATTAAAAGCACCTCGGACATTGAAACTTCTAAACTCCGTGGCGCCTCATCATTCCTTCCTCTTGACATCCCCGTTGAAAAACCCTCTCTCCCATCCTCTCTTCTTCACCCCTCCCTCCGGGAACCCATAACCTTCCTGGAAATATTCACTACAGAGGAATACATAGACCTCCAAACCGATAACTACTGTAATATCTTTACCGACGGTAGTCGGCATGACGATGTCGTAGGAGCAGCCTTCGTCGCCTTCAGTCCGCATTCCACCTCTCCTACAGTTAAAAAATTCAAGTTACACCCCTCCTGCTCCGTTTTCCAAGCAGAAATGCTTGCCATTGAAAAAGTCTGTCAATTTATAATCAGCAACAAAATTAAATCATACTCCTACTACATCTTCTCCGACTCCAAATCTGCTCTCCTCGAACTTTCCAATCCCTACAGCCATAACACATTCGCAGTCAACATATTCCGCCAATTGCACTTTGCCAAAACCCAAAACATCCAAATACAATTCGCCTGGGTAAAAGCCCATGCCGGAATCCCTGGCAACGAGGCAGCTGACACGGCGGCTAAAGCTGCGGCTTTCCTGCACAAACAACCAGACCACTATCACACACCTCTTTCATACATAAAACACATACACAAAACAAACCTTCTCACCTCCTCACAACAACTCTACGAAAATTCCGCCGGGTCAATCCACACCAAGCAACTCCTTCCTACCTATCATGACCTCACGAACTTCCTCTCCAAAGTCAAACTCACCTTTCCAATAACCCAATTCCTCACCAACCATGCCTTCCACAAATCATACCTCTTCCGATTTCACATCACTGACAACGACCTCTGTCCTTGCACCAACACAATCTCGCAGACCTTCCAACACCTTATTTATCACTGCCCAACGACTAACATTTACACATATCTGCCAAAACAACAATATCGATCCTCAAGACCCCCTTCTCCTAATTAAATTAACAAACAACACCGAAACACGTAACTCATTCCTCCAGCACATTACCTATATCGTAAATCAACTAAAACACTTTAACGGCACATAACATTTAAACAATCAACTTGCAAACGGTTCCAGGAGAGGGCGTACTCCATAAGCGCCACTCCTGAACTAAAAACCAATTACTCAACAAAAAAAAAAAAAAAAAACCTAATCCCACCTTCGTCTTTTCGATCCCGTACAACACGTGCCGGGCAGAGATATACACTGTGGATAGAATCTTCGCAAGAACTGAGCGTTTCAAGAGATCGTTCCTCTGCAGAACGATCGAGGGCTGGAACGCCCTGACCGCGCACGTATTTCCTCCTACGTACAACCCAGGGTTCTTCAAGCGGAGCGTGAAGAGACACATGACTAGATCGCCAAGTTAGGGGCCACTCTTAATAGTACGTATTGCGTACTGTAAGAGTCGCCCACAATAGCCAGACGTCGCAACGGCTTTCCATCAGGCGAGTGGCGTTAATTTGATATGAAAAAAAAAATGAATTAGGTCTTAATTCGTTTTAGGGATTAAAAAAAAACTGTCAAATACATATGCTTTTTCTCAGCGGCAACACTGTAAGTGAGTAATGTTTTATAGGGAAATACCCGCTGTCGGTAGTGGTAAGAATTATTTTAGGTATTGTATTTGCAATCGTATGTAATATCTCACCAGTGATGTAATAATTGGATTATTGGTTCAATTGTCATAATTAATATCAGACCGCGAATATTTGCGGTATTTGGAAGAACATATTCATCCATAACATACAAAACATTGACGTCATTCATTTCAATTAAGGTTTAAAGTGAATAAAAAAACTGAGGTTGTATTTTTTAAATTTCTTTTATGCACATTTTTGCAGCACTTACCTAATGTTTTATTCCTTACCAAATATAATATTACCTACTTCTATATTTGAAGCCAAATGATTTTAAATACATTGACACGAAGAGTAGTACTGAAAAACTTGTCACGTCGTTGTTGCCAATCGGCAACAAATCATAATATAGTCAATTGGGCGTATTTTCATATAAACTTATTTAATTTTATCATAATTTAATTTCTATAATATTTCTTACACATTTATTATGTGATTTAATGTCTATTATTTTATTACATTTCGAAATTTTCCACTTTTATGACTGCACCTCGCGAGCCCTCCAATATAACACTATTTTCATTGCTTAGTGCTAGTCTATAGGTTGTAGGTCTTTAAAGCAGATAAACTTTGACTCTTACACTGTGTCATGAGGACAAATACCTACTTCAAGAGTTACAACTATGATAACTCCGTGTGTATTTTACGCCTTCACGTCTAAACCACAAAACTCTGATGAATTTTGTTTCAACATAAATGCCACCTAGGCAAAACACGTCAATAATTGATGCAAAATCCGACTTCAAATTACCGAAATGGGATCAATTAATTGTCGGGACCACTTGGGACATAGTAGCTTTCAATCTAAATCGGTTAACCCAATCCAAAGATGAGGTAACAAACATATTAAAGAAAAAACAAAACGTACAGTTGAATTAAGAACCTCCTTTTTTGGAAGTCGGTGGAAAATAAAATAGTCATAAACACGAAGTCGAAGTCAAAGTAGGTGATAAACAAGCAAATTGCCAAATGGTAGGTGGATTATTCGCGCCCTGGGGTTATCGAGAAAAGCTCTTTTACCTTTTTTTACCATTGCATAACTAGTCTAGTCTAGTATAATAGTCCGAGATGCGAAGATTTTGTTGCCTTTAGTCAACATTTCACCGCAAGGCAAACGGGTCTAATTTTTTTTCAAAATTACAATATAGCTGCTACTTTTTATTAAATACATTCGGCCATTTTAGACATAACCCATTGTGTGCCCGGTGACGGCAATAGGCTTGCCCCCTATTACGTGGGACTAAAAATACTTGCAAATTGTGGGTGTGTAATGCACCTCTGCCTACCCCTTACAGGATATAAGCGTGATGAGTGTGTCTGTGTGTGTGTGCGTGCGTAACTAGTTAACTAAATAGTAATACATAGTTACGCTATCGCAAAAACTTTCATAAAATATTTGTAACTAATCGCGAAAGTTTAAGGAACAATTAAGTTGAAAGATATACTAAACAGACGTAATCTTAACCATCTATTACTATCACGAAACTTAAAAGAACGGACGCCCTTTCGAATTCTTTGAACTTTCCAAAGGTTCAACTTAGCAACGTTTAAACGGTCATACTCACTCACTCGCACAATATGTAAGAGAACGAGACGCAAACTGTGGGACATAATTCACGCACCTTTTAGTTAGAGGTGCCGTAAATCTTTTGTAGTCGATTCGCATTGCCTGCGCGGGCGCACAAAGATATGCCGCTGCTCCTTACATCGAGAGAAATAAGTTAAGTATTGCGATGTTGGAGTTTTTGCTTTTAACTTGAGTCATTTAAACTGGTCGTAACTTAAACGGTTTATCAAAAAAATGAAGACTTAAAAGTCTAAACACTAAAAAAAAATGTTTTTATTATTAACTATGTGCAATAGTAGTCTTGTTGTCAATTCGTACCAGGGATAAAAAGGAGTGATGCTGATGTATGAGCTATATTATTGTAAAGTTTCATTCAATTCTTGTCATTAGTTTTGGGTAAATAACGAATTTCCATCAATCAATCCAAAACTGTGACATTTTAAATATTAATGCTATTTCATACGAGACCATCTTAGATCACTATTTTAGATCTAAGGACACCATAATACAAGATCCATGTGGGTGAATGAATTCCGCAAAAAGTATAGATACTTGCACAATAAATTGAATTTCAATTTATTTTTTAACGAATCATGATAATTTTTTTTAGCATCTAGAACACCAAGTTTGAATATCAGAGTGACAATTTGAATTGCAAACTTGACAGCTGTCAACAGTGATTTCATGTGCACATTTTAAACTTCGAACGCAAACCACAACTTGCGTCTTAAAAACCTTTTCGAAATAAAAAAAATAATAATGTCTACGGTATACTTAACACTGTACATACGATAGTTTTAGCTAGTGTTGTGACATCGGAAGGATAAGTAATCCTGACAGTGATTTCGACTGGCATTATAAACTTGTATCCTTTACCCAATTTTTTTATAGTCTGTCATGAAAGTTATTCGAGTGTCGGGTAGATAGCGAGATATAAAATGAAGAATGAAAATAAAAGTCTGATTACTTTTATTTTTTTATCGCATAAATACATTATTTTCATGAAAATATTGGTGTAAGCAGAGGCATATTATACGCCCACTTTTAACTAGTAACTTTAATAACCCCATAATAAGGACTGAGCTTATTGCCGTTAACCGGGCGTTTTTATGTTCTCCAGAGCCTCGTCCGTTGCTTGCAGGTGAGTTTTGCTTGGAACCTACTCCCACATAATATCTAGGATTTTACCAAAGACTTTCAATACATAGACATGAAGAGAAGTACTGAAAAATTACTCACGTCGCCGTCGATATTGCTAATTGGCAACAACTCATTTAGTCAATTGGGCATATTTTCATAAAAACATATTTAATTTTATTGTTTAATTTCTATAATACTTATTACTATATTTCGTAATTTTCCACTTTATTTAATGCCTCACCTCGCGCGCCCTCGAGTACGACACAATTTTTATTTGACACTACCTGTCTATAGGTTGGAGTATTAAGATAGAAATTATAAACAGATCACAAAAACTGATGTCATCGGCAGGACTCAAACCCACGGCCTTTCCCTTATAGGGGGAGGCCCTGACCACTGAGCTACGATAACCAATACCAACGACATTCAATTTCTGCTTCGAATAATTATTTCTAGATCGCGCTATTACGGTTAGCGTTGGCGCCATCTAACGAACTCTGCCGAACTACGGTACCAGTGTATCGTGTTACAACTATATTTAAACACTGATTTTTTAGATGAATCCTTACCAATCATGATATTCTTATAATTCAAATCAATGAATTAGCGCGTTTTTGTGATCTGTTTATTATTTCTATCTTAATATTTTAAGACTAGTTTAAGCAAACTCATTGCTTTAAAATACAAGAATATATAGGTTCTACTCTATGGTTTTTACTCATAATTAGCTATTCAAGTCCTAAGATTGCCTAACTTAATTTCAAAGTCTGTCAAAGTACTACTCAACTGGGTCATGCTCACCATTTCAAGAGATACATCTCCAAATTGCATTGCATCCAAATTTCAACTAAGACTAAGATTAATGGTTTCCAAGTTAATTATGCAACTAAATAACAGATGTACAACACTACGGTGATAATAGGGATGTGCTAAACTTCAGTTGGTTAACGGTGATACCAGTTATCTATGTATCTCATGTGCAACGATTGTGAGAAATTATAACACATTTGGTTTTAGTAAATAATTTCGAATGAAAATGAGAGTCTTTATCCGGGGTATATACTTAGAGGCGTTTATTAAATCCATATTTCGTCAGTCACTTCATTGGTTCCACGTAGTAGTAGCCTTTTGCCTAGAATATTTTTTTCACCGCATGGAATATTCTAGTTCCCAATTAAATTATAATGTTATGTAACGTAAGAATGTTGTACGTACAACAACATACAAACAACAAAATCTTCGAAGAGAGCGGAGTGTTCTACCGCCTTGAATGTTTCGAATCATTAATTTGACACACGGAATATCTTAGAAGTGTTACAATGGCCGTACTTACACGCCCACAAAGCATTTGCGGGTTAAAGGTTAGCTCTTTTTAAATGTGGCTCGGGTTAGGTAACCCTGCTTTTGTTAATGGAATTGTAATGAGCACGCTCTGGTCGGATAGGCCCCGTCGTCGAGCCGAATAGTTTCCAGGCGATCCCCACATAACTTTGAAAGAAAAAAGGTTGTATACAAAGTAACGTTATAGGGATTTTTGGGATTACTAAGTCTGTAAGTATTTTTTACTAAAGACTAAGAATAAAATAGGGACCGTAAAATTCCGTCCTATTAGAATCGTCTTATAAAAATTGTTATTATCTATGTGTAAACCACAACATTAATGTTGATATGATAGTAATAAATAATAGCCTGTCGTAATTCCAGTTCAAAACGATTACTGTTTAAAATATACCCATTTCTGAACTTACAAATTAGTAAAATCCCGTATCTCCGACTGCGATACGTCATACGGGGAAACGCGTGTGCCATTAGACGTTTCAGGAAAAAAGAAAAAAATACTCTGGACGTTAAACGACATTCCATTTTCGAACGTAAACAGATTGAACAGAAAGCGTTCCGAAATACATGAGTAGCCATCTAGAATGTCAGTAGTCACGTTGTTTTGTCTAATCCGTCAAATAAATTGTAGAAAATAGTGAAACAAAGGACATTAGAACAGAGATTAAATTTTTTATTTTTTAAATTGTAAATTTACACACGTTGCTGTTTTAAAATTCTTTTTTTAAATTTATGTTAGTGATGTAATTTTTGGGTTATTTAAACGATTTAAAGAAAAAAATGCCGTTGTGGTTTAAATATACTCTGTGATCTGTGTAAAGAGACATCTTGGGTGTTTTAAAATGACTGACTAACGGAACCAAAAATGATCTCCTAAACCCAACCATGACATAATTCCTCCCTCCTAAAATTCGATCATTATTGGTTACTCTTATTTATATTATATCATTTTTACTGTCAATATTAATGAGCGATATCTATAATGTTCTATCACATTAATAGCTAACCATATCAAACACGCGTACCATTTTTATAAGTCGGTTAACGACGAGACCATAGCCACACATTTAGTACTATTTTATTACTGGCTTGTACGGCAACTGGTTTATGATGGCACAGATATCGTCATATAAATATATGTTGCAAATCAGTTAAGGATCGATTTGACCTGATTATGAGTACCAATATTTTTTTATTTATGGCTCGTTAAAATGGTTTTATTTGCCTTATTGCAAGTTTGAGCGAAGTATAAATAGTCAAAAATACCTCCTAATATCCTCCGTGTAATAGGTGTCCCTTCCATCATCCATCTTTAATTACCTCGATCGGAGTTAAAAATCGAATTCTTACGCAACTTTCTGACAGTTATTTATAATGTTACTAGCCGCCAAATGTGTTCTTTTTTAATCTGGCAATTTTTTTAAATTTGATTCGATTTTAGAACACCAACCACAAGTATTGTCACCTTACAGAGCAAGCGCGTTGAACGGTTTTGTACCTCCATATAAAAAGGCAAGCTAAATAACTAAACTTCATGCTTGGAATAACAAGTTAACCCATCAATTCTATAATGAAAGACCGTTTCAGAACCGGCCCGAAGTATACCTAACCCTTCGAAACTAAGGGTATCGCATCAAGGACTTGGGAAGTCGATCAAAGTGGGATTTGTGCGCACCGACAGAGGGTTGCTACACAAATTGAAATTCTGTTTTTGTTTATTCAGACCGTCAGGTGAGATTTATAGGGTTAGATTGAAATTTTGTATTGTGTGAGATATTATTTGAAAATGAATTGATTAAGTAACAAAAGTATTTGAATTGTTTTGTATGAATATTTATTTAAAATGTATTAAATAAGTATTTTCCTTTAAATAATGTTGTATAACAATTCTACAAAGACCTTTCAGGCTGAAATGTGAACTGTATGATGATACACATGCCGATATATGAGACTTTTAATACATACAGTAAAGAATTTATACACATTGCTTAGAAGAACTCAAAAGACTGCAAAGAAATATTATGTATATGTGCTTATTTAAAGAAAACAGTAATAGCGTTTGTGACAACCCTATATCGTGGGATAAGAACACAAGAACCGCCAGATTATGATGATTCCTTCAACAAGTTTGCATTTACTAGTAAATATCAGTAGAAATAGGTACCTACCTATCATATAAATATAGCACCTCGCATAAACTTACAAAAAAAAAATTAACACCAAAAAGTTTTGTTCGAGTTGAAAATTTACAAGAATTCATAAACAACTAATGATATGTTATTTTGTTCGCCTACGTATGTTATTAAGTTCTCAGACTTTGGTCAATTAATGTACGGTAAAGGTGGGCGGTAAATTAGGTGTAGGTATAATTTTACCGAGCATCAGCAGACAACCAGTTATTGACAGTGACTTTATTAGGTATTAAATTCAGATATCTTAAACAAAAAAACATTCTCTTTTTATGTTATTGATCGTTTTTACGACGGATGTAACGGGGCCCTATAGACGTCTCCGTGATCCAAGTCATCCTCATCAGTATGTTTACCTGCTGATGGATGGACAAGGTTCTGGAACTGGTCGAAAACTTCGATCTGCCTCCTATTAGTAGGACAAACAGATACCTAATGAAAGGTAGGCATAATGAATGCATCTGTCTACTTCTTCGGTGATAAGGACGGGATTTTGTGTGTGTACTTGTCTGTATGTGTGTATGTGCGTGCGTGTGTGTGTGTTCGGCATTCACTGAAGTGCATTTTTTGGGGTTTCGTATCTCACGTCTCGGAAACTTTATAGTTTTGTCATGTCCGCCATTCCGTCCTCTAATAACCTTTTTTTATGTTAGTACAAATCACACAACGCACATCTAGTCTCAAACTAAGCAGAGCTTGTAATATGAGTAATAGATATACTGATATGAATACTTAAATACATTTTTTTTTGTAAATACATACATATTATAAATAGGAAACATCCAGACTTCGGTACAAACGTATCTGACTTCACACTGAGTTTGACTCCGACGTCGAAAGCGGATGCTCTACCGACCACGACACCGAAACAGTATAATGTAATGAATGCCTCTGTTTACTTCTTCAGTGATATGGATGGGATTTTGTGTGTACTTGTCTGTATGTGTGTGTGTAAAGTGCATTTTTAGGGTCTCGTATTCTCGGAACCGTTATAGTTTCGTCATGTCCGCCATTCCGTCCTCGGATAACCCCCCAAACGGTTAGTGCTAGAAAAATGAAACTGCATAGAAATGTGTATTTTTATTATCATTAGTTCCTCTCTCTCAAGAAGAAGAGGGAGAAGCGAAGCTTTGCATTTGTGTATAACCACGAAAAGTACAATAAAAACTCTTTTTATAGCTGTGTATACAACACATGTGTGTGTAAAAGAGATCACACATACGTTTACGTACACTGCACTCACACAAATGCAAAGCTCCGCTTATACTTTACCTAATACCTCAGTATGACAACGAATAACGACATAATATAAATTATAGAAAGTCAATTCAATTTTAATGAAAGCTTTTCAGTGATTTTAGTATTAACTAGAAAGTAAAGTAAAATGTCTTACAGCTATTTAACCATCAATGATTGTCAGAAATAAAAAAGTAATTTAAAAGTCTTGTTGATGAGGTTGACATGCCTACCTATTTCGCACAAAATGCTTGAAGAAATTTAAAAAAAAAGATAAATTACCAACAATAACAAAATTACCGAGGTAGAGAACATGACTGGTAAAAATGCGAGGTAGCCATAAAAATAGTTGAAATTTCTAAAGAAATAACTACAATAATTCCTTTAATTCTAAATGCAAGCTAATGCAACGTTGCTAGCTTACTACATCTTAAAACTTTAATCCTCCAGTTGAAATCTCAGTAGGGCATTCGACAATACCCATTATTGTAATATGATAATGATAAAGCTTTTTTTATTATTTAATAACTTGTTTCACTTGTCTCAATTATTAAAGAAATAGTTTTAAAAATATGTGAATTTATTTAGTTATTATATTTAAATTTCTGTTGCTATCTACAAGACTAAGGATTTAGTATGAAGAATTCTCTTTATCGAATTTTCGTTGTGTAAAAACAAAGTAAAAATACCCTTAGGTTGGAGAACTTCTTTTTACCGTTCGCACTCCTGTCTCCGAAGGGTAGTTTCGATAAACTTCCTGTTACAAAAAGTTATTATAATCAAGCAGGAAGATAACATGCAAAAAGAATTAGATATCTAAATAGCATGTACCGTTTTCGAGATGGGTGTGCGGACGAACGATGAAGTCTCAATCGAGAAAATAAAACCTTTTTATTATTAGCAGAATAGTGTCAACACAAGTGACATCCCTGAAAAGTGTAGCCAAGCGAAACTTTAATTGGGTTTTCAGTACAATAAAGAAAAACACATTTTATAAATGTTACTGTGAAACGCCATCTAGTCACGAACTAAGCAGTGTTGCTTTAAAATTCATTAACATTCAAAATAAATAATTGTGTTCTAAATTTTAACACGTACCAACCCTAGCAACATCGATGTCTCTACAACAGACTTCAGCATTTTGCTAGTGTTACCAATTTACATAAGATTCCTACTAACTAGAAACCCGGGTCACGAAACTGTTTAGCAACTACTGCATTATAATTTGACGTATAGTTGAGGAAATTAATCTTATGGTATGTTTGAATAGCCTCGCTTTGAGGACCGAGGGATGGAGTGTATGTACGTATGTAATTAGCTGTGTAATCAATCTCTTACATGTCTGTTGGTACCTTTAGCCGTATAAGTTTACTATCTTCAAACTGTTTGCTTGTGTTAATTTAGTCATCGTTGTTATTGTCAAGTGGTTATATACTCGTAATTGCACAATGCACTTAATAAATATATCTAAATAACAAGGGTGAGCGTGTAGTCTGCATTTATAAATGATGTCTCACTAACATTTTAGGGATTCCAAATCTCTCCTGCAAATGGAATAATATCTTCTGCTGATGACTTAATGTTCCCGATAAGCGAATCGAGGAATACTTTTATTTGAAAAGAAAAAGTAAATAAATAATAATCCAACCTACCCGATCCCACAGGATTTCTTGATGAAAAGTAGCCAGTCCTTTTCCAAGTTTTTGGTACAAAATTTGCGTGACAGACAATTACTTTCGCATTTATAATATTATTAGGGATTGATCGCTTAATATACTTCCAAGTATAATGTTCAATTTGACTGTTAAATTAGACTAATCAATTGAAACGCGTGCCAGAGCTTTGCAAATTCATTTCCATGGTACAATTTATTGAGTGAATGATGGCGAGCCGTTGGCTGGGGGTTACGTGGAACCGTCAGTTTTAACCTATGTTTGATGATTCAATTTAATTTTGAATGGAAGTTGTCTGTTATTCGCAGTAGAATCTATCAGACATCTAGTTATTCAACGGGTTATTCGTTTTATTGTATCGTTGATGCTGCTTGAGTTATTCAGGTCGCTTTTGTGGACTTTCTGCCGATGACAGTAACACTTATATGAAATTACCTTTTTTTTTTCAACATATTGGATAAAAACACATAAGTATACTTTTTCACTACTTTTACTTTTATTTACTTCTCTACTCTCTTCTGTTCATTATTCATACTTATTTTTTAATTTCTCGGCCGCTTCTTAATCCTTTACCGGGCGTCTCTGGCACACAAGGTATTTCCAGTGGCACCCGGCGATTCCACGTGTAATACCTACCTATATCACACACAATTACCATGAGGTTCAGATGAACTTAACGACTGGGTAAGTAAGTACCCGTAAAATATATGGTTTAATATGTTTACCTATTTGATGATACAATGTGTTAATATTTTGTTTGATAGATTTCATAAAATAATATTCGTAAATATACGAGTACAACCGAATGTGTTTTGGTTTCCCGCGCAAATTAATCACGAAGTATTTTCCTCGTTCAAAAACTTCGTAACCAAAAGCATTTATCGAATAACACCATCGCGAATTCCTTTTTCAAATTGTCTTGTGCAAATTCTTAAAAAAAGAATATTATTCAATTAAACTTTTTTTTTCAGCCGACAGTATAAAATTTTGGTGGGCTCACTAATTAGGGATTGAAAATGTTTAGTGAATAAAAGAAAAAAGAAATTAACTTGGCCCTCGGATATCTGGTCTTAATTACGTTTTAACCCAGTTTCATACTAGTACTTAAATTCCGCTCTCGGTCCAATCAATTTTTAACTACTTATTACTTTTCCGTTCATTCATCTCATCTCCGTGTAATGAAATTATTTATTCATTTGGCTCACAGTCCGATGTTTATGATGATCAGAATTTAAATTTAATGGCGGCTTTGTTTAGTAATATTTAAACCCATGACAAAGAACCAAATGTGTTCCAAATTAGTCTACTTGTAATATTTAAAAAAAAATATTTTTTGCATACCAGCGCACGGTCTAATTTCATGGTAAGCCAAAACCGTGAAATAATGGTGAAATATGGATGTTTGTAGGTAACACGAGAGAACCGAAGCGTAGGAGAAAGAGGAGGTAAGGGAAAAGCAGAACAGCAAGGAGAGGACAGCAAAGAAAAGTAGATACATATTTTTCGGCCCGATCATGATCCTAATCTAAAACAACTTAGGGTAGGTTATTTGCTTATTTTTTTTGACTGCCTAGAATCTCGGTGCCACATGGCAATGTTGTTCACGTGCGTTAAGATTTTCGCGATATATGTAAATATTTTTATAAGCAACAAGCTGTCCCGGCGAACTTCGTACCGCATTCATTTTTCTAATGTTCCGCATAACTTTTTTTTCCTCCATAAGATCCTTCTCCTGATAATTACGAACACAACAAAAAAAGAATAAGCGAAATCGGTCCAGCCGTTCACGCGTGATGGCGTGACCAAGGGAAATAGGGATTCATTTTTATATACAACGTGTTTCATATTAGTGTGGTCATATTTGACCCTCGTTACACATGCGCGTTGAGTTAACTATACGCACGGACAAAATTGCAAATACAAGTTTAGTTAAAACTTTTAAGGTGTCATGTAAATTTAATTGATTTGTTCATTTAATCGATATTTTATAAACCCAACACTACCTAGGGTCAAATTTATTCGTAAGGTTCAGTCCTCTTCGATGAATCGTAAACAACTCTTATTTCATATGCTCCTGGTACATAATACTATTTTGTAGTAATGATAGGTTGTGGACTTTAAAACAACAAAAACTAACCGATTTCATTGTGCATGTCATCCTGGTAGATAGGTAGGTACCGTGTTCCACAATAAACACAACTAACTCACTAATATCACGATACTTAGATAAACATTATTGAATTTAATAAAAAATACACTTCCTACCTCTAATAAACACAAAACTAAAAGGTAGGTACTAAAGTAACGGCTCGAAATGTTCGCCGCCTTGATCAATGCACAGTTGGGTCCGTCGCATCATGCTGGCAGTTACCTTACACAGCATGTCTGGAGTTACACTGCTAAATGCATCAAATATTTTAGACTCCATATCTTCACGCGTGAGACATACCGCACTGTACACTTTGTTTTTGACATAGCCCCACAAAAAAAAGTCAAGTGGTGTGAGATCCGGTGACCTCGGAGGCCAAGGTATGGGACCACCACGTCCGATCCACTGGTTAAACCGCTCATCTAAATACGCCCGTACATCTCTCGCATAATGTGCTGGCGCCCCGTCTTGCTGGTACATCATATTTGTGTACAATGTTACAGGCAAGTTTTCAAGTTCGGGTTCTAAGACGTTTCTAAGGAACGCGAGGTAATTTTCACCGTTTAGCGAACTCGGTAGCACGAAAGGACCAATTAAAATATCTCCGATTATTCCCACCCAAATGTTAACACGCCACTGATGCTGAAAGTTGTTTTCTGCAGATGCGTGTGGGTTCTGATGAGTCCATACATGTTCGTTATGTTGGTTACTGATACCAGCACGAGTAAAAGATGCTTCATCGGTCCATAAAATACGGTTCGCGAAACTAGGGGATCGTTGTGCTTCCTCTCGGTACCACTGGCAAAAGTTGAGACGTGGTACGAAATCAGCCGGTGTCAGTTCTTGGGTGTGCCTGAAGTGGTACGGATGTTGACCATCTGCTTTTAGCACGCGCCATACTCTCAAATTATTCATTCCCAGAACAATTCCAGCGCGGCGAGTACTTGTTCTGGGATTGGATTGAAAATGCTCGAGAATACTTTCTTCTTGCTCTGGTGGTACAACAGATGGTCTGCCTTCTGAGCGGGAACCACGGAAAGAACCAGTGTCATGTAAACGTTTCACCATTTTTCGGAAGCACTCCACAGATGGTAACCGCCGCCGTTCACCTTCGAGTCTATTGTCCACAAATCTTTCTCGATAAAGGCGACGAGCTTCACGCAGACTGCCATCGGCTGCCCCGACGCAAAGTATCATTTCATAATATTACTTAAATACGCCATGATCGATTAACACAGATTACTACGTACGCCTAATATCAAAGTTTACTTGCAACTGAAAAGAAATTAGATAGTTGTAAGTGTTGCCCAAGTGCAATGTCTTATTTCCTTGAATTACGTCGTAATTTTGGTAAAAATCTAATAAAAGTACCAAGTAGGTACTTAGTTTTATTTATGAAAAAAAGCTAGTAGGTACCTAGTATAAAATAATTTAAGAGATAAATAATAACATAATTATTATTTACCATAAACACAGGATATTTCCCTAAGACCTATGAAATAAAATAAAATTGTTGAATGCCAGCGCGGGGTCGCTCGCATGATAGTATGCATGTAAATAAATTTCGAAACCTACTTAAACCCATTTAAAAAAAAACCGCTTCAAGATCCGTTGCGTAGTTTTCAAGAACTAAACATACATTAGAACAGACAGACGGAAAAAGCGACTTTCTTTATCCATGTAGTCTAAGATTAGTAATTTATTACCAATTGCTAAAATGAACAAATATCCAGCATAAAAAAAGCTAATAAAGTCCCCGTTTATGAAGAACATTGCGTTAACTTGCAACACCGGAATAATATGGGTTTTGCGGTAAAATTTACGTGTTGTGACGTGTACGTCTTTGATATATGCCGACATCGCTACTGATACCTAGTTTCTTCAAAGCGGCTCCAATCAAAAAAGTGGGCGGTTCTCTTTGTAATTTTTAGGGGTCCTTAAGATACATATTAGTGAAACTGACACCAACACCTCCTACTTTTTCTGATATCCTCGTTCAACCATACAAGTTGCCACTTTTAGCGATAATGTTTTATGAACTTTTATGCATCACATTATCATGACGAATCGAGAACCTAAGTACCTACTCTTTTTTAAAGTCGGTCAAAAATAACCAAACACCTTGCAGATCATTTACTTCATGGTAAATGAGTCGAAAGAGAGTTCACGATATGGTAGTGCAGTGACTGGCATCCACGATCTCTCTATCCCGAAACTGAATACCTACATACTACTATACCCACCAGCGTTCTCAACAGCTACAACATAAACTTCTACACAAACAGCAGTTGTATTTTAAATATCTGTGCGGAACCAATTTATAAAAAGTGTAAATTTAAGGAAGACAAGAACATAAATGTTTCTTCTCTTTTCTTCGACAGCAAATGCGTTGCTCCTGGTATTTGAGTAGGTTGACAACAAATTACGTGTGAGTTGTGACATTCACGACAATCACGTGATACATAAATTCATAGAAAAACTTGTGATTCGGAAACTATTTTGTATGATAACTATTGATAAAGTAACTTTATCTGTTGGTTAAAATTTTGAGTAACAACGAGACTGTCCGAATCTATTTCACTGTTTGGCAAACCTACTTGAGGTCAAATCTAGAGTTCATTCTAATCATATGTTTATTTTGTAGTGCAGTCTTAGAGCTTAATTTCAATGAGCTATCGATAAAAAGGAAAATTTATCGACTACGTCATTATAAGTCAATATTTTATTAAATTAATTAAAGACCCCGCGCAATATATTACTTAGGCCCTACCCAATGCAACCTTGAGATATGACCACACTAATATGAAACACGTTGTATAGAGATGAGGTATCCTAACTTATTCTCAAATAATTTTACAATATTAATCACAAAAACTATAGTCTTAGGCTGGACTTGAAGTCTTGGCTGATCCTTTTCCAAGAGGAACATTCTACCAACTGACCAATACACCATGGTAGAACGGTCCTCCTGGAAAGTGATCAGCCGCTGGTTCGAGACCTGCCACAGACTATAGTTTTTGTGACTCATATATATGATATAGTTGACTGAGGTGATCGACAAAATTCAACAAATAAAAAGATGTTAATTTACCGCTGATACAGTGTTACTCTTTGTGTAGTGTCCAATTAGTAGAACCAATATGCAGAAATAACTGGACATTTAGTTAGTGCGAAGAGAAGGTTTATAAATAAATCAGTATTGTTAAGTAGACATGTTTCAACAAATTTTGGTCCAATTAAATCGTTTCCTGTCTCATTTTGTGCCCACACCTGGTAGGTGACCGTACTCTTGTTATTTAATTACTGCCCGGTAATATTTGATGTTAACCCTTAAATGGTAAGGTAGGGTTTTAAATTTAAAAGCGTTTGTGTGGAGTGGGTTAATTTTTAATTACTGTCCTGTAATATTGATGATAACCCTTAAATGGTAATGTAGGTACTTTAAAGAATACTGCATATGAATCAAGAATCTAAAAGTGCTTGTGATGAGACTGTGGGTTAACTCACGCCAGTACTATGGTGATAAGGGATCGAACTCACGTCCGAGAAACGCAAGCACCAGCCAACAGAATGCTTATAAAAAGTCGCTTTGATCAAGTGTTTGTGACCTACTTTTTTCTCATTTTTCATTCGTTTATTTCGAATACATTCATAAAAATCAATAAATCCAACTAGTCTTTTTTAAAAACAGTCTTTCAGCGTTTAGTTTAAGTACTGTACTGTATTAAGTTTGTATATAGTTAGTTCCATCCCGTTTTGAGACAAAACCTCTTAATGTCCATCAACAGGATGTGATAAACAATTCTCTTCATATATTTTGTTAACTAGACTACCATGTGGTCGACATCTTGTAAATTAACGATCCAAATTGATGTTTACGACGTTTGCACAAAGTTCTAAATTGTTTGTACACTCTTGTCAAATTAAATTGTGCTGAAGGACAAATTTTGTTTACCTTCCATTTTGTGTTCGACCTTTGAAAATGAACTCAGTACCCTTGGGATAGGGTATGTTGTTTATTTTTACATTGTCCATGATTATGCTTGTAACAATAGTGTTGTTTGAATATTGACAGACAAGGAACAACTGAACAAAACATTAGGGGTGTTAGACTTTTTGTACGTTAATATATCAGTATTGTATAAGTAGCAGGCTTCATGACAGTTGCTTTGGACAGTTTTTGTGTTATTTTAAATGGGTTGATTTGGAACGTCTGTGTTATGTCATGTCACAGTAATCAACGCATGCATTGTAGGGTTAATATTCCAATGATAATACATACGCCTTCATGTCGATGGTCTTCTTTTTTAAACTTCCGTAATTTTTTTTGTTTTAAATCGTGATCGCGATGTCCTACACATCAACCTAATATAACACATAACCTAACCTAACCTAACCATACATATAATTATGTTGAGCTTAAACAAGCGCCCCTTTGCCGGGCCGCCGTCGCTTAGCAGTTTCTGCCTATCCGGGGGCCCGGCTAAGGCGAAGGAGAAACACCGTGGATAGGTTTTAGTGGGTAGTCCGGCCCGTTTACATCCTAGGGCCGGGAGTCCCACACGAAGCCGTCTCGCTCCCCCCCGCAGCGAGACGGTGAAGTGCGTAAAAGCATCACCGACCACGTTAAAAAAAAAAAAAAAACCATACATATAATAATAATACATGCCCACTTTTCGTTTATCGTGAAGAGCCTAGCTGCTAACCAGGAGCTTTTATGTTTGCCATAACTTCGTCTGCTGATCGACAGGTTGCAGGCGTGGATCTCTTAATATCTTGGCGGGTCATATTACAATGAATCAAAAAAAAAAATTTTAATATACGTCATTTTCAAATTTAGTATTGGAATAATACGAGCATTCGGGACTACGATCGTGTTCCATATTCAAACGAGGCGGTTGATTGAAAGACAGACAATGTACGCCCTTTGAAGTGACAGGTTTTCATTCAACTATTAACTTGACAGCAATAGCTGTATCTCACAGTTGACTTTTACGACTTACACGGAATGTCATGCACGTGTCATTTTAAGTGACATTAGGCTTAGTATAGACGAGCGATCTATCACCTGATTTGAACTAGGCACCAATTATTATGAAATCAAAATTGAAATTTTTTATAGATGTTTTTTCAAGGTTGCACATAACAACTATGTAATTACTATGTTATTTATTTCTCTCACATAGACAGGTACAGTGGTTACAATTCAGATTTTTTTTTGTGTTAATTTATTCCTTTGCGAGAACTGGAGTTTGTACTGAGTACGAGACCTGTGTTACGGATCTCCAGGCCTCCGGTATATGTATTGTAGGTATAATTGTGCTTTAATTAGAAGTGAACAAACAATAGTTTTGTATGTTGTAACTAGTGGGTACATTTAGAAAATGAATGCAAATGCATAGTGAGGTTGTTAAGATATACCTAAATATGTGTAAGCAAAGTATAGCTTTGTGTCATGAATGGTTTTGGATGCGTATTGTGCGTGTGGCGTAAGTTAACAATTAATAGTAATATAAATATGAGTGTGCATTTTTGTGAATAAGTGGGTGGTTTAAGGTAATGTTTGTGCTATTACAAAGATATATTTGATGCACAATCAGTTTTGTTGATATGAAATCAGTATTTTTGTAGGTTAGGTTTGAACAATTTTACATTAGCTCTATTTAAAGTTAACGTTTGTATACGGCTTACTGATGTGCCCGTAGTACTTGTACTATTATTATTTAATCGGTGCTTGTAGCACTATTTTTAAAAGGGACAACTTTTTTTTTCCTTTGAGATAAATAAGAGTTAGTTATTAAATTAGTAAACAATATATCTGTCTGTATTCCTCTCCAAAACAGTTAATTAAACCAACTCACAAAAAATCTTTTCAATTCCGTTAAAAAATGAAACCAAGCTACAATTAAAGACCCAACTTGTTTACGAAATTCAGGTTCACATTTTTATTATATTTTCCTCTTCATAAAATAAGAGCTGCTATAAAAGTCTACGTGGCGCTCTTTTTACTTCATTCGTTTTTGCTGAGAAAAACTTATTTCATGACAAACACGAGGGCACTTGAAAAAAAAGTACGAAAACGCGCGGTATCCTACCGGATGCTGGGCGGCGGAAGTCGCTAGGCTTCCCGGAAGTGCTAGAGGGCACTCGGGAGCCCCTAAAATGTATTTAATCACAGTATATTGCAACCTCAGCGGGGTGTACATCGGCACGTTTGGAGCATAGCCATTATATTATTAAAAATGTAAGTGCTTCCTTTTATTCTGGTTTAGGATGTATGTTGTACCCTTTTCTGTTTATTTTAAAAGCTATCTGTTTTATTTAAAATTAAATTAACCGAAGTACCTATATCTCCATTTTAATTACATCGTTATATATGTATTAACAGTTGTTTAAACATTACCAAATGCTATAAGATTAAATCAAATGCGGGTAGATCAACAAAACGATGTAATCAAATACTTACATTACAATAAATAACCTCAAGGGAGTTCGATTTTTGCTGAGCGCATGGCTGGTGGCTTTTTAGGTTACCTCTGGCGCTCCCCAAAAAATCTGGCTCCCAGATACTCACATACCGAACAACGTTTCTTGTCCTGCACCTGGAGCTAGTTAGGAATAACTAGTTCTTCTGTGCGGGACTATCAACTAATCAAGCATTACCTTGACATTGGTGAATCATCGATCATTATCGATGGAGCCACGTTTTTAAAAGAAGAAGAAGAAGAATAACCTCAAATAAAATCGAACAACAGGTAATATTACACATAATAATATGCACATACAAACGCCGATGTTACGTTGGCACCACAAATTTAAAGAAAGATTTTTTCTTTTTTCTTCGGACACAGTACCAGTATATCAAAATATCTTTATTTCCCTTAGACACGGCTGCGGCTCTTGTAAATATTCATGAAACTGTCAAAACAGATCACAACATTCCAAAATGATAAGTATGTGATGATAAATAATTTTTACACAGATAAGGCACGTGGTGGTTGCACTGGCGCGGTTCATGGGGTACCTATCTTCACAAAGGCACTTTTATATTTTATTTTGTGTTTTGCTTGTTTTTTTTAATGTTTTGTTTTTGTGTATAAGTACCCTGTATTTCTTTGTATCTGTGTGGAAATTAAAAGCATTTCTTCATTCATTCTTTCTTTAAAATTTCACTAATAATACTAACAAATTATGGAATTGTACTATATTGCAAAAAAACACATAAACTTTTCCATTGTTATAATTTTATTACTACCTTACGGAAGAGCACCTTGATAAGCTTGAGCGCCTTCAAAATGTCTGTATTAGATTTATATTTGGCCTACGCAAGTATGATCATGTGTCTGAGTTTCGGAAAACGCTCAAGTGGCTCCCAATTCGCCTTCGCCGAAATACACACATTCTTTCACTGCTATATAGTATACTCTTCAATCCTCGCACTCCCCAATATCTTAAAGAACGGTTTAGGTTCCTTCATGACACACATTCAAGATCTTTGAGGTCATCGGCAAATTTGATGCTGGAAATGCCAGCACACTCGTCTACTTATGCAGACAATTCTTTCACGGTCAGGGCGGTTCGTTTGTGGAATGCTTTGCCACTTCACATCAGACGTGCGCAGTCTCTTACTTCTTTCAAAAATATGTTAACTGTTTACTACCTTTCTCTAACCAATATTTGGAATGTTTATGTATTTTGTGTATTTTAAGTATTTATGTAAGTATTCTTTCTTTTCCTATGATATTATTACTACCTGGGTAAGTTTATTAGTTCATTTATATTGTTATCCTACTCTTTCTTATCTTTATTTTTTATTTTTATTTATTAAGCTTTATTTTTCTTTTCTCTTTCACGTTTTGTACGTTACCCTTTTAATTTCTTTAACTCGCTATCCGTCCAAAGGTTGTCTGGAAAAGATCGCTTTTAGCGATAAGGCCGCCTTTTGTACTATCTTTAAGTTAAGTCTCCTAATTGTATGTTTTCTTTTTTGTGTACAATAAAGAGTATTTGTATTGTATTGTATTATTTTCACCTCACGGCATCATTGGAGATTAATCTCCGATGATGCCGTAAAAATAAAACAGTGGAAAAGTATAATATGTGTTTTTGTGCAATATGTGTAGCAGATTCCACCAAGTGCCGTCAATCGACAGTATAAATAATGGAATTGTATTATCTGAAATATATATATAAATAATATATGTTTAAATTAAATTAAAATTAAAATGCAGATTCCCTTATAAGAAGAACGGACAAGAAACTCCTTGACATACCACATGTTTTACAGAAAAAAAGGCATTACCACACATCGCCCTTACCTTAATTGGTCCCACCCAAGCAAAAGAGGGCGAGGCTATCGGTAACCAATTTTTTAAAAACATAGCCTTCTTCTTTAGTCGGTAATATAATTAACAAGTACATTGTACAGTAATATAAATGAAACATATAGGTGATTACTTGCAATAAAACATTTTAACAAAACTTACGCACTATGAACCCTCCAGCAAACAGTCTACCGCAATCTATTTGTCTACTGGGAACTTCCTCTAAATATTTGCCTAAATAAAGCCGAGTACATACTGAGCCTTTATAAGTACTTGTTTGAACTAAAGTTGTAAATTCAAAACTTTCCGGACATTTATGAACGTTAAGTTTCTTGCGTTTATAATACTTGATGAGCGTTTTAATTTTGAAAGTAAATTTAGTAAAGAAGATATTAGTCCTAAAAGTCTGGTGGTTTTCATTTATTCAGTTTATGACTGAACTAAAAGCAGTACTTTATGAGAATTATCGTAGATGGACGGGCACATGTTACAAATAAATAAAATATCTCTATCACTTCATTTCTATTTATTTAAATAAAACTAGCAAAATTAAGTTTTCGTTATGATTATTAATTATGCTGCCAATCTCCCGAGATTACATATAAAAAAATCAACCCTGAAATTGGCAATCAACATAAACGTCGACCCCGTCACCCATAAAACAGTCACTTCTAATCTTACGTGAAACCAATAAAACTCACGAACGCTATAAACCAAAACGAAATCCACATATATCAAAACATGTTGCTGTATGTTCTTATTTATTATTTTTGTTTACAACCATGTCAAATGCAAGGCGACTCGATCTATCACTGCGAGCGCCTGGCGGTACGCCAAGGAAACTATTTCGAACTATTCGGACAACCCCGTTAATAGTTTTACAGTTGTTGGCCCGCGCGTGTGCGCTAAGCTTTGTAATTAATACTCTGCTAGGATATGAAGTTCATTTTGTGAATGATAGGTTTGAATTTTAAAAATTGAACTTTTAAACATAAATGAGTGAATGACTTTAAACGTTAACCGATTTTATTGAGTTTTCTTTTGTAAATGTCATATTTTTAAACCGCTTTAGAAAAAAAAACATGATTTAGTAGTATTAAAATTGTTTTGATATTATGTTAAACACGTTAAATTAATTTATGACAGTCGGTAGCGTTCATAAAAAAGTTTGTATGTAATAACAAATTACTTGAAGGCAGATGTGTTGTTGTAAAATTGTTTTTATGAGATTTTTATTGCAGATTATGTTAAAGTAAATTGCTTTGGTTTCAGTATTTTACTTTTATCTTGTTATTTGAATTCGGTTCGTATATTAATGTGGGGTGCCAAGCTTTCCTTACCTGGACGCGATGCAGCTATTGACAGACAGACAAGTACAACAAAGTAGCTAGCAAAATGTGGACGTGGGATAAAGATATGATTTTTTTTAATTGATTTTGTTTTTAATATATTTTGAATGGTTTTTTAAAGTTTTTTAATAGCACGTTAAAACCTTGAGATCAACATATTGCAAGTAAATTGCACTGTCCTCAACAATCGTGTCCATGTGCTTTCAACTATATACATAGAAATGGAAGCTACTTAAGTACAGAGACATGCGAAATTCCGTACAAGCATTTGTGGTCGGATAATTACTAGCCTATTGTAGGAATTGAACCCCAGTTGGAGGGTTCCGTGGTACCGGATGACTGTTTCTGCTAGGTAAATACGATGAGTGATTGTTTCAATCCAATGGTATTATTAGTGGTTATTCATAATTGTGGGTCAGTTTCAATTCAATTGTTTTGAAGGACAGATGTTTTAATAGGTGCTAGCCCTATTATATTAGGGCTGGTATTTTTTTTATAAGTTAAGACAATTCACACAACGCCATCTAGTCTCAAACTAAGCAGAACTTGTGATATGAGTACCTACTACATAAATTTATATAAATACTTATATTACATTTTTTTTTGTAAATACATGCATATAGGAAACATCCAGGGTACGAACGTATCTGTCTTCACACAACATAACAAATACTACAAATAAGGCAGCATCGATTTTAGTCCATTGATATAAAATAATATACCAGAAAATTACGGTTATGTTACCACAATACTAAATCAATCAGTCGCCATGTAACGTGGCAACACAGCCAGCATTCTGGGTACCTTCCCAGTCGACAATGACCCAGAGGATTTTTTAAACGATATTTTGTTGTGTAAATATTTTTAGTATATTTATGTATATTGTAATTCTTATTGTAAATCAAGTGACCATAATTTTGGTGTTGAGGAGCCTTATCAACATCTCCGGGGTCCAGGTGACCTGCGAAGTGTGGGTAAAGTGAACACTCTTACCTATTATCGCAACCCCCCCTTCTTTGCAGAGGTAGCATTGGAAACTGAAGTCTGCCGGTACCCTGGGGGTTTTCCATTAGAGGTCGTATTAGGACGGCCTTAAAAATAAATTTTTATATAATATAAGAAGGACCAGAATGCTAGCTATTTTCTGGCCCAAAGAATAAGTATCGCAATCCAACGTGGCAACACAGCCAGATTCCGGGGACCTTCTTAATCGGCAATAACGCAGAGGATTTTTTAAACGTTATTTCGTAGTGTAAAGAGTTTTAGTATATAATTAGGTATGTATAACATAAGAAATATATAAAAATATATTTTATCCAAGTTTAGAGCACCGTAATTTAGCGGAGCGAAGCGTAGCGTACCTTAGACGACAAATGTAAATCGTTTGTGTGCCAACTCCTCTGAAACGGCTCGACCGATTTTGACCAAATTTGGCAAGCTGGTTGACATCATACCCGGGAGTACATATCTCTGAAATCATGAAAATAGAGCATAAAAAAATTAAGAAAATTTGCTCCGCTCAACATTTGCAATTAGTAGCATGCTTTGCATACCTAGTTCTTAACCCATTAGACACTTCTGACTGATCCCAGTATAAGCAAAATAATGCGCCCACTTTTCGCCAGTAACCTTTGTTTGTCAGAACTCAACAAGAGCGAAACAGTGAGTATTGGGTAGTATGTCAATAAACACCATATTTCACCTCTTATCTGTAACTTGTTTTAACAGCTATAAAAACTTCTTGAACTCTTATCGTATTTATTAACGTCTAATGAGAAAGGTGAGTGACCTTTAAGACTGATTATTGCAACCTCTGTGGGCGGATACTTATACCAAGGGCTGACGGATACGTTGATTAATTTTAAATTATTTATTCTTTACTATTTCATCGCAAAATCTTTCAATATCATTCATTCAATTCTTTGTTTGTCATTCTTGATTCATTCTATTTCAAATTATTCTATCCAATATGGGTCCCGACTGTTGGGAGTCAATAATATTACTAGTAGTTCTGCGAACAGTAGACTTGCGTTATTTTCGCATTTCCCCCCATTTCTCGTTACTTTCGCATTTCCCCCCCATTGAATTGCTGAAAACTGCGGCCTGTAGACTGGAACTGACACACATACATACATACAGACAAACAACGCCAAATCGGCCAGTCCTCGAGTTGAAACTGAGACGCTTCGCTCGCTCGGTCAATTATGTATGTTGCTTATTAAAATTTATTATTATGAAATTACCAATGACCGTCTCTATTGTCATTTAAAAAAAAAGTACCTTATTTTGACTTCTGCGGATCACAGGTTGGGAACCACTGATCAGTGTTACGTGACGTCTACTAAATCGCACTACCCTTAAGCCGCGTAAAAGAAATTCGTTCCAAAAAAATAAATTTCTTACTTTCCCGATTTTCACGGACGGATATCTAAATGGGATTCAATCGTAATAAATATTATCATATTTACCTGACGTTTCGGTTGGGTTGCAATAACTGTGGTCACTGTTCGACTGTGATTGGGTCAACCCGTGACCACGGTTGCTGCAATCAGGTATCGTGCCTATGAAATTGCGATATCAGTTACAAAACTAAAACGTTTGCTAAATACCATAGTCTAATTGAAAGCAGAAACCACAGAGAGTCAAGTCTCAAAATTAATTCAAACATAACATCATTTACTTCCTACGCATTCCCTCATTCAGTCACTCATGCGTTCATAACCACAGACTGAATTAATATCCAGTGAGGTACGAAAGATTGATTAGCTGAATGTTGCCTTGACCCGAATCCACCCAACACGCCATGACAGCCCGTGAATCTATTCATGTACGAAGTTAATTGAGTTTTCTGTTAATTTTCTGTTAATGTTGTGTTTAATTGAATGTTGTAATGTGCTTGGTGTAAACAAGCAGTTGAAATTAATACACTAGTTTGAGATTAATTTGGCAGTAAAACGTGAGAAATGTATAAAATATATTTATTTTATCTGTAAAATAATTAGGAATATTTGTTTCTGGTGTTTCGTGTAGCAGTGAGAAAACAGTAGGTACAATGAATATTAGTAGTAGCACCAGAAAAAAATGAAGTGACTATTGCAAGGTGTTAAAATAATAAAACTAATGTCTGTACATTTAATAAAAAGAAAAAAAAATTACTAATCACAATTTTTTTTGTACTACTAAGGGGTACTTAAAAAAATCCACGCTAACGGATTTTTTCAGGTTTTCACACATAGTTCAGCGAAAGTTCATATAAAAAATCATAAATGGGAGGCAATTAAGTTATCTTCATATAAATTACTACACAACAGCGGAGCTATGGGAATCAGCTATTATCTAAAATGAAAAATAAAAGTTTATTGTTGTGTATCGCTGTCATAATTGATTGAACCTTTTTTGTGTCCTCTTATCAAACCCTCCTTTAAAACCTTTATGATGCGTGTTTCAATATAAACAATGGTTTAGATTTACTTGTTTAAACTCCCGATCAGGTCGGATCAAGTAACAATCAGCGCTGATAGAATCAATTAACTGTTCTGATCCAAAACAAACAGGTGAGCACACGCACGGTGGAAGGGAAAAAAGTCCTTAATCTCCGTTTGACCCTTACACGAACACGTGCGAAGAAAAATATTAGACAGGAATTTGTTGCCCTATTTATGATGTTGACGCGTTAACAGTTTTGGGTGTTAAAAATATTTATTTATATTTTTTTTATAACTAACTGACCCAGCAGACGCGCACAAAAATCTCAAGTGAGGGAAGCGAACCTACGAAATTTATGTTGTTGAAAAAAACATGTTCGAAAATGAATGAATGAATGAATCTTTGGCGGCGACTTAACGGGACGGAAAACAATTATTTGAGAATCACTGACAATTCAGTGTCATGGACTAAGCTAATTCGGTTTATAACTTGCTTATGACTTCAAAAAGTGATTTTACAGAAGAGAATGCCTATTTAATTACCGCTGTCTCACGAATACGCTTTGTTCTAGTAACGAATATAAAATTACAACGACGTGAACGCGAATGGAGAATTCAAATTATAAATTGAATATGCCTCATTAATAAATGGTGAAGGAAGCGACCATCTTTTCTTCGAAGTTACGAATATTTTTTACTTCAAAATTTTCACTCATATATAACAAACAAACTGATTTTTAAACGAGACTTATTTATTCCTGACAATATCAAAGGTACGATGGTAAGAACTTTATGGTTCCCCGAAAATCAACGTTGGAGGTACCTTAAGGTTTAGTACTTTTAATACTATCACCAAGTCCCGTATCACTATCATTAATTACGTCTATGTAGGCATCACACCCATTTGCTTGTATGACATATTTTCCCATGAGCTACACAAATGTTTACTCTACCTGTCAAAATAAAGTAAATACTTCCATAAAAATCTACAATCTAAGCTTATTTATTCCTGACAATATCAAAGGTACGATGGTAAGAACTTTATGGTTCCCCGAAAATCAACGTTGGAGGTACCTTAAGGTTTAGTACTTTTAATACTATCACCAAGTCCCGTATCACTATCATTAATTACGTCTATGTAGGCATCACACCCATTTGCTTGTATGACATATTTTCCCATGAGCTACACAAATGTTTACTCTACCTGTCAAAATAAAGTAAATACTTCCATAAAAATCTACAGTCTAAGCTTTCATAACAAACTTTTTAAGAGCCTCCGGAAATGTTGAGTTTAATTACGTCCATATTGAAACTAAAAATAAAACACCGTTATTTCCATTAGAAGCGTTGACAGCCCTGTCGTCCAATATCTAGAGAGCTTTCATCGGTTCTTACAAATCGCTTACGCCTCTCTTCGTCCCACTTCGCCCCTCACATCTTTTCACCCCTTCATGTTGAGAACCGTTGCCAACTCCGCCCTTGTTTTAAGGCTTAAATTATTGCTTGTAGTGTCGTCCCAACGTTTTTTATTTGACGACATTCTGAACACTCTTTTTTGGTCTCCGAATTTTTCGGACACTTGAATAGCTCATTTCATGACAGCAATTTTCGGATGGCAGGTTTATTGTAATTTTCTCGTCGAGTTTTTTTTAATGATGAAAATATCTTCACATTGAGAATCTGTTGTTTTTTTTAAACCCATTTAGAGTAAGACGTACTACAATAATATATTTTTTGAGTTCAAAAATAAGTTTTTGTGTGGGTGAGGGGTTATTGTTTGATAAAATCGAATACTGAACAAAGCTCGGTATTTTTCGGGACCAAGTAATTTACTAAAGTGGTAATAGCGTTGTCTTGCTCACACCTTCGGATAAGGGAATGTCCTCTATTTGAGGTTTGGTTAAATTTTTCCTATCTTTTATTGAAGGTTCTCTTTTTCTACTATAATATAGTAGATTTTTTGCATTGCGACTTATTAGACAGTTTTGTTTTACTGTAGGTACATTAGTACCAAATCCTGTTAAGCTGTATTTTTTGTTATTATATTAAATTTTATGATAATTATTTTTAAATCCAAAAATAAATTATATTTTGTTGATTCATTCATTCATTGATTTCTCGACATCGTCCAATCATGTTGCTTGAAAAAAAAATTAAGGGAAAAAAAGCGTCTACGGCTTTTAATTTTATTACTGATGTGATTTGCGGTTCAATGTAAAATAAAATAAAACATTAAAGTGCAGTAGTAACCTATAACTTAAACACGTCAAAGATTCATTGGCTTGTGGAATTCCTTTTTGAATTCTATCCAGTTTTACCTATTAAAAATTGTGTTATCGTTTATCTTATGCTTATGCAAAGGCAATCATTTCGTTTGAAATATTAGTTCTTTTTACTAAGGGGTACTTAATAAAAAATTGAGGTTATTTGGATAGAACAGAATTAAATTTACTGTACACCAATACAAATTCATGTAGAGAAGACTATACTCGTCCATTGAAGTGAGGATATCTTAATTTTCCAATCAAGATTTCTAAAACATATTTAGATAAGATACGCACGAAAAACATAACAATGTTAACACATTGCAAAGGTTAAGCAACATCGACTCAGGCCGGTCTTAGGATGGGTGACCATTTCTTAAGACATTAAGACCCCTGCGTGCCTCGGAGAGCACGTTAAGCCGTCGGTCCCGGTTGTCATACTAACATCTATGGCAGTCGTTAGGGGTAGTTGGAGCCCTAAATCAAAAATCCGACCGTTCTAACTACAGAACTTCGATATCGCCCATGGGTTGTGGAGGTCAGATGGCAGTCGCTTCACGGAAAATATCGAAGTTCAGCCGAATCGCAGTTAGACTGGAAAGCCGACCCCAACTGAGTTGGGAAAAGGCTCGGTGAATGATGATGACGCACGAAAAACATAACCCTACCTTGTCGTACGGAAAAAAATGGTGTCAAAAGACTTTGTTAAGAACATTGCTTTTGTATACAGAGTAGATACATTATGAACTAAATGTGTTTAGAATCAGACTTAATGATCCAGTTCACCTACTTTAACACCAACAAATGGACATTTTATTACGGTTTTTAAGTACACACGAGTAAATCGCAAAAACCGTAAATCTCAATAACAAAGGTGGCCATGACCGATATTTTTAACTACGGTTTTTCACCAAGTCATTGTTGGGTTGAACTGTTAACTTTAAACAATTATATACAATTACTTTGCGATTTTTTCTACGAGAATAATTTTGATGATACTTACCTATAGTTAGAACGTCAAAATGATTTATATGATTGTTATTGTCATAACTGTTTTTGTTTGACTCATCGTTTTGAACACATAATGTGTGACTGACTTTGTATGCTCACCGTACTTCGAATCATTAAATACATATTACCGCTTTGTGATTGTGACATGATGGTCTTATGTGTATTTAGAACGAACGGCTGGAATACAGTGGGACTATTACCGGGTAGGTAATACTAGTTCTTTGAGAGGAGAGAAACCTTACTAGTCAATAAAAATAGGTACTAACTTAATATACCAACCTAAAAAAAATATTTTGTAAATTAAGTTCTCCGTATAGTAGTCCGAGGTAGTCCGAGACGCCCAGGACTTTAATTGTCTGTGCCACAGCGGCTGACACGTAGGAGTTTGTTGCCGTTCATCAACATTTCATCGCAAGGCAAAGGGTTTAATTTTTTTTTCAAAATTACAATATTGCTGCTACTTTTTATTAAATTCATTCGGCCATTTTAGACATAACCCATTATAAATGTGCCCGGTGACGGCAATAGGATTGCCCCCTATTACGTGGGACTAAAAATACTAGCAATTTGTGGGTGTGTAATGCACCTCTGCCTACCCCTTCGGGGATATAAGCGTGATATGTGTGTGTGTGTATACTGATAACCGTTCCAAGCAGCTATGACGCGTAGGAATTTTTCTACAAATTTGTTAACCTACTTACTTATCGCCAAAATAAAATTCACTTGTGGAGTAAAATATAACAATATTTCAATGGGTTAAAGATTCGGATGCATATGGGCCCTCTATCAACCTCTCAGAGGGCCCAAGTCCTCCTCGCGATGTACCTGCTGATAAACACACGAAGCCCTGGCCACAGAATAGGGAATAGTACTTACATACAGAACTTGCACTCCGACGTTAATTAAAGCACATTCTTTTGTTTACAGAGTTTTCATTCGAACGTTAGGGTTGTCCAGTAAAGTAAAATAAACCAGCATAATTAGACCAATAATTATGACGTTAACGCCTCAATATCAACTCTATGGTCAATGCCGTGTCACAAACAAGAGACAACCCTTACTGATTTACAACTTCAAGTTGTCGCTGACGTCACGTATTTTTTGCGGTTGTTAGGCGAGTGACATAGGCCTGCCCTGGCTAAAAACTCAGTAGTGATTCAGTGCCCGAAAACAGCAAAGGGCTTGGTACAGTTCGATACGATGAACGTGTTATTGTTTCCTTAACTTTATTTTTCCACGTTGTATCTCAAAAATTCTGCGAAAAACGTGTTCAAGTAGCCCAGTACAGTACTTAATTTACGACTACAACTGTTTGTAAAATAAATAAATACTTTGGACATTCTCACACAACGTCATCTAGCCCAAACTAAGCTGTAAGCTTGTGCTATGGGATCTAGACAACTGATAAACATACTTATATATTTCTAAATACATACATAGTATACATAGAAAACACCAAAACTCCGAAACAAACATTTGTGGATCACATAAATAGTATTCAGTACCCGGGAATCGAACCCGAGAGTCGGAAGCCGACGCACTACCGACCACGTCACCGAAGCAGTTAAAAGCACAAATAAACTTATATATACAGGTAACTCTGTACTTCCATGTCATTAAATAATGTTTCACAATAACTAGAATATTCAGTTCCACTCATATTCGACATAAATTGTTTATAAAATGCACAAATAAAGTGGAAAATTTACTTGTTTTTTAACAAGTAAATTTTCCACTCCTGTAAATGGTAATCAAGTTATTTATGGTCCAATTCCAAAGTTCGTTCACTTATTGTGTACCGCAATTCAAAACCTTTTTCTCTGCTACTTGAATTTCCATGTTTTAAGAAAATTTAGGATATTTATTATGTAACTTAATAATTTTTCTGTTTATTTCACTTAGATTTTTGTTCACAATTTCGATGACATGTTGTTTGGTTATATTATAAGAGTATGAATTTGAAACACCGACTTTTCGTCTATTACAGAAAAAGCGGTGACACAGGTTTCCAAACGAAAGCCTGGTTAAAACATAGCAGAGTAAATATTGAATAATAAAATGTACTTACTAGTAATTTCCTGAACCGATTGAGAAAATTATTTCAATAAAATGTTTAACTACATAAGCTCTGTGCCATGGTAAGCGTTAAAAAAAAGTCACATGCATAGATTAAAAATAGATTCAACAAATCCTTTCTGTACTTTGCGTAATTATCACTACACACTTTACCTTACAAACTTTTCCTGTCTCTTATTCTTGTAAAAAGTAGCAATAACAAAATACCTAGACATAAATTATGACGTTGGAGTTTGCAAATATCCGGCGTAACTCTTAAAATATGGCCGCCCTTCAAGGACTCATTCATCAAAATTGGGTTAAGGCTTCCTTCGGAGATTCCGTTGTAAATTCTTCATATTTCGAGTGCTTCCAAAGTGAGGACGATAAATAATAATTATTAAAATGTTGTAATACCTTTATAATTACGCCCTGAGGTATGAGCATCGATAGCTTCCAAGATCGATGATTTATAGATCAAAATTGTTTTATGGTGAACTTGTGTTACATTCACAATTCTAAAACAGACAAAAAGAGTGTCCGTAGAAATTTGGAACGAAAAAAATATTTCTCACTAGTTGTCCCGGCGAAGTTCATACCGCCTGCCTAAATTTAACCTTGTAAACCTTCCTTGAGTTTGACGACGAATATTTCAAGACAAAAATTAAGGCAAATCGGTCCAGCTATTCTCGAGTTTTAGCGGGACAAACGACCGGCGATTCATTGTATATATAGAATAGATGATCAGGAATCAACTAGTTACTTAACTAAAATTACACAATTTCAAAATTGTATACTAAAACAGCGGTTCTATACCGACCAAATTAATTCAAGAACTATTCATCCAACTCTTGTTTACTTAACACCCTTAGTAAAGCCACGTAGTTATTTTTATGATGTTGTTGTAGTGGAAATAAAGAGGAATTAGGGGGATCCCCGGAACACTCGCAGGTCAGGTATACGGCTGAGTGGTGAGCAAACAGACATGTTTGCTTTGTAGATTGGGTGATTATAAGACTAGCGCGTTCTGAAAGAAAATAGCCCTGAGTGGGTACGAGTTCTGTAGCTATTCAATACACACACACGTCTTTAACCCTTATGGGGTAGACAGGCGTTTAATAAACCCAAATTATGTTATTGGTTCCACATATTAGTTTTAACGTTTTCAATTTCCTCCAAAAACCTAAAATTATTCTATTATTATTTATTAGTAGACGCCCGCAGCTGCGCCCGCTTGACAAATTATATACTTAAACTTCCTCGAGAACCACTCTACCCATTGGTGAAAACCGCATCAAAATCCGTTGCGTAGTTTTAAAGATCTAAGCATACATAGGGACGGACAGACAAGGGAAGCGACATTGTTTTATACTTACTAAGTATGTTATGATATTTTGATTTATAAGATGTTTTCTGAAACTTTTCATTATTTATCATCCAGCTATTAATAAGTCAGCCCGAAACAGACATCGTAAAATAGTTTTACTTAATAGCATTTAGTATTTAATATCTTGCTTTCTGAGAATCTTATTAACTGTTTATATACTGATAATCTATTTTCCCTGCATAATACCTATTTGTCGACAATAAGTGGCCTATAAAAGATAAAACTGCATGCATAAGTTTTATTGCATGCAAATAGAAATTGTTTCTTGGAATAATTGTGAGTGGAATATGAAATTACTCGTTTTGTTCTACGTGAATGAAATATCCGTTATACTCGTACAATCAAAATATTATTTATTTATAAAATACATTTATTAAAATACATGAGAATCCTATCTAAAAATAAAAAATAAAACAAAACTGGGTCTCCTAGGCAGTACCCATAACACAGACAGCATTCCCGCGCTGGATTGCTAAGGAAGGTCTTTGCGCGAGAAAGCTGCCTGCAATTGGTCTCAAATTGTAACATCGCATCTTTAGTGACAGCGCAAATTCCAAAAAGAGTAACTCTAATATATATGGAAAATAAATATGAGGGTTTAAGCATCTGAGTGCTAAAATCTAATCCAATTTAATTCCAGGGTCAAAAATATTTGACGGAATTTGTTTATTTTGTTATTCTAGACAATAAATCAAGATAAACAGCCACGTCCGAGGTCTACAGACCTCAATAAACTATTTGATATGCTATGTGTGTGGCCAGTGTGACACTATAGCCACCATTTAATCTGTCCTATCTTATCTCTATTCAGTACATATTCAGAGGTCTTAAAGCCATCTTTATCATACACGAAGTTGTTATTTACAGAGGAATATATTTAGAAAGTGCTTTCATTCTAAGTGGGTGTTTTGGTATGTTTTAGAGCGGAGTTCTACTCTACGACTAGAATTTGAAATGGTTAGATTTATGTCAAATAAGTTTAGCTTGCGACTTCATTTATTATGTAAATAGTTTTAATGATAGATAAGATAAATTAAATACTCTATATTGTACGTTAAACACAATTAATAAATGTTAATAATTTGTCACACATGCCGTACAATTAGTGAGGGGCTCATGGTCTAGTGGTAAAGGTTAAGCAACATCTAGTCAGGCCGGTCTTAGGATGGGTAACCAATTCTAAGACACCGAGACCCCTATGTGCCTTGGAGAGCACGTTAACCCGTCGGTCCCGGTTGTCAGACGAACATCTATGGCAGTCGTTAAGGGTAGTTGGAGCCCTAAATCAAAAATCCTCGCGGTCTAACTACAGAACTTCGATATCGCCCATGGGTTGTGAAGGTCAGATGGCAGTCGCTTCACGGAAAATATCGAAGTTCAGCCGAATCGCAGTTAGACTGGAAAGCCGACCTCAACTGAGTTGGGAAAAGGCTCGGTGAATGATGACATGCCGCATGTACAATTAGTGTAAAAAAGGTATTGTCACTAACAAGCGATTTCTTCTTAGAAAAATTTTAGATGGAAACATAAAGTATAAGAAATAATGCAGATAGTGAAATAAAACTAATAAAGTAAAAGAAAGACTGAATCGTGAAAAAATCCACAATAAATAAACATCTCTTCGGATTCGCTGATAACAAATTCCACGAAATTGTTGTGCTTCAAATCAGGTATAGATGAGCTCTTTTCAAAAGTCAAACATACGACTTATTTTACTATAAACAGTACAATGAACTTATTGCAAACTGCAGTCTGCCAGGCAACCTTTGGATGAACCAGATATATCTTCTTCTTCTTATATATAAAAATGAATTGCAATTCTGTTAGTCTCGCTAAAACTCGAGAACGGCTCAACCTAATTTGATTTGGCTAATTTTAGTCTTGAAATAATTGTGGATGTCCAGGGAAGGTTTAAACGATGAGAAAATATGGAAAATTGCAACTTTTTTTTAATGATTCTGAGGCAGTAAGAAGTTTGCCAGGTCAGCTAGAGCTACATATATAAAACAAAGTCGTGTACCGTCGGCTGTCGGCTGGACCGATTTCGCTTAATATTTTTTGTTGTGTTCGTTATTATCAGGAGAAGAATCTTTTGGAAGAAAGAAAAAAAGAAAAGTTGTGGGGATCATTAGAAAAATGTATGCATTACGAAGTTCACCGGGACAGATAGTTGTAGATAAACAAATATTGTGTGGGTGGTATAATGAACTTACAATAAGCATATATTTAAAACCTACGAACCTTCAATTTAAAATTTGTTTTTAATTCATTAAACTTATCTTATATATATATCTATCTTATCTTATCTAATGGTTAGTATCCGGCTTAACTGAACAGAGAACAGCTGGGACTTTTAAGGTATTTGAATTACTTTATCGGGTAGATGATATACAAAATTTTGGTCTCCGTTACATAGGATAGTTATGGTTTAGGTTGCTTAGCCTAATTATTTTATTTTTTACTAGCGGACGCCCGTGGCTTTGCCCACTTGAAAAATTAAATACACATAAACCTTCCTCGAGAACCACTCTATCCATTGGTGAAAACCGCATCAAAATCCGTTGCATATTTTTTACCATCTAAGCATACATACGGAACGGATCGTCTTTGTTTTATACTATGTTATGATTATGACTATTAGACGCTTGTGACTTTCTCTGCGTGGTGATTTTCACAACAGTGGCCATTCTACTCCGCTCCTACTGATCGTAGCGTGATGTTATAACTTTATACCATTGCCCCTCGAAAAAGTTAACTTTATTCATCGATAACAGTGAATAAAACGCTCATTTACTCACAAGTGAATAATGACATTTGAATTTGGCACGAGCTTCAATAGACAAATTAAGTATACTACAAAAAAAAAAGAAAGCTGAACCTAACTACTGGCAGGCTGAATGAAGTCATTCCATCGACAAAAACACTAGACTAGACTGGATATTTTACAGGACAGGTCACCTCCCCCCCTCCCATCCCCATCAGACAATGTAGGTGTTGGAAACCTTTACCTTATTTTCTCGCAGTCAATGGTATAAAGTAGAGTAGACTACTCGTGAAAAATAATTGTTTATCTCTTTCCTTGTATCCCTCGCTCCGCGAGTAGAGAAGGATTCTACTTTAGAATCCTTCTCTACTCTCGGGATCCAACTTCGTAACTCGAATTACCTAAATTTTCTTTTTTTTCACTTGTTGTATAATCTATTATGACTCGCTAACAATGTTATTGTTGAAATTTTTTTTAACGTAATTTCGTAGCCTTTCTAATGCAAATAAATTTATAACAAAACTCTTTATATCACTACTAGCGGACGCCCGCGGTTTCGCTCGCTTGACAAATTATTAAGTACTGTAAACCTTTATCGAGAACCACCCTATCCACTCTATCCAAGACTACTAAGGGATCCTATCCACATCTCCTTGACCCAAGTCATTCTCATTTGTACCTGCCGACAGATAGATGACGGTCTAACAAATATTTGAACGTGCCCCAAAACGGCAATCGCCTCCCCCCATTATTATGTGGGACCAACAAACTAACTGGCGAAATGTGGGTATATCAAACACTTCTGCCTACACATTTCTAAGATAAATACATGGTTCTATGTTACAATTCAATTCGGAGAGCGCAGCAATTTACTAATGAATGCAAAATTTCTATGTGCTGGAATAATCTTGAATAAGCTCTAGATTTCCTATAAAATATTAGCTGACCAGTAAAATAGCTGAGGTTTTAAATCTAAAATCATTTTGTAGCAAAAGTAGGTCGACTGATAATTATATTGAAAGATTATTCATACGCTATGGACGTGGGATTTGTTTTCATATTAAGTTAGATCAGCTATTTTAAGGATGGAAGAATTATTTATCCTATAAATGCCAATTTTCAATATATTTTCGTGAGAATTTTTTGAGAAGTGTTTCTGCTCTGGTAAGCATTTTTTGTATCGATATGCCTCTGCCTACCTCTTCGACGAAACAGGTTTGTCTAGAATCTATATCACTATCACTTCACTATCACTACATATTATAAAAAAAAGTCGCCCGTTCGGTTTGTATGCTTAGATCTTTAAAGCTACGCAACGGATTTTGACGCGGTTTTCATTAATGGGTAGAGTGGTTCTCGAGGAAGGTTTTAGTATACAATTTGTCCAGCGAACGGAGCCGCAGGCGTCTGATTGTTCTTTTATAAATTCTATTTTGCAAATCGTCTTGGTTTAGTCTCATGTAATAACTTATCGTTTATATTTTCATACGATCTGATTCGATTTTCGGGTTGGCTGGTATCCAATCCGAGGCAATATCGAATTTTTATTGAAATTATTCTGTTTACATATCGTGTGGGTCAAATCCCACAAATGTATATCAACCGCTAAACGATTTGTGGTGAAATTGGGCATAGACGTTTCGTTAAAATGACAATGCAGAGACATTTTTATAAATCCAATATGGCTGACCTCGCGTGAGCTTGACAAAGATTTTGCTGAGAAAAACAAACGAAACTTCGGATATTTCCTTAGTTGGATATTCACTGAATATATTGCATTTGTCTTCAGTTTCAAATACAAAGTTCCATACAAAATATTCAAATATTAACTTGCATAGAAATCCCACCAAGACAAAAGGCTCAAACCCACATCACTTGGCAAATTACAAAAGTGCCCAATGGGCGAGAGACACATACTGAGACAGGTGTGATTATTATGTATGTATTACTTTTTTTTTATTTTTTTTTTTAATTCCGCGGCCCAAGGCCGCGGCCGCTCTAACGTCCGTTGCCGGGCGTCCCTGGTTACTAGCAGAGGGTATGTCCAGTGGCGCCCGGCGGACTTTGACCACCCCTGTGGTCTCTGCGGGTGTTTGGTCGGGACGAGAATCCCGCGTCATTGGGGTCGGGTTTTATCCCGCGTCAGTGAGTGAATCTGGTTGCGTGCTATGGGGCAAAGGCCCCGCAGCACGCAACCCTTCTAGCCTGCTTCTGTAAGGACGGTGGGTGGCGATCCCGCCGTCCTCAGGCCCCGATCATGGAGGACGATAGTCTTGGGCGTAGTCGCGTAGTCTGGGGCGGCCTGGCCGCCGACTACGGAACTCGGCGGGGAGGGTACGCTCCCTCTCCCTCCCGGCCGCCTCCTTCGCGAGCATGACTTGCTCGCAGAAGGACACGGCCGCGTTCCACCTACTCCCGCTGGATACCATGGCTTGAAGCATGGTCCCCAGCGAGAGGGTATCCACGCCCAGACCCACTACGAGGTCCCGGCGCTGACTCGCCCACGCTGAGCACTCCACCAACGTGTGGAGTGCGGTGTCGTCGTCGGAATGTATGTATTACTTGCAATAGTAATGATGATCCTCTACACTTGATACCCTAAATAAATACACAACTCTTCAATAATGTTCACAGATGTACTTAATATCTAGATCTCTATGCAATAGGGGACATTTTAAAAGAATTATCCTCGATTTTAGTATTCAAAGCTTAGGGAATTGGACCTTCTTCAAATGCTCAAATCGTCCTGTTTATCGTACCACTCAAATATTTATGAAGGGTCCTTTACTTTAACTTGCTAACAGATTAGAAAAAAAGGACTTTATTTTAATGTTTTTTTTTTGTCAATGTACTGTTACTTACCTGATGTTTTGATTGTTTACAGGTAAATGTGCTGTTGTCGACGCTGAGAACGCGATATGGTAGCTTGGAATTTTTTTTTATGGTTTAGTTACTAATACGTTACTTAGTAGTTTAAATTTTTTAAGACGCGGCTTACAATAAATGTAGATAAGCTTTTACAGCTAGCGATCGTCACCCATCTAATAACATATAGCTATTAGTTCCTACCAACTCCAGAGTGGAATTCTGTATACAATCTGGGGAAATAAGTAACTGAAAGTGTAGAATAACGGTATTACTGACACTTTTACGTGCATCGGCTTCAAAAAAGAAAATTAAAACGAAGGTTAATGGCAAAATGCGTCATGAACTACATACCTACCTACACTTACCGTAGAGTGAAAGATAAAGGAAGGAACTTGATGGAAATATTGCTGGATATCTTGTTAACAAACACACACACACACACAGAGTTACATCTTAATCTCCGAAGGAGGCAGACTTCAATGACATTTAATACAGTAACTTGGTTGGTCAAAGAGCCTATTGCCGTTACGGAGCACTTTGGGTACAATTCCAAATATTCGAAATATTTATTTATTAGGGTTTCGTACCCAAACGAGAATCCTGTCTTTGAGACTTCGCTGTCCGTCCGTCCGTCTGCCTTGGGCTGTATCTCATGAACCGTGATAGTTAGTAAGTTGAATTTGTGGAAAGTTTCACAGATGATGTATTTCTTTTGCTTCTATAACAACAAATATTAGGTCATAAAGACACTTTTGAACCAAAAAAAAAATCAATGTGGCACCGCCCACGTCAGCATATATGCTGAGAGGAGACCAATGCACCGACGACTTTCCTACACATGGTTTTTATTTTCTTTGTTGTAATGTGAATCTTGTTTACGTCGCCTCTGTGTTTGTGAAATAAACGTCTTTTCTTTCTTTCAAAAAGAGTGATTGTACATTTATATATACTGCCAGAGTTGAATTGACAAGAGTCTCATCCGTCAGCCAGCGCTCTTGAGGATGTAAGATAGGCCCCCTTAACAATAACTCTTAATAGCTTGTAAATATATTCCTTTTTGGTTTTTAATAGACACATGTCGTATTAAGCGATGATCACATGTCATCTGCTAAATTAAACAGATTCTCTAAGCAATTTGGGCCGGATTTAATTCATGACGATATTGTACATTGGATGATATATTTAAAATATACTGTTTATTTAGGTCTGCATACATAATACTTTTGCGCGACAACGGCATTTCAAAATATGACCAGATGTTTACCAAAATACCGGAAAAACATTACATTAAAAGTCATAACTAACACTGTGACAAACATTAGGTGTGAATGAAAATTTATAACAATCATTCTAATGTGTCTATTACTGCGCAAGAGTTCACACGAGAGCCGAATTAAAAACGCATCAGAAACGTATTACACTAAAGCTACCACCCGCGCGGTATACCTTTAGTATAAACTTTCATACCAATAATACACCTTATATTCTAAGCAATAAGTATTTGGAAATAAACAGGAATACGATACAATCAAATTTTAACTTTAAAATTCTAAGTTAAAGTATGAATTCGGTTGAGCAGGTTTCCCGGAAGCGAAGGCATACGACGGCTTTAAGAACTTGTTTTGTGGTTGTATTTTTTTTCTGAAGTTCAAAAGTAGAATAAAATTAAGGTTGTAGCTACACAGTACACAGTAATTCCGGGAACTTTCGTGGACTGATTAAAACGAACAGTTGGGAATTTTTGTTTTCACCCGCAATCGTGTCCGTTATAGGGGAGTATGGAGACAGGAATTAAAAACTTATGTTTTTTTTTTATTCCTCGCGTTCAAATCTTATTAATTATTACTCAGGTTTTAGTTAAATTGATCTCTTGAATTGAGCCTTCAAGTTTTGCTTTCAAATCATATTTTTTTATTTATTATCTATCTATTATAGAAAAGTCAAATTTGTAAAAAGAACTGGAGCCGTTCTTACGCCGTCTTCTGTTACGGTTATCTTTCTAGCCAATCTTATTTAATAGATGTACATACATACACTTAATCACGACAATATTCCTGAAAAGTTAGGCAGAGGTGTATAGCACACGTTCACACAAACTTAGCTTAGGTACCTACCTACTTTTGGCCAAGGTACGCTGGGCGCCACTGGAAATACCTTCTGGAGTGTACCAGAGACGCTCGCGGCAATGGACATAGGAGCGGTCGCGGTCACGCGGAATTAAAAAAAAGGTACCTACCTACTTTGGGCTATTAAAACAAATTTTATTTTTTATTATTAAGCAAAATTAAATTAAAAATTTAAAAAACCCCCGACTCACAAAAATAGTGATGTAGAAGTTATGACTTTTCATTTGATACCCAACACGGGTATATTTGAACACATTAAATTTTTCATCACCACTTTCACCCCTCATATCTTTGAAATGGCTTAACCGATTTTTATAAAACATAGCTAAGAACACTCTCCCCTAAACCATCTTTCAAACAAAAGAAACTGATTTAAAATCGGTTCATCCGTTTGGGAGCTACGATGCCACAGACAGACTTACAAACACACACCCAAACACACGTCAAACTTATAACACCCCGTTCGGGTTTCCGTCGGGGGTTAAAAAGGCAGTTATTTCAAAAATATTGATACACAAAGTCTGCAAATATACAACCGGAGCATCAAACTGTACGTGCCGTGAAATTGGTTAACTACTAAGCTATCACTACATCTAACTGTTTAATTCGTCACAGTGTATAATGAAACTCTTCCATTTAGATGTCTAAAAGAGTTAAGGAGCTCGGTTTTTCATAAACGTGTCGAATTTATAATTTTATGAGGTTTGTTGATCAAGATGGACTCTCTGGGAATGTGTTGATTATGTTGGCTTTTTGGCTTTAATTATCATATGTACTGGTTTTAGAACGAGATTTTGTAGCAAAAATATATGTTAGGACTGGGTCACAGCACCTAAACTATACTGAGCTTGTGATATGCGTTCTATCTAATATAATATACTTGTAAATTATACTTAAATTAGTAATCTCGTTTCCAATTCCCATGGTAACAAATTATCGGTTCTTATAGGTTACCTGTGTGGATCATTCCCAGGCACTTTTCTCGGTGGTTCCTACCTGTTTGCGGGATAAAAATCCAGCTCTCCGTGAACCAAATTATAACAATATTAGGTCCTGTGTTTAATCTACAAAAAAACTCAGATCTAGGGCTAACAATTGCAGACAGACAGACAGACGGACAGACACATATCACGCCTATATCCCCGAAGGGGTAGGCAGACGTGCATTACACGCCCACACTTTGCCAGTATTTTGGTCCCACGTAATAGGGGGCAAGCCTATTGCCGTCACCGGGCACACATATACAACAATTACAGGAAGTATAAAAATCACAATCTATATAATATAAAAATACCTATTTTCCTTGGTCACGTCAGGTTATTATCAGGAAAGGGTTAAGAATGAAAGAAAGAAAAATAGTTTCCAAAATTATATGCAGTATGAACTTATCCGGATAGTACAAAATATTTAATTGTCACTGTATAAGTACGACGACAATAAACTGACAGCAGGGAGTGAATCAGTTAATTCTTCAATAAACAACATCAAACTAATCTTGAAATACGAACTAACTAAAACTATTAATACTAAGAACTAGTTTACAGGTATTATCCTTAGTAATAACCTGTCTAAATACAACGTACTTCAACGAACAAAGATAAAGTGTTCTAACCAAATATTTGTTTCTCGTACGAACAACTTTGATGGGCCGGGACACCGGTAAGTTCGCTCATCACGAAGCCCCTAGCTCTACTTTACAATATGGTGACAATAACTTCCCTAATATTTTTGGGACATTTTAAATAATAGATAGGCCGAGTATAAAAATGTGTCTTTTTGGCAGTATTTTCTCGATTAATGGTAATTAATGAAAATTTGAACATTTTTTTTTAATTAGTACCCTATATCGTGTAGGTACGTTCAATAAATATTGTAATTGAAAAGTTAAGTAAATATTTTTTATAAATATTTATTAATATTTTTTTATAAATATTTTTGGACATTCTGACACAACGTCATCTAGCCCAAACTAAGCTATAAGCTTGTGCTATGGATTTAAACAACTGATAAACATACTTATATATTTCTAAATACATACATAATATACATAGAAAACACCCAAACTCCGAAACCAACATTTGTGGATCACACACATATCTGATTCGCCCCGGGAATCGAACCTGAGACTCTGGAGTCGAAATCCGATGCACTATCGACCACGCCACCGAAGCAGTTGCTGAAATTACCTGTTTACAGAAACAGAGCCTAAACTATGAATAAGTGGCCGATGAAAACTTTGAATAAATTCAACAGACTTAAGTATCTACACTCTCACGGTGTGTGGCAGCCTCAAGTTAGTAATAGCTTATAATAGTTACAAAGAAACAGCTCCAATGTACATTGTTTTTATACGAAAACAGTTGCTGTTTAAAATCTACTACAGTTAAAATACCGTTGAGCTAGCTAAAAGTAATAAAGCTAATAAATCATTTTCATACAACAAGACCCTTATTAATTAAAATATGATTAAATAGTTTATTGTAGTCTGAAAAAGTGAATTGTAGTTCATTTACAAAGCCATATACAAGCTCAGAGTAATAACGGGAGCCTTATTATATAGTCCCTCATATATATTTTGTTATCAGACAATATATATTTGATGCAAAACTTAATTAACTTGGTTCTGTTAGATGAACTATTCAAAGTTCAATAACACGTTAGTTTCGGTTCAAGATTTTTGTTTACGTTTTAACATCTACTGGATATACTCGCATGTATTGGATTAGTACAAGAATATTGATTTTAAAATGGTATTAATGGTAATGGTACTTAAGTAAAGCAGCTTTTTCTTGGATTTTTTTGCAAATTCAAAATTGATTCACAATGCTATCATTGTGTAAAATATTTGTAAACGCTTTAGTTAGATTTAAAAAAAACGTACTTGAGTAATTTGTACCCAATTACGGTGACACGAAGTAAACTATGTTTTTGCAACTGTTTTTAATAACTTTGATGCCGCGTAGATGAATTGCATTCTCAACAGTTTCTAATAAGAGTTCTGCTATTCAACTGAGATAATGTCTCTGAAATCAATGGTCTCATTGTCGCCCTAGTGTCCAGATCTACCCCGTACACACTTTGAATTTATACGACCCACTTTCCTCGACTTTACTTTGTATTGTCGCCGATGTGTTCAGGATTGTAAGGAGTTATGCTCATCATTATTTCGTGTTTTATGGCCGGCTGTCTTATAGATTGCGACTTAGAAACATTGTAGTGCTGTTCTAAGATTTAGAATAGTCTGGTGCTTGCTGTGAATTTTGATCGTGTGGAATATAGCTTACGTGCATCTGCATAGTTATATTCGTAATTTGAAATAAGGACTCTCGTAATATTCTTGTACGGATATTAATACGAAATATCACGTGCACAAGACTGAATCTTGTGGCGGTCTATGAAGGAGAGGCCTCTGATGTCCAGCAGTGGGCGACAGTTAGCTGACGATAATTATGACTCAGATATGTAAGTAGGTACTTACTATTGCATCGGCTTTCGACCCCGGAGTTTCGGGTTCAATTCTCGGGTCGAATTAAATATTTGTGTGATCCAAAAAACGTTTCGGTTGTGTTTTTTATGTATAAAATGTATGTATTTAGAAGTATGTTTATCAGTTGTCTAGATTCAATAGCACAAGCTTAGTTTGGGCTAGATGACGTTGTGTGAGAATATTTCGAAACATATTTATTATTATTATTCCTTTTTTGTCTGACGTGGACCAGGTTACAGCGGCTGTGGTCACATGTTGACTGAAAAAGTAGCTCGTAATTATAAATTGCGATTATTTTTACATTTTATAGCACTATGTATTGTATAAAGTTTATTAACTTTTATTACCATATTCATGGACATTTTGATACAATATTTTGTCCTTGAATTTAAGTCACGAATACAACTCCTTTCTATTTTTATATGTACTTTACTAACATTAGTTACACGAATCGTTTATATTTAACCGATTTTTACTATTAACTAAACGGTGTTCTCAATTTAGGTACAGGTATTATTACGTCAGTTATTATTTCACTACTATTTTTAACTGTTATGTCTCATACCGAAATATTTTTCATATTAATATTAGTCTAATGGAAGGTAGTTAGGTGTTATTCGTTGTTTTTTAAACATTCTCACACAACGTCATCTAGCCCAAACTAAGCTATAGAAAGAAAGAAAGAAAGAATATTTTTATTGCTATAAGCTTTCCATACAACGTGGCAATACTGCCAGCCTTCCGGGACAGTTGCCAGCATTCTTGGGGATACAGGTGCTCTCCTGTATACTGCCTCGGTGGCGCAGTGGTATGAGTATGCAACTGCCGTCCCTGAGGTCCCAGGTTCGTTTCCGGGTCGAATCAAATTATTTGTGTGATCCACAAATGTTTGTTTCGGAGTTTGGGTATTTTCGATTTATAATATGTATGGATTTAGAAATATAAAAGTATATTTATCAGTAACTATATAATATTTAATAATTTAATTTAATAATAGGTGTGATGTTTTGGGGGCTCGTGTTCTAGTGGTAACCGACTATATTAACATATTGCAAAGGTTAAGCAACATCTAGTCAGGCCGGTATTAGGATGGGTGACCATTTCTTAAGACACTGAGACCACTCCGTGCCTCGGAGTGCACGTTAAGCCGTCGGTCCCGGTTGTCATACGAACATCTATGGCAGTCGTAAGGGGTAGTAGGAGCCCTTAATCAAATATCTGACCGGTCTAACTACTGAACTTCGATATCGCCCATGGGTTGGTCAGATGGCAGTCGTTTCACAGAAAAAAATCGAAGTTCAGCCGAATCGCAGTTAGACTGGAAGCCGACCCCAACTGCGTTGGGAAAAAGCTCTGTGAATGACTGAATAGGTGTGATGTTTCTTAATGTGTTTTATTTTTCATACAAGTCAACCTTCATACCATAATATTTGAAGGTCCCTTCCCTTTGACCTTATAACAAAGGTACCGTAAATTCGATTATCATAATTATCCCCTTTTCACTTCTATTCAGTTCTTTGGCACGTACATTATAAAAATTAACATTGATTAGGAACTATTCTTTTATGAAGTGACGAATGATTTACCGTTTCGAAGCTATCATGAATAATACTCGTATTTACTACAAGAATGTTTTAATAGTTTTTAGTAGATTCTTTATTTTTTATAAGTCCACGGCATTTGCTTGCTTGACAAATATATACTAGACCCTTCCTCGAGAACCACACTATCTATTGGTGAAATCCGGATCAAAATCCGTATTGTAGATTTAAAGATCTAAGCATACATAGGGACGGACAGACAGCGGAACCGACTTTGTTTTTATACTATTTTATGATTATTCTCACCGTTTAATCCTACCCTGAACTTACACAAATACATATTTTAAATTCAAAATTAGCACAATCAGCCCAGACTGATTTTGATTGACTATTTTTGATCTTTGAGTTTAAGCTAGATAATTTCAAAATTAAATTTTAAAAAGAAAGTTTTGTTTAGTCAGATAGTAATTTAGTATTATTTAGTGACTAATTGTTAGTATCATTCTTCTACTTTTTTAAAAACGTGGCTCCATTGATGATTTTGCCAATGTCAAGTTAATGCTTGATTTTTCCCGCACAGAAGAACTAGTTACTCTGAACTAGTTCGCGGTGCGTGACAAGGAAACGTTGTTCGGTATTACAATTGAGCGTTTGGGCCTGGATTTTTGCTCAGCACCAGAGGTAACCTAAAAGGCAACCGCGTGCCTGGTTGACATATATTCCTGCATGAACTTGTGGATGTTAATACTATTTTATCTGTATAATTTCAACCGAACAAATTCTGATAATTGTTAGGTTACCAACGAATTCTTTGATCAAATCATCTATTTTATCCACAATTCTTGGAATGTTATTTATAAATATAGTAATAGGTAATAATCTAATAAACAAATCTTATCTTAACTCAGGCTAGAGTCATTGGCTATGTGTCTTACATACATAAATAAAATTATAGAACAAAATTAGCATTTATCTTCTATAAATTACTATTGGGTAAATACCTACTGGTAAGAACAATAAATCAGTATTTCTTACTAGTAACTAGTATTTCTCCTGTAGTTTAAGTGTGTCTTAGTATAGGGTTTATTAACCTTTTGTTTTTGATGTATTTGGACATTTAACCTTGGGGTTATCCTTAGGAAATCGCACCTGAGACGGCCGGTAATGGACGTTAAGGTGGACGAAGCTTTAAGTTGTTTTGCAAAAACGGTGTTGTATATAGTATCTATATTATCCATTTTATAGTTTTTCGGACAGTGGAAGAATGGAGAAATACCAATATAAATTAATAAAAATAGAGCATGGAATATGAACAACTTTTATATCGATCTGACTTCACAACACCAATTTTGCAGTGACATTTTTCGAATATAAAACACAATACAAAAGAGTAATATCTACTTATTTGAAAAAAAAAACAATTATTTTTTATTTTTGGTAAACCCCGGTTTCGCATCATCAGAGGTGTTTATTCACTTTTGTAAAACATTTTACTAATCAAACAAAAGTGAATAAACACCTCTGATATTCAAAAGAGGTTGAATAGGTTTGAGTTTGAATACACCTAAACTCAATATTTATTTATATACAAAAACGTAGGTATTTAAGTAGTCTATAAATTTAAGTTCAAGACCAGATGGCTAGAGGGGCTCGTGGTCTAGTGGTAACCGACAATGTTATAACATTGCAAAGGTTAAGCAACATCTAGTCAGGCCGGTCTTAGGATGGGTGACCATCTCTTAAGACACTGAGACCCCTCCGTGCCTCGGAGAGCACGTTAAGCCGTCGGTCCCGGTTGTAATACAAACATCTATGGAAGTCATTTTGGGTAGTTGGAGCCCTAAATCAAAAATCCGAACGGTCTAACAACTTCGATACCTCCCATGGGTTGTGGAGGTCAGATGGCAGTCGCTTCACGGAAAAAATCGAAGGGGAAAAGGCTCGGTGAATGAATTTAAGACTAGATGGCGTTGTTGTTTTTTTATATTAATAAATTCTGCAAACTGTTGAATCATTATGTCATCAGACTTAATCTATTGTTATATAAAATATTGTACCACTTTATCAAACTTAGATTATACTCGTATGTATATTTTATATCAACATACTCGTATTACGCCAAGAGACCCCTCATAATGCGTTTGAACATTAGCATACACCCAAAATATGTTATTATGAGATACCTGTCTAATTGTGTTTTTGGGGTTCAATACGAACCGATAGAAAACCAAATACTATTGCAATCTGTTGTCCCTTATTAAAATTAAAAACTGAACAATAAATGCAGCCAGTAAAGCTCAATAATAAATCAAATACCTACCTACTATATTATTTTAGTTAGCAGTGGGTGTCTGCTAAATAATTACACCCTATTAGGAATTATGCTGGGCGCTGTATCATTTCCCGTCAAGCGTTTTTCCACCAGCAATGCGAACGAGATCCGCACGATCTAGTCCGCATTGCGTGTCGATGTCAATGTCTTAACGTGCTCTAAGAGGCACGGAGGGGGCTTCTCAATGTCTAAGGAAATGGTCACTCATACTAAGACCGGCCTGCCTAGATATGGCTTAACCTTTGCAATGTGTTAACATGTCGGTTTCCACTAGACCCCTAACTTTGAAATCCTGTCCAGTTGAATAATGAAGAGTTAAGTCGTCGAGATTGGAGGGTTCAGCCTCAAAAACGGTTTAGGTAACTAATTAATCCAAGTTAAATGCAGTATGTATACCTTCACGCGAGATTAATTATTACTACGGAAGCTTCCAGGGTTCGGGAATGGTTTAGGCGTATTTTTTTTTAATGTACGAGACACGTACTTAGCTTCTTTTATTTTTAAAAGGTTGTGTACGTTTTTAATGTTTTTATGTATTATACGTAACGTAGAACTTTAATATACCTAATCGTAATATAATAACGTTGAGGAAATTTCTAATTATAGTGAACAGTTGGTAAAACAACACCTGCATTCTTAACTAACAAATATTTCTTACTGTTAGTAATTCCTTACTTTTCCAGGCATTTAGTCCAAGACTTTATTTTTTTGAGATTTGCCTATATTGTTAAAAACCAATTTTTAGGTTAAGTACGCCAAATTGACGCCGTCCGCGTGATGGTAAGTCGCGACGACATCTAGAGATAGTGGGCGACTCTCACAGTACACAATACTATAGAGAGTGGCCCTCAACTTGACGACCCAGTAATGTGCCTCTTCACGCTTCGCTTAAAGAACCCTGGATTATATGTGGGAGGAAACACGTGCGCAAGCAGGGCGTTCCAGGCAAAATTTCAAAATCGGATCACCCAGGCTAAAGATATGACAACAACATATCAACAAATATAAAAAAAAACTTACAGTCCAATTGAGAACCTCCTTTTTTAGAAGTCGTTTAAAAATAGTATTTTCTAATAATTGTAATGAAAAAAAACTAACATATTACAAAGTTTCTGTTCGTTTTAAGAGGTCTAAATATACTTTTTAAACTTAAGAATCTCTCGAACTGCTTCAATGTGAATAAATGTCATATGAATACGACAGATATAATGCCAAGAATTCCTTTTGAGACACCATCTTTGCTTTTTTTCTACAGAAATCTACGTAGGCACAATGTTTTATCACAATCACACAAAAGGCGGTGCCACAGTGACAATATTCAGTTCCAAGAAGGTCCCATACTTAGGGTTCTGTAGAAACTTAAAATGAAAAACCTTTCTTATCACTTTCTGTTAAGGTCTTCAAAAAATATTTTATCTTATATATTAATTAATACGCAAAGCTAAAACTTGCGGTACTTACAAAGTTACGAAAATTGCATAGACGAAGGAGTTTCGCACACTTATAGTTTATATAGAGGAGGAGTGAATGGAGCTATTTTTTTTTAATTTTGCATAAAAGATACCTTAAATCGATAAAAATAACATTACTCACACTACTTCATATTTGACACACAATTTTTTTTTTCGTAATGCATACAAACGCGCTAGTTTCCACGTAGAAGTACCTAACCAGAGAAGCAGAGGCGAACAGGCCCACAAGTACCATTATTCGTCACTAATATAAGTCGTGAATGTATGTAAAATAAATAGTATCTTTATTTTTTAAAGTCACGGAACCCAACTTCATATATTTTTTTTACTTTTAACGAAAACACCTGACAAGCAACAGATTAGGTAGGTACCTACCTAAGTGGGCAATAGACCATTTGCATACATTTAACTCTGACTAATAAAATGTGGATCAACGACTGATAAACAAATACTATGTTTATTGAAAACCGCCATTGTAATACAAATTTATTCATGACCTTTTTAGTTTGAGATAAGTCTAGGTTTGAGATACGATTTAAATGGTACCAAATTGTTTATGGATTTTTAACCCCCGACGGAAACCCGAATGGGGTGTTATAAGTTTGTCGTAGCTCCCAAACGGATGAACCGATTTTGATTATGTCTCTTTTGTTTGAAAGATGGGTTAGGGGAGAGTGTTCTTAGCTATGTTCTATAAAAATCGGTTAAGCCATTTCAAAGAGATGAGGGGTGAAAGTGGTGATGAAAAATTTAATGTGTTCAAAAATATACCCGTGTTGGGTATCAAATGAAAGGTCATAACTTATACATCACTTTTTTTGTGAGTCGGGGTTTTTTTAAATTTTTAATTTAATTTTATCTTGTTATTGCAATTCAATACTCAATACAATTATTGCTCAATACTCAATAACTTTTTATGTGTAGGTTCTATTTCTCTTCACATAATTATATCACGCATACAATTTTTGTTTTAGTGATTTTCGTGATCCCACGCAAAACCGCGGCAAACCTATTATTTTTATCACGTTTGCTGTTTACTTAATTTCAGTAAGTATACATTGCATTAAGTACTCAAACTCAAACTCAAAAATATTTATTATTACATATCTATAGTACCTACTATTATAAAGAGGAAATATTTGTATTTATGTGTGTATGTTTGTAATGTATAAACTCAAAAACTACTGTGCCGATTTCCAAAATTCTTTCACTATTGGAAAGCTACATTCACCCTGAGTAATAAAGACTTTTTATCCCGGTAATGTGTTCCCACGGGAACCGGGAACGAGTAAACTAAATCACGCGGGCGAAGCTGCGGCGATCAGCTAGTAGGTTATAAAATAACACTTATTTACAGCCAGTGATTCAAAGTAGAAAACTGACAAGGCAAACTGACAAGATTCGTTAGTGAACTTGGATTCTTCACTTAGTTTAGTAGTAGGGTAGGTACCTATTTAGGTACCGACTATTTAAGTACTGCTGATTTTCCTGGTCCTTAGTAAAAGTGCAGATATTCATGAAAAACATTAAGCGAAGAAACCAAGTTCACAAACCATTTGTTTATTTATAGAAAATACTCGTGAAAATACCTATACTTAATTTAATAACAAAATATCTAAATTTACAAATCCATTAATGCCGTAAAGTCGCTCGCCTTGTCTCTTGTCCTCTGTCTTAAAAAAACAATCGGATCGCAACAAAAAAGAAGGTGAGTAATCTAAGATAGAATAAAAAATACACTGGCAGAATAAACGCGGGCAGACAAAAGATTTAAATTAATTAAGAACAAAAACTTTTTAAATTGTAAAATGGCGTGTGTACACAAAGTCGGGGAGCCAAGGGTCTGGCGACAAGGTTTAGGTAGAGATGGGTAGAGTTTTAATTTAATGTTATTTTGAATAAAATTGGTTCAAAAAAAAATTTTTTTTTGATTACCTATAGGGTAGGCTATTTAAGTGCAAATGAGAACTCCAACCGAATTGCATAGTAGTATGAGTGTGCATAGACGTTTTAGTAACATAAAGCTGATGAGATTGTTGGGTTGAGCGCGCTTATCTCGGGAACCACTGATTCGTATTCTAATAGTCCTTTTATCGAGGAAGTTTATATAGGTTACATCACAATATGAGAGAAGCAGCAATGAAAAATGGTGCTTAAAAGTGGACAGGGGCGTAATCGCTAGCATCCGCTAACCCCTTCTCTGAGTAAAGTAAAAACAACAGATATAAATCATTGTCTTTATATAAAAACTAGTATGTAGGTATATGTTCTTTCCAAGCTTGGCATCGTACAAATAGGTAAATGGCTAGATTTATAAGTGTTAGCAATAAAACCAGCCACCGCAAGTGGCGCAATAAATCTAACAGAAAGAGAACTTAGCTTAGCTGAATTTTATTTTTAAAATTGTTTTCTGACCTAGTTTCTATACAATAAATACAAGTTTTCGTAACAATGTGACTTTTCGTTATATATCTCAGTAACTCGTAACACTGCAATGCTATGGAGATAGATTGCAGACAGATATTTAGGATATTATTATGTTTAATCCTAATTCTGTAATCCAAACCTAAATTTCGACGTGCAAGATGACAATGGGACTGGCGGCCATGTTGGTGACGTAGATTAACCTACAATAGTGTTTTGTTCCTTGTACGTTTCAGCGATTGTCGTCACGGAGCGGTTATTGTGGCTTATACAATACCTGTAAACTCTGCAGTCCGAGAAAAATGAAGATAAAAAGTCTTAATTCTACCCGAAGAAATGGCTTAAAAATAATGTACAACTGGCGCCTAAATCGCTAAAGCGCAGTCTCTTCCAGACAACCTTAATACCCTTATAGACAGAGATTGTGCCGTAGGTATAAATAACCTCTAAAACTAAAGAATTTTGTACCATATAAAAACTTTTATATAGTAATTCGCCAAACATGACATAAAACATTAAGATTGTGATCCATACATACTTCAGATATATATATAATTAAAAAAGATGACTGCAAACCGCCATAAGGATCCGGTCACAATAAAAACCGCCCATAAACTCAGCTCGTAACATTGGTAGTCAATAAGAATTGATATTTGCCTCTAACGGGCTCTTAACCTGATTGAATTTCAATTTACGACCGACTATCGTCACACATTTAAAATTAGGTATATTATTTATTTTTTGTATGCAGTTCTCTTACGCAGCTTACGGGTTACGCTTATCAGGGTTCCCAACTGGTGATGGGCCGCAGAAGCAAAAATATGGTCGGCGTCGTTAGTAAAACGAAAACTCTTTACGCAAATGCAACCCAACCCATCCTGGGTTGGGTACCCAGGATAGGTTGGGTTGCATTTGCGTAAAGAACTTCGTTCCTGACGGGGGTCCCCCGACAGCACAATTTTTTATTTTTTACTTTTTACCGAATCTATAAATGGTTATGTGATAATTATAACATCGTACTTGGTAAATAATATTGGAAAATTACGACTTGTTTCTAGATGCTTTTATACAGAAATCGGCATTCCTCTTTATGCTCTCGTTTTATCGGTAATTTTGTTGATTGCATGTAAATCTCTATATATATAATCGTTTCAGCGGATTTCAGTTTTATTGAATCCTATATATTCTGTCCGTAGGTCTCCAGGCTGAATCTCATGAACCGTGATATTTAGAAAGTTGAAATTTTCACAAATGATGTATTTCTTTTGCAGCTACAACAACAAATACTAAAAAACAGAATATAATAAATATCTAAGGGGTCTCCCATACAACAAACGTGACGTTATCCTTTGTTGCGTTTTAAAAATATGCATTTTATAGCTTTTAGCTTATTTCTGCTCGTGGGTTGTTTCTAAACAGCCTTCAATATTTGTAATACCTGTAATTTGTTAGGTAAGTAGGTAAAACAGAATTTATTTCTTTCTAGGTCATTTCCCTTGGGATACGCGGTGAAAATACTCGTTTGGAATTTTTTTCCCAAATTATTCCCTCGCCGACGGCACTTCGCAAACAATAATTAACAGATTACTTAAGACTTACTCTCGCACACGGTTTTGCTTTAGTGAGGCCAGTACATCACACATCACACACAAACACACATATCATGCCTATATCCCCGAAGGGTTAGGCAAAGGTGCATTAAACACCCACAATTTGCCAGTATTTTTAGTCCCACGTAATAGGGGACAAGCCTATTGCCGTCACCGGGTACACATATAATGGGTTATGTCCAAAATGGCCGACTAAATTTAATAAAAAGTAGCAGCTACATTGTAAGAATGAAAAAAAAATTTAAACCCATAATAAAAACATAATCCTACTTGCCAGCTGCTGTGGCACACCCAATTAAAGTTCTGGGCGTCTCGGACTAAACCTTGTTTTAGTGAAACCAGTACCTACATATGAAACCTATATCCCTGAGGAGGTAGGCAGAAGTGAATTACATTCCCATATTTTGTCAATAATTGAGCGCTGCTCATAATAGGTCCTCGAGTGGCCACCGCGCAATGGTAGACGCTACGTGGGTAGGCCTGCCCCAAGGTGGACTGACGACATAGTAAATGTCGCAGGAAGCCTCACAGGAAGGTTGGACTTGCGCACAAAGAGTTCTGTACGAAAAAAAATCACGTTTGTTTTATAGGAGCCCCTTGAATATTTATTATATTCTGTTTTTTTAGTATTTTTTGTTATAGCAGCAACAGAAATACATCATCTGTGAAAATTTCAACTGTCTAACTATCACGGTTCATAAGATACAGCGTGATGAAAGACAGACGGACGGACAGCGAAATCTCAGTAATAGGGTTCCCGTTTCACCCTTTGGGTACGGAACACTAAAAAGCAGTATGTTTTCAATTTCGTTTGTAATTATTTCTAAACAAATATTTGCGAACTACCAATAGTATGTCATTTCCACAGTAAAATTAATATTGGTTCGACCAATATTAACATTTTTATTACATTAATTTGTCAAAATTCAATATGAATTACGAATCCGATTTGTCGCGTATCTATTAAATTGGGAGCAATCTCATGGGAAATCATCGTTATTATAATACAAGGAATATATTACTTGGCAAAAAATACTTTTTTGGACATTGAGTTCGTAACTGCTGGATTTATTGCTTTAGCCAAAGACTTTCAATACATAGACACGAAGAGTAGTACTGAAAAATAATTAGCAACAACTCATACAGTCAATTGGGCGTATTTTATTGTTTAATTTCTCAACTCTTACACATTTATTAAGAGATTTAAAGTCTATTATATTACTATATTTCGTAATTTTCCACTTTTTTGACTGCGATGCGTTACCTAGCGCGCCATTGTGTACGGCACAATTTTTATTTGATACTGTCAGTCTATAGTAGATTGGAGGTCTATGGTTTTAGCTTACGTTTTGAGTTATTCCCTACATTAGTGTACATAGTACTAATGTATAGAAGATTGAGTGAAGTGACCTCCTTGCGATCGTTGGTTCTGTAGTGTTTCTACTTTGGTTGGAAATCATGCTCACCCCACAGGTGGTTTGATATAAAATATAATAAACGTTTTTATGAGCTTACCCTGTTCACTGCTGGGCAAAGGTTTCCTCCAAGTTTTTCCAAGCTCTTCTCTGACTGTTTCGGTGGCTTGGTTGGAAGTCATCTGCTTTCGACGTCGGAATCTCGGGTACGATTCCCGGTCGGGACAAACTTTATGTGATGGCACGTACATTTGTGCCAAAAACTGGGTGCTTCCTATGAAAAAAAAGTATTTATATCAGTTTATCTTATATCTATTATTTTATCTCGCCTGCGCGATAGCCCACGTAGAAACTGGCTTCTGATAAGAAGCCAGTTTCTACGTGGACCCCTAAAGGTGGACTTGTGGCTTCTACAACATGGAGCCGTGGCCCTTGCCTGTTTCAGTTTCGCAGGTTTGCTAATTAATTATACATTCATTACAAAACATACATACTTTATTTTAACAATATAGTTGAATAGGTGTACCATTTTGGACTGCTACAGTTACCCCAGAATAAAATCTGACCGATAGTTGGTAGGATTGAGATGACCGCACAAAAAGTCGTTTATTGGAAAACTTTTTACTAAGGAATAATAGTCGCTTGCGGTATGTGGAGCCACGAAACCAGCGGATTAATGTTTTGTTATATTTTACTTTATACATGGGGCACACTAAAAGGTTTGCACTTCTAGCTAATCCGAACTATTTGAATTTCGAATGTTATATTTTTTTAAACGTTGCAACCTTCTTAGTAATAAAAAAATAACAATTGGCGGGAAATCATTTGTCTATTGTTTTTTTATCACACATCAAAGTTCTACGTATGCAACAAAAATGGAATTAAGTCGAAAAGATTTTAGAGCGATGATTTTTTATGATTTTAAAATTCCTATCTCTCCGCAAGACTGTGCCGATCGTCTTCAAAACTTCAAAATGCTTTTGCACCTTGTTTGAGCACCGTGAGGCGATGGTTTGCTGAATTTGAGAGAGGTCGAGTTTCTTTACATGACGAATTTCGTGAAGGGCGGCTTTCAACTGCCGTCAACGAAAATAATGTGGCTACTGTTAAGCGGTTAATTGAAGAAAACCCGCAGATTACCTATGAGACAATTCAAGGACTATTAGGGATTGGTATGAGTCAAATCCAGAAAATTTTACACGAAGAATTGAAAGTTCGGAAACTTAGTTGTCGTTGGATCCCTCATGAACTGACAGCGGAGCAGAAGCGGGCTCGCGTGGAATGGTGCTCACAGATGCTACTGAAGTACGACCACGGACATTCTAATGCTGTTTATGACATTGTCACAGGAGACGAAACGTGGATTTATATTGTTTTAAACCCGAAAAAAAAAACAGCAATATTGTGAATGGGTGTTTGAAAATGAGAACAAGCCAACAAAAGTGAGGCAGGCGAGAAAAAATGATCGCGTTTTTTTTCTCAGCTACGGGTCCCATCTGTACAATTCCACTTGAAGATCAAAAGAGTGTTAATGCCGAGTGGTATTCTACCATTTACCCATGGTATTAGAAAAAGTTCGCGAAAGACGACCCAAAAGCCGCGTTCTCCTACATCATGACAATGCTTCTTCACACACGGCTAACAAAACAAAGTCATTTTTAGCTTCCGAAAAAGTACAACTCGTCACCCATCCTGCGCATAGCCCCGACCCTGTGATTTCTGTATTTTCCCCAAAATCAAAGATTTGATGAGAGGTTTCACTTTTACCAACTCCGAAGAGGCAGTGATAGCGTTCAATCAGCACGTAGAAAACATGCCTTCAGATCTGTGGTCCTCCTGTTTTAAAAATGGTTGGATCGCATGAAAAAATGTTTAAAATGTAAAGGAGAGTATTTTGAAAAGCAATAAACATAATGCTTTGGTTTTAACATGTTGTTTTTTTAAGTTACGCAAAACTTATAGTGTGACCTACGTATAAGTTGCCTTTAGTTCTATAACTGTAGAACAGACGTCAATATCGTTAATAATCTACAAAGTTTACTCTTAATTCATATTGATATCTATTAACAAAATTAGATTAAAGTTAAAACGGTATCTACCGTTTTAAATTAAATTTAAAACGATAGCACTAAAGTGGCATAAAGTAACTTTTAATTATTATTAATTTGTAGGTTCGTCAAACAATTATCTAAGCATTATTTAATTATATCTCACACTCTATGTATTATATTCATTAATTGTAGTAATTTGATATTGCTTTATTAATGGTATGTAAGTGCTTTAATAGTCTTAGCTTTTTGTTATAACTTTTGTTTAGGTATCTTAAACTGCTCTGGCAATTTATATTTTTTTTTATAGATTTAGGTATCTCATAAAACGAACTACCAAACTACGCATGTGTGTGTGTGTGTGCTTATAGTTCATATGTGCACTCATAATATGAGTACAATAACTATAGTCTACGACTCCTCTTTCGATAAATTGTATCGTTTTAGTTATATTCGTTTGTATTGAACTCTTTACACGGATAACTTGACCAAAAAACAGCAGCTATTGTTACATATTTTGAATTAATTAATCATAACTGATATATTGGACGTATCTGCCTCAATAACAACTAGATCGCTATAAATATACTATCAAGACATGACATCATCTATATAAAAAGTTTGAACGTGCCAATGTAACGTAACACTTCATGCTTCGATAATTTCAACACGGACCAAATATAAAGCGTGATAAGTATTATTGAATAAATAATAAAACGATCAAATATCAAAGTCCTATTAAAAATGTCAAGACGAGAGAGTACATGTAATTGAGCCTTTTTATACAAACGACTTGTTTATACATACATATATAATCAAGCAAGTTTCCCCCAAGAGCTAGGCAGAGGCCTCTAAGATTTTAGTAAAGTATTAAAATTAGTATTTAAAGTCTGCGCGCGTGTTTATTGCGTCTCTGGTACGCCACAGGAGGTATTTCCAGAGGCTCCCGGCGGGTTTATGTGGTGCCCAGCCGAAAACGAACCTTTTGTAGTTTTTGATATTAATATAACCTTAAATCAAAAATTAAAAAAGATAATTTTGAAAAAGGATACACGATTCTCTTCGGTATTGGTTTGTACATAAATAATTTGTATTACAATTAGAAGATTACAAAGAAACAAAAGTCAGTTCTCCTTTATTTGTCCACTTTCTTTCACTTTTAACAGAACCTAACTGTTTCTGTATTACTAGTACGCACCACGCCATAGGTTTTGGCCTTTAACTGTTGACCCCTTAGGGCTAGGTCAAATTTTCGATATTTTGGCTTGCCTCCAGATCAAGGGCCATCCATAGAGGGGTCAACCGTCAGTGGAGCATAAGCAGTTCTTGAGAGCTAAGGGGGGGTACATTCCCCATTTCTATATATAGATGGCATTATCAAAGGTTCAAAATCGACAGTATAATGCATTTGTAATTCAAGAATTTGAATACAATTTCATCAACTCTAGAGGTGTCACCAAGACATGGTGCAAAAATGAAAAAAAAAAAAAACTTTATTTTCGCTGTTTTCGTGGGCCGACATTGCGCCAGAAAACATTCAAGCGAGTTACCAACATTGGTTAACTTCAACTGCGACTATTCCCGATGGGGTGTCGACTTGGGCCTACACCATATCCGTTTCCGTACACTCTGCTAATCGTTTATCGTGAAAAGAAATGTTCTTGTAATATATATTTTGTCGTGAAAATTTCGAGTGAGATTTTTTTAACCAAGTATTTGATTTTATTTTGCTGGACACAATTTTTTGGATCTTTATTTTTCACTAGCTGTTCTGCACTCGGTATCATTATTCTCGTTTCCGATTACCACGGTAACACATTACCGGGATATGAAGTTACCCATTTGTTATTCCGGATTTGAGTAGATTCCTTATTAAACTATTCTAAATTGGTATAGTTGTTTGAACATGAAGTAATGTGAAGTATCTAACTAAACAGACACCGCCTATGTCTTAAAAACTCTAGAGGGTTTGACGGCAATTGGGTCGCTTCCTATTACGAAGGACCAATAGAGTGATTGGCGAAATGTGGACAAATAATATGCCTAATTGCCTACCGCTTAGGGGACATATCATTAATGAATGTAATAATGTAATGTTTAAACTTTCCACAGCAATATCAATGACTAATGTTTTAACGGCTAATCAATTGTTTAGTTAACCTATATTATTTATACTTGGCAAATCGTAAACAATTCCTTATCTGAAATTAAGTTCTTTACAGTTAACTTATACATACGTATGGCGTAATATATTCGCAATGTTGTTACAACTAAGATTACGTATGAAAAGGTAAACAAAACACATTTATTACGTAAGTTCTTTTATTAATATATACTTATAATTACCTAATGCCTTTTATAGGGCATTTTAAAGGGCTTTGTAAATTTTTTTTTCTTTAATTCTCAATACTAGAACGCCATTACGAAACGCACAAAGTGAAATACCATAGTTATGTATGAACTTAAATTTTCTTTTAAGTTCATACATAACTTTAGTCGCACTGAGCGGCACGGCCTGGTGCTATTCTTCCGAGGGCGTACCCAGGATGCCCGGCAAAAGACATTAAGTCGGAAGTTTTAAAAAATATCTGAGCTTCATTGACTTCCTAAAAAGTATTTTTTAATGTTTGTTACCTATCTTTGGACTGCGTGTGTTGAATTTTTTTTTAATAAAAGCTACTGTTTCATGACTGGTCCCATTTCAATTGGGTCCCAATCCGATATTCCGGTCCCATTCTGGTAATTTGAAGTCGTTTTCTGCAATTTTAAACGTGTTTTTTTTTATTAGGTATTCATATTGTAACCTTAGCATCGGTTCTACGAGTCCTTGCTGTCTCTAATTTCTCTCTATTTTCATAGCAAACAGAATACCAAAGTACTTAACGTGAGTTGAAAGCTGTAGCCAGTGAATCTACTGCCTCAAAGCTACTAATCATTTCAAACTTTCCTAAATAATCTCCCCGTGTGTAACGGCTAACTCCTGTTTGAAGTTCACTATTTCGTATTGATTACTAGAAATTCAGTGGTTTAGTGTTTGAAGTAAAGAGTAGACTGTATACGGAATTATGTCAGACATTCTGATGCTACTTTTCAGAGGTTTATATATTTCTCGGTTAATGGCGCGAGACTCGAAAGCCAAACAAATAACCAAAACAATTAGACCTCTTGCAAGTTATCTACGAAAAGGTTACGTTTATTTTCATGATTATTTTATGATGCTAGTAGTAGGAATACTGAATAAGGTAAAGAGATTCTTTACACCGGACCAGAGGTGTCTGCTGTACAAGACGCAGATTAGACCCTGCGTCGAATACTGCTCTCACCTCTGGGACGGTTCCGCGAAGTATCTGCTGGACGCTCTCGACGCTATGCAGCGACGGGCTATCCGTATTATAGATGGTCCGGAGATAACGGGAAGCCTTGAGCCGCTAGTTCAGCGCCGAACAATAGCTTCCTTGACCGCATTCTACCGTATTTACCACGGCGTGTGCTCTGAAGAGCTCTTCAATCTGATCCCACCCTCTTCCTTCCGATCCCGAACGACTCGTGCCGGGCAGAGATGCCACTCCCACACAGTGGATAGCATGTTCGTTAGAACCGAACGTTTTAAACGTTCGTTTCTCTGCCGAACGATAGTGGCCTGGAACGCCCTGCCTGTGCACGTGTTTCCTCCCACATATAATCCTGGGTTCTTTAAGCGGAGCGTGAAGAGGCACATCGTAGGTCGTCAAGTTGAGGGCCACTCTTTATAGTATTACGTGCTGTGAGAGTGGCCCACAATCGCTAGACGTCGTCACGACTTACCACCAGGCGGGCGGCGTCAATTTGGCGAATCAAATATTAAAAAAAAAAATATATGTAAGATATTTTACTATGTATACTATGTCTTCTCCTCACTCACATATTATGTATTTTGATTTTAGGGGTATTTTTTAAAAACGTGGCTCCATCGATGTTCATCGATGATTTCGCCGATGTCAAGGTAATAATTGATTAGTTGATAGTCTCGCACAGAAGAACTAGTTATTCCTAACTACCTCCAGGTGCAGGTCAAGAAACGTTGTTCGGTATGTGAACGTCTGGGAACCCGATTTTTGCGGAGCGCCGAGGTAACCTAAAAAGCCACCAGCCCCGCGCTCAGCAAAAATCGAACTCCCGGGTGAATAAAAAATAAATAAAACATAAATAAAATAATCTGAACCTAAATTCCAACAGCCAGGACGAATGTTACATACCCACAATCTCTGCAGTCTAACTAATTTATAGATGATTTTAAATCGTAATACTCGTAGTTTAAAAAACTTATACTATACATTTTGCTCGTTTACTTCAAACGCTTCAAAAGACATTCAAAACCTGTGTTTCGAAATATCATCGTTACAAAGTGAAATGGCGAAACTGAAAACGAATCCTTAAACTAGGTTTAACGAGAGTTTAATGTTGTAGAGACGAGAGGTTTTGTGAAGCGTAACTGATTCGATGGTTATGATCTTAGTACGGTTTAAAGGACGAGTAAAGCTCGAACGAATGATTATGGGCAAGCCGTTGTATGACTTTATCGGGAAAGCTTGTACAAAGAGATAATTTAAAGTATAAGACCCGGTTTAGCTTATATTTACATATAAGCTAAGCTAAGCTTTGTTAGTATTTCGCGAAAAAAATATTAAGTAGCGCTTCCTGCTGCCCAGATCAAAATGGCACCTAAGAACATTCATTCATTCCCTCCAACCCAAATTAGAAGTGCGTCTGAACTTTATTTTAATATGATCCTCCTAAATTTCTTTGTTTAGATCCAAAAATACCTTAATGAGATACTATAATTTATCTCAATTTAATGCTGGAGACGTCTACATACGCGATTCTCATTGTTCTAGAATAATCCATCTTAATATTGCACAAGAAACTGCCTAAAATACCACCAATACTAATGGTAAGTAAAAGTAAATCACTTTTGTAATTACTTTGAATACGAAAGTAATAATTAAATTACGACGTTCAAAACTGGAACAAGCTTCGGGTCTCTTCGGGAATTCTTGACACAAGACGAGTACCGAAGTTAACGGACCATTTAAAATAAGAATTTCAAATTCAGGTGTATTTTTTTAATAGGAGTGCAAAGGAGTCATTCCAAGAATTTCGTGAGCTAAGCCAGCTTGACATTTGAGAGGTGCAATTGCCAGGAACTGTTATTAACCAGGAACTTTTATTAACCTACGATACAAATCTAGACGTTTTCGTAGGACCTACAAAGTCGGGTGTTGCTGAAGTCGTGGGTCGGATACGGCTGCTGGGACTGCAGGTGACCCTGCATAAATTCGAGGCTCTGAGTTTTCACGGACCTCGGAGTGGTCCACCTGCAGGGGTGGCGACGGCCTTAGGCCGCGGTCCAAATAAAAATTAGACTTCAACAAAATAACTGACAAGTGGGTGTGTAATATGACTCTGCCTACACCTTTGGAAAACCGGATAACCATAGTAGGTCTGTAAAAAACTCCTACACAAACGAATCTACCTATAAAGCTTAAAATTTTTTTCAAACTTCTAATTTTAAATATTATGTCGGTAGATTTTTAAAATTAGAATGAATTCAGACAAGATTGAATTTCAAATAGGTTTAAATTTAGAATTTTATTCTGTCAATAAAGTATTTGACAAGTTCAGTAGACTGAATTCAAAAAGTAGCACTGGACGATGTAAATAATACCCTTTCGGAAATATTGCATTGGTTCACAAGTAACAACTTGCTGCTCAATGAGAAGAAAACAAAATGTGTAAAATTTACTATACCCAATGTTAGACAGGTGGATACTCATATTACTATGAATAATGAATTAGTTCAAATGGTCAATACCACAGTTTATCTTGGGATAACTCTAGATAGTAAACTACAATGGGGTCCTCATATCACAGCCTTGGCAGGAAGACTTAGCTCAGCTGCCTATGCGGTTAGAAAGATAAGGTCACTGACTGACGAAAAAACGGCACGATTAGTTTATTTTAGTTACTTTCAAAGCGTTATGTCATATGGTCTGCTGCTGTGGGGCTCCGCTGCCGATATTGAGACAATATTCATATTACAGAAACGAGCTATACGAGCAATCTATAGACTCGGACCCCGTGACTCGCTGAAAGAACTATTTAAAGAAATTAATATTTTAACAGTTGTTTCTCAATATGTTTACGACAACATCTTATATGTACGGAAGAACATAGATCTCTTCAAAAAAAATTCCAATAACCATAATTTTAATACAAGAAATAAAAATAAACTGGCAATGACAAAAATTAGACTTAATAAAGTTGGTAATTCGTTTGTAGGCAAATGTATAAAAATTTATAATAAAATTCCTCAGGATTTGGTTGACATGCCTCTTAATAAGTTTAAAATAGTAGTTAAAAAATGTTTGATGATGAAAGGCTACTGTAATGTAGAGGAATATCTTAATGATAAAAATGCATGGTCACTCTAATCTTCTGTTGTTGGCCACTCGTATAATACAATATAAACGAATTGTAACAATGTAAACAAAACAATATTAAAAAAGAAAATGGATAATCTACCTGAGTTTCTTGCTGGTATCTTCTCAGGAGAACCAACTTACCGAACCAGCGAAAGAATCATTTTCTAATGGTTATTTATGGACTTACATAATTTAGTATTTTTATGATATTACTTGACAAAATTGTAAAATTTTGACATTCATATGTGCTCTTTATGTGCCTAAACTGAATACATGAAATTGAATCTTTGATTGAATTGCATGTCAGATATAATAATCTGAAGTTAGTTAACTCTTGCAATATTGAAAGCTAGATTTGACAGAAATCCGTTATTAAATGTATCTAAACTAAATTCATATTAAATGACGCAGTTAATAAGCAAAATGGTTATTTGATCAAGATTATTATTATTAAGTACATTAGTTACGCTTGCTTAGTGTACTTTATTTAAGTTAGAAGGTATATATGCTGTTTATACTGGCGATTGACGGCACTTGCTGGAATCTGCTATACATAATGCACAAAAACACATACTTTTCAACTGGTGTAATTTTTATTTTTACTGACCGGTTTTAACTCACGGCAACAAAAAACACCTAAGTAGACCTTTTCTTAGGTCTTATTCTCCCACTTTTCGGGGTAAATTTAGAAGTTTGCGTGTTATTATTAATTTTTTTTTTTTTCATATACCCCAATAAAATTAATTATGATAGTGTTTTAATGTCCTTATGAATGTGTAGTACGATAGTATTATGTGATTTATTGAAAATATATTAAACTCTGATGATGCCTGAGTGGATAAAGTATTGATTTGAACTTAAAGAAATTTAACAGGTTTGTACCTTTTCGCTACATATCCGGTATTAGTTTCGTACGTAATAAGCTTAAAGACAATCCTATTACCTAAGGCTTTGTTTACACAAGGCTCTATTTGCAGACACGCAAATACGTTTGTCGATATATACTTACCCTACTTAGCTATAGATAAGGCAAATCATACGTGTGAATTTGCACTTGTACGGCATGAATACATTGACACATTAAATGACGTTCTTGACAGTTTGATTTTTTAATGAGGCTTAAGATACATGGACGTCAGTCCAATTATGTTATTATTTGCACGTAAACTAATGTTTTTGCAGGTGATTTGTCTTCAGACTTAAAAATAACTACTCGCTGCGGTCGCTGCCGTGGTACTGCGCTGCAGCATGCAATTGAGCGAAGGGACTTTTGTCATATTTTTGGTCAATAACTTTTTTTGAAGGTCCTAAATCGAAAATTCGGTCTCGAACAAAACCTGCTCCCGAGAATGCTTGAATTTTGAATGAAAAATCATGAAAATCGGTTGGGTAGTTGTCGTGAAACAATTTCACATCGAGTTGCAACGATAAGGAGCTTCGCTCAATAATTTTAAAGTAAATCGAAAAAAAAATTGAAGAAAAACCTCAGTTTTTGTTGGGATAATGTCCATTAAAGTGGAATTTGTTTTTTTAATCTATAAATTCAAGTACTTAGATTAAAAATATAATTCTTGAAAACATAAACATAAATGATAGAAAACCTACTGCATCCATATTTTAATTTTTTTGTTACCTATTATGACATTGTGCTCGACAAATCTTATAATATAAGTAATAGTTTCTCAAAAAATCTAGATAATTCTGATGGTAAGTGAACAACAATGACATTTACTGATAAAAACTAAACCTTTCAGTCTACTCGACGTAATTACTGTCCCAGTGAGAGTAAAAAAGACGTAGTAAAAATGAAATATGTATGTTAGTGGGCGGAGCTTAAGTCATGAACGTTATCAGATGTGACAAGATAAATATGACTTCACTGGAGTTAGAACTGTGGCTCTGTCGGTTTTAGTGTGATGACGCCCTTATGTTATTTTTATTATCTATGTCTTAATACGAAGTATGGTCATTAGTGTAAGATAAGTTGAATGGACTTCTTAAGGGGAAGTTAGAGATTTGGAAAATAATAAGGTACATTTAAACGCATTAACTTATTTTTGCAAAACATACTAAATTACACTGAATGCCCATTGTTACTGGCGATTATAAAAGGTAGTCGTGAATTTCTATTGTCAGTGGTAAGGTTCCTGGACATACCCTCTGCTAGTAACCAGAGACGCCCGGCAACGGACGTTAGAGCGGCCGCGGGCGTGGGCCGCGGAGTTAAAAAAAAAATGGTAAGGTTCTTTTTCACTGGCTTTACTTTTTACCTTACGAATCTGGTAGTATTAGAAAAGTAGTAGAAGAATTAATTATGTCGTTCATAACTATTAAGGCTGGTTTACACGTTTTAAGTTTGTTGTTTGTTGGAACGCCCTGCCTGAGCACGTGTTTCCTCCAACATATAACCCTGGGTTCTTTAAGCGAAGCGTGAAGAGGCACATCACTGGGTCGTCAAGTTGAGGGCCACTCTCCATAGTATTCCTGTGTACTGTGAGAGTCGCCCACAATCGCCAGACGTCGCCACATCTTACCATCAGGCGGGTGGCGTCAATTTGTCGACATAAATAAAAAAAAATAAAAAAAATTAATATAATTTATAAGCAGTGAAGTATGCTAACTTTTTTATATAATTTTACAGTATGAATCACAAAAACTATAGTCTCGGCCTGGATTCGAACCAGCCACTGATCCCTGTCGAGGAGTAATGTTCTACCAACTGACCAAAACACCACTAGCCTAAGACATGTAATTTTAACATAACATAGCATCACGCCTTTTTCCCCGAAGGGGTAGGCAGTGGTTTGCAAACACACCCACATCTCGCCAGCTATGTTAGGTCCCATATAATAGGAGGCGAGCCTATTGCCATTTACCGGGCACAAGTTCCAGACTCTGGGATAATTATCTGGGTAAAATTCTAAAGAGAATTATACATTATCCACCAGACCCGGGAATCGAACCCGAGACCACAAGCGTGGCAGTCCGTACATAGTACCATTGTGCCACCGAGGTAGTAGACATGTAATTTTGTGATCCGATTGTGTTAATATCGCGACCTACGGTGTCGCCAGAGCGCCATCTGCCAGCGATATTAACACAATGTGATCCCAAAATTACATGTCTTGGGCTAGTGGTCTCTTCGTCAGTTGATATAACGTATTAAGCTGTCAAGTAGGTATGTGTTACCGCGACCGAGTTGGTTGTAATAATAATGCACTAATTTGCAATCATGTTTGAGATTTTTTTTTTTTTTTTTTAGTTCCGCGACCAAGGCCGCGGCCGCTCTAACGTCCGTTGCCGGGCGTCTCTGGTTACAAGCAGAACGTATTTCCAGTGGCGCCCGGCGGACTTTGACCACCTCTGTGGTCTCGGCGGGGGTTGGGTCGGGATGAGAATCACGCGTCGTTGGGGTAGGGTTTTATCCCGCGTCAGTGAGTGAATCTGGTTGCGTGCTATGGGGCAAAGGCCCCGCAGCACGCAACCCTTCTAGCCTGCTTCTGTAAGGACGGCGGGATTGCCACCCGTCGTCCTCAGGCCCCGATCATGGAGGTCGATGGTCTTGGGCGTAGATGAGTCTGCGGCGCCCTCGCCGCTGACTACGGAACTCGGCGGGGAGGGTACGCTCCCTCTCCCTCTCGGCCGCCTCCTTCGCGAGCACGACTTGCTCGCAGAAGGACACGGCCGCGTTCCATCTACTCCCGCTGGAGACCATGGCTTGAAGCATGGTCTCCAGCGAGAGGGTATCCACGCCCAGACCCACTACGAGGTCCCGGCGCTGACTCGCCCACGCTGAGCACTCCACCAACGTGTGGAGTGCGGTGTCGTCGTCGGAAACCTCGCAGTGTTGACACCGGGGTGTGACATCACGACGGATGCGAAACAGATAGCTACCGAAGCATCCATGCCCTGTAACGATCTGCGTCGCACGATACGTGAGGTCACCATGCTGCCTCTGCAGCCAATCGTCCATGATCGGTCTCACCGCCGCGATGATGGTAGTACCCCACTTGGGTTGCTCAAGTCGCACCCTCCATGACTCCATGAGATCCTGTCGGAATTGGGACCGCCGGTCATCGATTTCTCGAGACGCAGGCCTGTGGTCCCGCTCCAGTGCCTCATTGGAACAATGACGCAAGGGCTCTCACTTCCAGGTCCCATGGAGGGGTCCCGGCTAGGAGACATGCAGCCTCTCCGGAGATCGTGCGGTAGCCCCTTATTGTTTTGACGGCCAAGGTCCTCAACGGTCTGTTAAGGAGCGTTGAGTTGTTGGCCGTCAACCGCGCCGCCCATACGGGAGCCCCGTATAGGGCCATACTCCGCACGATCCCCAGGTACAGTCTCCTGCAGGAAGCGTTGGGTCCCTTTAGGTTGGGCATCAGTCGCGAAAGCGCGACCGATGCCTGTGTCACCTTGGGGACCAAACTTCGGAAATGTGGTCCGAAGTTCCATCGGCTATCAAGTAAAATCCCTAGATACTTCATCGAGGGCTTGATGCCGATGGTAACGCCTCCCACATTTATGCTGGAACCTTCAGGTGGACCGTTCCGAGGTCTGTGAAAACACAGAACCTCGGACTTGTGCAAGGCCACCTCCAGTCCCAGCCGCCGTATTCGACCCACAACTTGAGCAACACCCGTCGTGACCTTGAGTGCTGCCTCCAGTATGTTTGAGTAAACTAATTTTTTGTGTGTTGCAATGTAAGTAACAACCACGTACTTTGCCGAAAAATAAAAAATAAATCTTATTTAAGTACCTATTTGTTTGCGTAAGTACTAAATTATAACTTACTTATTAATAAATTTAATAAATATAATTTTCTGTTTACACGATGTAAGTTGCTTAAAATTTAGTTAACTTAATATTTGACAATTTAATACGTAAGCAATGGTAAGTAAAATATTTAAAAAAAACTTTTTAAATTTGTAATAGCATTCTTTCCCGCAGAATTAAAAAAGACAACAAAACGTCGACAATTGTTTCGCCTCTAAACGAGGCATTATCAAGACTGTCTCAGAGAGAACAGCAAAATTTGTAGTTAGAACATATTTGGTTATAAGTAAGCGTGTGCAAATAACATTAGCGCGATGTAGGATTTTTCACAATAACTAACGTGGGTAGAAACCGCAGATCATGCTAACTAAGTTCAAAAATAGGTATTCACCAATACAAGACTTTATCTTCTTAATTTTTAATAAGTTGTGTAGAAATGCCAAATGACACATACAAACCAACAACCAACTAATGTCTGTCTGTTCGCAAACAGATTAAGTAAGGGAGATGTGTGAAAATCTATTTGTTCCTTGAGTAAGGTGTCCGCATCTCTTCTAACTATTTCTAGCCTTTCCCAAACACTCAGCTTGAACCCTTTTTCACATAAGCGTAAAACTCTAAAGGTGTTCCTATTGTTCAAGGAATGACCGGTGTCAAGGAGGTGCTTCGCGAAGAGAGACTTCTCAGGACAACCGTTGCGGAACGCCGCCATATGCTCCAATATTTAATTTAATACGTGTAAACCAGGCCTTTACTTTGTGACATACTAATGCTATTTTTGTGTTGATGGGAGGTGCTAATCCAATAATAATTAATCTTCGCCCAAATCATCTCGCTGTGTACCTGTTAACAGACCGACAAGGCTGTGGAAAAATGACTGACGAAATGTGGATGTTCTTTTAGTCCAAGAACGACTGAAGTGGGAAGAGCCTGAAGAACGACTTTTACCCTCAGGGCAACTATCTCTATACTACGTATATATAGAGCGCTCATAACCGGTTTGAACCACTAACAACCATTCTGCACAAAAGAACAGTTGAACAGTCGAAGATGACGTAACGTCACGATAATTTCACAGTTTAAGTTTTATTTATTTATTGACCATACTTATAACTCTCATTACCGGTTACCCCAATGCGATAGCTAGTAACTTTTGTTACTAATTACATATAATGTTCACTCAGATGACATGAAAACACATCTACTGTTTCCGATATAGCATTGAGGGCGCGAATAGCGCGGACGTACGGGCGGCGGCGGCGGGCGTTTTGGCAAGTTGTTGTGTGGCAAAAAATGGAACTAATTATTGTTTGTAGTTATTGTTCTGAAATCTCGTTTTTGACGTGTTTCAATGTAATGTGGCGCCCCTAGTTGAACGCAAACATATACTGGGCAACCTACATCAGAGCTGCTTAGTAGTCGTCACGAAGAGAACGGGTGACACTCGCCATCTATCTATAGATGGTTGATATGAGCTTTCACCGATCTATTTAATGGATGAAAAGAATTTATATATACTCGTATATAAATTTTATGTTGCGTTAGACTTTTCATTATCATCCGTATGTTTTTTTGTGAGATTATGTTTATGAATGATATTTATTACCTACTTACAAAATAAAACCGATTTTTTAATTTGCTTGAGGCAAATGACCCATCCAACATTTAATTTTGGTTAAAATGACAGTTTTTATTTACGAGTTCGATGTCATTTTAGTATATTAATAATTATAATTAATGTAATTTTGTAGACTATCGCTTTGTTTGTGACATCATATCCTTTGGGTATTTACGTATAAACGTTATTTACGTATATCGCTTGTAAAGTATTCCAATTTTACATCTTTGTATCTAATTTAACACTGCGTAGAAGAACTTAAATTAGCCAATTTAAATCTACCCATATTTTAGATTACCACCCAAATTCCTAATTTAAAATTTCGAACACGTAGCAATACTAAATAGCTTCAAAGCGTTTGAAGAAAATAACATTCCGAATTCGAATTCTAGGCTTAACTGTTAAAAGGATCGGATGGTCTTAATAGATAGTTATTATAAAACTTTCACTGAAACTTTTTAATTAATAGTTTTTCAACGAAAAAGCTTGGAGACGGTATTCTTCCATTGTGCCATCGGCTTTAAGATCTCCTTTGTCAGGTTCTTATTGAAAATTATTTTTAAATTGAAATGGCACTCGCAGGCGCATTCTGAAATGATTAATGTAACGATGAAATATATTTTCAGAAACTTACATAAGTATTAAGTGTCTTTTTCACAACCTTTAGTGTTTTTCCCGCCCCTCTTCAAAAGAGCACACCTATCCTGCGACCCTTCGCTTCTGTTATTGTTAAATTGCTCTTTATTTTCGCTTTTTGTCAAAATAAGAGGCTGCAGTTTGACCAAGGCTATAATCACAGATAAAAATAATACAGTGCAGATTATAAAGAGATACCCCTTCAAAGAAATAAAGGCTGTAGCATCTGTGTTTACTAAACATTGAATATATTTGGGTTTAATTAGGCAGACACCATAATGTACTTTTACACTTTTAATGTTCACGATGTAAACCCAGTGGGTGTGTATTGTGTACCTATAGGTAAATTAAAAAGAAATAACTCAACATACATCCAACATTTAATAGTAGTTTGTCCCTTTTCAATTTGTTAGTGTTATATCAATAAAAATGAAACAAAAGCATCAATAAAGCCATCGTATCTAGCCATTTTATAAACCTATTACAAAACATTTGCGGTTTTCAAACCGATTTTCTTTAATTCCGTTTTAATTTCAATAAAAACATACCGAGTAGCGAGTGTGGCGAGTCTTTTTTTTACAAAATGGCCTCCACCTGTTACATCAAATTATACGTTTGCCGCGCAATAAATAAAAAAAACTCCGACCATAGACAAAGAATGGCGGTTGTATGATCATTATTTTGAATTTAATACTGTTGAGATTTCACTTACCACTTGTAATTTATTTTGTTAGAATCATTCTATTAGAAATGTAATAGGTTGATACTTAACCTTAAATTGTTATGTCTCAATTTCGAAACCATTACTTATGTTTATTTCATTGTAATTTTTTCGTATATATTTCTTCTATGCTTTTGTTCAATTTATCTGTATTTCACATGAACTAAATGCGTATTTGACAATACAAACTAGAAATTATTTAGGTAATATTTGTAAGCGACAATTAAATAAACTTGTTTTCTCACTGTCACTATAAACTGTTGTTTTTTTCATGTTGGTTAGGTGTCTTTTAGGGATATTCGCTTGTAGGTATGCAATGCTCGGTATTCCGGACGTGAAGATTTTTTGTCAACATTTTAAGTGCAGTGCAAACATTTACCGACTGTGTTTTCGCAGTCGGGTGTTTTTTTTCATCAATTTTGACGTTTGTGTGAAGCCGAGTGGTTGGGTAAACTGTTTTATAGAACTTAGATACTTAGAATTTTAAGAAACAATTGTGAGTTTTATTCCAAAAAGATATAAGAGCTTGCAATAAGAACGCCTGCTTCAGTCATGTTCACCTTTAGACGGTGCATCTATAACGTGTTCTTCTGAACGATAGACAATGCCAAAAGACCAATAGGTCCATCTACGAGACCAAACGTAACTGTATAAAACGCTCTTGTCTATTCCTTGGAGGACATTTTTTTTGTGTATTCCGTATTTTGAATAAAATATTTTTTTTTTTTTAATTTGGGTAGTCGTACCTGGACTGCAGAGATAGGTAGTAGACTTACTAGCATACATCTGTCTTATTGTGGATGTATAATGCATCTCTTTCGAACTCCTTCGGAAATATAGACTTATTGTTATGTAAATGAAGCAAAATCTTTGAAATTTTAAAGAATTAAAACAATTTAAATTTTACACACACACATATCACGCCTATATCCCGAAGGGGTAGGCAGAGGTGCATTACACACCCACAATTTGCCAGTATTTTAGTCCCACGTAATAGGGGGCAAGCCTATTGCGGTCACATTTATAATGGATTATGTCCAAAATTACCGAATTAATTTAATAAAAAGTAGCAGCTATATTGTAATTTAGAAAAACTAATTTGAAACCCGTTGCCTTGCGATGAAATGTTAATGAAAGGCAACAAAATCTTACGTGTCAGTCGCTAAGGGACAGCCAATTAAAGTCCTCGGCGTCTCGGACTACTTAATATAAAAAATCTATATTGTGCCACTACAGCATTGACAATACATTCAATGTTAAAACATTACTAGATGTGATTGAAGTAAAAGAAGTCGTTTCGCGGATTTACACATAAAAAAATGTTATATAAATAATCTCGTAATGACAATCTTGCACCTATTTCGTTTCACCTCCATTGGTGTTCTCTGCTTTTAAATTGAGGATTTCCACGACCTTGTGACGTAAGAAATGTTTAAGACCCAAGTTGATTACTTTTCTTTTGAAGTTTTTAAGTGTCTGTTTCGTAACTTGGAGCTATTTAGAATTAAAATTGGAAACTTTTTTGCAGTGCAATTATGGTAATCATTCAAAGGAATAATGTAAAAGGAAAAAGGAAAGGTTCTAACAATATTTTCAGGGCTCAAGTCATCCACTATTACTTGGCACCAACAAAGTGACTTGCGAAATGTGTATAATATGCGTCATTGTTCCAATGGCGCAAGGAGACGCTGGAGCGGGACCACAGGACTGCGTCTCGAGAAATCGAGGACCAGCGGTCCCAACTCCGCCAGGATGTCATGGAGTCATGGAGGGTACGACTTGAGCAATCCAAGTGGGGTACCACCATCATCGCGGCGGTGAGACCGATCATGGACGATTGGCTGCAGAGGCAGCATGGTGACCTCACGTATCGTGCGATGCAAATCGTTACCGGGCATGGATGCTTCGGTAGCTATCTGTTTCGCATCCATCGTGAGGTCACACCCCGGTGTCAACACTGCGAGGTTTCCGACGACGACACCGCACTCCACACGTTGGTGGAGTGCTCAGCGTGGGCGAGTCAGCACCAGGACCTCGTAGTGGGTCTGGGCGTGGATACCCTCTCGCTGGAGACCATGCTTCAAGCCATGGTCTCCAGCGGGAGTAGGTGGAACACGGCCGTGTCCTTCTGCGAGCAAGTCTTGCTCGCGAAGGAGGCGGCCGAGAGGGAGACGGAGCGTACTCTCCCCGCCGAGTTCCGTAGTCAGCGGCGAGGGTGCCGCAGACTCATCTACGTCCAAGACCATCGACCTCCATGATCGGGGCCTGAGAAACGGCGGGATCGCCACCCGCCATCCTTACAGAAGCAGGTTAGAATGGTTGCGTGCTGCGGGGCTTTTGCCCCAAAGCACGCAACCAGATTCACTCACTGACGCGCGATAAAACCCTACCCCAACGACGCGCGATTCTCAACCCGACCAAACCCCCGCAGAGACCAGAGGTGGTCAAAGTCCGCCGGGCGCCACTGGAAATGCGTTCTGCTTGTAACCAGAGACGCCCGGCAACGGACGTCAGAGCGGCCGCGGCCTTGGGCCGCGGAATTAAAAAAAAAACAATGTGTCTAATAAAACGCCCACCTTTTTGATTTATTCTACGTCTCACGGCCGCGGCCGCCCCTATCTCCAGGGTACGTCACGGGCGCCTTCGGTACTTACTCGGAAGAATCCCCTGCGGCGCCGAATGGTTTTGGTCACTCTCTGGAACTCTCTTGGCAGCATCTTTAGGGTCGGGTTTTATACCGCGTTTCGGTGAGTGAATCTGAGCGCTGCGAGGCTTAATAAAACCTGCAGCACGCGACTCTTCTGGCCTGCTTCTGTAAGGAGTGGGTTGCTAGCCCGCCGTCCTCAGGCCTCGATCACGTAAGTCGGTGGTCCTGCGCTTTATAAAAAAAAACAACACTTCTGCTGGTAATATTTTGTTTGCGTTGTTTGAATATTTCGAACGAATATCGGTGATTTCTACTACTCGTAATTAAAAAATATTTATATATATAAATATTTATAAATATTATAAACGCGAAAGTTTGTGAGTATGTATGTATGTATGTATGTATGGATGGATGGATGTTTGTTACTCTTTCACGTAAAAACTACTGTATGGATTTTAATGAAACTTTACAATAATATAGCTTATATATCATAATAACACATAGGCTACAATTTATACAGATATTGTGTGAATTGTTCAAAATATGACGCGGCGCGACGGGAACGGAAAAATTCCAAATTACCACACGGACGAAGTCGCGGGCGACCCCTAGTCTAAAATAATATAGGTAAGCATTCTGAAAAGCGCATGTATGGAGATATGCAGAAAGAGTTTTGAATTGTTACTATTCAACCTAGTTTAAATAGGGCCACACACTCTCAGATACTTAATTATCATTATACCTAAATACCTCAAGAGCGTAAAATAACTATGGTCACGTTTTTTATCTCATTAATGGCGGATAGCTATTTATCTCTTTATCTTGTCTGTGGTGACCATTAATATATGTCAAAACGACTGTCGTCGGCTCACGAGGGACGTGTATTTCGTTTTGTCCGGCGACGTTTCGATTTCGAAACACTGTGCATTGTCTTTTTGTGGGGATTCTCTTTACTCTATTGTTATTATTCGGGGGATAATGTTTTCTTTTGAATTAATAGATTATTGTGGAAACTCATAAGGGTTAATAATTAAGGGTTGTAATTAATGTTAGGTCTATTTTCTCATTGAAAGTTCTAACTTCATTAAATTCATATTTTCACCGATGAAATAATGTCATTAATTTTAATAACAACAGTACACATTTAAAAACTTGTAACTTTGTTAATTTTAATTATTTTTTGTTTTATTTTTTTTTAAGTATATTTTGAAGTAAAATTCTTGTATAAATATAAATACCTATAAATATAAATATTTTTGGACATTCTCACACAACGTCATCTAGCCCAAATTAAGCTAATATAAGCTTGTGTTATGGGATCTAGACGACTGATAAACATACTTATATATTTCTAAATACATACATATTATACATAGAAAATACCCAAACTCCGAAACAAACATTTGTGGTCACACAAATAATTTGAATCAACCCGGAATCGAACCTGGGACCTCAGGGGCGGCAGTCGCATACTCATACCACTGAGCCACCGAGGTTGACTGCCTTGATATTACACTATTACTATATACATAATATTGTTATGATCACATTTACATTATTTTATACTAGGTATGTAAAGATCAAACATCATGCTAGAAGCGGTTTTCTTAATTATTTATTCGTTCATATGATTTAATCGTAGGCGTAGAAATGCACACATCAATAAATAATTTGACATGACTATAGTTTTAGCCTCAAGGATGGTAATTATGGTCATGAAGTCTTTATTAAACTATGTGGGAAGCGCCATGTTGGATAACGGCAGTTTCATTATATGACATTATATTATCATGATAGTAAATACATACTATCAAGCCTGTTTCTCCGAAAGGATGGACAGAGGCATATTAAACACTAGATGATTACCGTGGCTTCGCCCTCGTGATATAATTTTGTCGTTCCCATATTCTTAAGGGGCCACATCGGGACAAAACTTAGCCTTAGCATTTAAGGTTAATAATCTACAGACGTCTATATGCCGAAACGGTAGGCAGAGGTGCATTACACACCCACAGCCAGTGTTTTTAACCCCCGACGGAAACCCGAACGGGGTGTTATAAGTTTGACGTGTGTGTGTGTGTGTGTGTTTGTAAGTCTGTCTGTGGCATCGTAGCTCCCAAACGGATGACACGATTTAGATTCTGTTTCTTTTGTTTGAAAGATGGGTTAGGGGAGAGTGTTCTTAGCTATGTTTTATAAAAATCGGTTAAGTCATTTCAAAGATATGAGGGGTGAAAGTGGTGATGAAAAATTGAATGTGTTCAAATATACCCGTGTTGGGTATCAAATGAAAGGTCATAACTTATACATCACTTTTTTGTGAGTGGTTTTTTTAATCTCACGTAATTAGTGGTAAGCCTATTGCCGTCTAAGGATAATCTAGCTACATTGGTTTTGGAGCCTTTTCAATGAAAACAAACAATCACCCTTCCTCTTTTGGTACTTACTTTATTGCGGCTTATAAGTAAGTTTATATTTGGCAGGTGCACCACGTTGATCTTGGTGTTAAGTACTTGCAGTGATTAATACAAATAAACATACAATGTATAATGTCAGATGTTGGCAAATTTTAATCATCCACCGAGTCTTTTTCCCAACTCGGTTGGTCGGTTTTTTCATTCTAACTGCGATTCGGCTGAACTTTGATATTTCACGTGAAGCGACTGTTGGCATCTGACCTCCATAACCCATGAGCGATATCGAAGTTCTATAGTTAGCCTGGTCGGATTTTTGATTTAGGGCTCCAACTACCCTTAACGACTGCCATAGATGCTTGTATGACAACCGGGACCGACGGCTTAACGTGCTCTCCGATGCATGAAGAGGTCTCAATATCTTAAGAAATGGTCACCCATCGTAAGACCAGCCTGACTAGATGTTGCTTAACTTTTGCAATGTCTTAACATTGTCGTTACCACTAGACCACGAGCTACTCTTGGCAAATCTCAGTAAATAAATAGCATTGTTTAATTTAATATTAAGTAACTAATTTTAATGTTTTTTTGTTACAGGTACGATGCTTTTTTCTAGAAACAGCAACATAAATAAATTGACCAACATACATATTTTCCATCAATAGAGTAAGTTATTCCATAGAACCTTTATTTTCTATGATTTCTATCACTATAATAGTTATCTTTGTTATGAATTGTCAATCAGTCTAGGCGATCGCGCGTGCCATAAAATTAAACAAAATGTATCTTGAAAACACGCCTGATCTTTCATCGGCAGTCTTCTAAAAAGACTTCAGCCCTCACACAAATTAGGTATAGAAATAAAACTGAACATTAAATTAACATTTTTATTTTCAACATTAAATATTCATCTCTTAACCTTTACCTTTAAGATCATAAGGTCTCATAATAAACTTCATATTTATGGCGGTACGTGAAAAAAAGGCAGTAAACTTATTCACACCTTTTGTCATACAATAGACTAACAATAAAAGGATTAAAATATCTAAAAATTGTGTTTGAGATGAACGTATGGTAATGTCGTAACAGGTACGCGGCCACACGGTCGTGCGTGGAATGGAATTCATAATCATTTCATACACAGATAATGTTCTAAAAAAAAGAAACTGGCGGGAAAGGAGATGCATTGCTTTTAAGTTTCTTATTATCAGTTCTAAGTGAAAATTTAAGTTTATTACGAATGTTTAGAGACTTTTTTGTTAAACCTTTTCTAAAAATGCTTTACTAAATAGGTAGTTTAAGTACTTTTCGTAATTTTGAAGATGTGCGATGTGAAATGTAGTAAGATAAAATGTTCTACGTAGTAAGCTTGCTAGTCAGAAAATACAGTTGGTAAAACGGCTTCAAGTTACTGTGCTTATATCAAAGGTGATCATAGGTCAGTTCTACAAAGGTAGACACGTGTTATATCATTCGTATTTTTGCTTCATATGCTAAAAAATTAAGATTTTCCAGAAAATTAAAAACATTTGTGTACATTAAAAACGTAAGTATCCAGCTACAAATAAGCAGTAATGATACATAATTATAGAAAAAGATACCTTCAGTTGTAATAAAGACAAGAAAAAAAATGTTTTTATTCATATTAGACTAACATTTATGACTCGTGCAGAGAACCAATATCCTTACAAATAAATGTGTTTAGAGCACCTGTAACCAAAGTTTTATTTCAATCTAATGAAACAGTAAGATGGTCGTAAGATAAAATGTAATCTCCAGCTAAACATGTTTTCTTCTAACAAATCACGTATTTAAACTTTTTAAACCACAAGCTGAGTTGACGTTGAGAATGGTAAAATATGACGTCATTAAACACAGAAATCTATGCACAATGGTGGGGCAGGTGTCAGCGCCACCCCTCTTGAATCTATCATGGCGATATCAAAGTGCTTCAGTTTTTGTAAAAAATTATGAATGCACACAAGTGATGGAAACCTGTGTTATGGATGTTCTTTTTATATTTAGAACGAGCTATCGATTTGCGTGCTGTTTGAAGTTTAATTTTATGTGTTTAGGCGTTGGAGTTTCGGGGATTCCCCTTCTAGACAAACCATGGGTTGTTTATCTGTAAATTGTATTTACAAAAAAACAAGGATAGTAGTATTTGTATCAGTTATTAATTAGTATTTGAGTATATACTAGGTAAAAGCTGCTTCATTTTAGACTAGACGGCTTTGTGTGTATTTATCCTTTTACATATTTATATTCTATCTAATATGTACCTTAAAGAGAAACGAATAGGAAGTAGATACTTTTGTATGTTCCTGCGATGACTAGAAAATTTACAATGCAAACTAGGTGTATTCCCTGTAAATACCTTATCTATGTTTCTGGAGTTCGAAATTAAAAGAACTTTGTAACAAATACGCGAGGGAATTGCCTCATTATTCATAAAAAAAACTCCCCAAAAAATATTGCTACAAAAATCCATCTTTCACGCAACAAACCCCGGATTTAAAGGTCCACGGTACCCTAAAAGTCCTTCTAGGCTATTATAGATAAGGAGATGTAAATTACTTTTAGGAGGGTGTTTAAACGAATTTACCGAACGTAGCTCTTGAACAAAATTGATGTTTCAGTACCTTGATCGGAGATCAGACTCCTCAGAACACCTGGTGATTTAGCTATCAACTGTTTAGGGCTCGATAAGGCGACGGGATTGCTTAATTTCCAAGTGATTCGATGTACAATCTAGTTTGAAGTGTCTATTTCAAAGTAGATTTATCTTGGTGAATGACCCAATCGTTTACGAAGATAGTGTTTAGACACGCTTCGTTTTAAATTTGGCAATCGTTCTAGGATTTATAGACTGTTTAGTTAAAACCTCTTTTTGTTATGAGATGCCTGATGAAGTATGGACTATTGAAATTGTCGGAGTGTGATTTGTTTTTTTTTTATTTCAAGTATTATTGAACGAAGTAAACGAAGCTCAATCTTAGGCGACTCAAGTATTTTGTTTGTCCGCATACTCCTCCTAAACGCCTGAACCGATCTCCTTCAAACTTACCACAGTGATAACGTGTGGTGTGAGGGTGGTTTAAAACAAAAAAAAATGATAATCGGACATACCATCCAGGAATTATCACTATCATTTAACACTTCGCTCAGTTTTTTGCTACAGCAGCATGCATTATTGCATACCTAGTAAACTCATATTACAATGTCAAAAATATGATCTTAATTGAAAGCTAATACTTCCCAAGTTTTCCCATTTCAATTTGGTCCCACTTTAACAATTTTTGGTCCCATTTCGGTCATTTGAAGTCGGGTTTTGTGTCAATTTTTTACGTGTTTTAATGTCTTTATTGAGCGGAGCGAAGCGGAGCTCAATCTTAGACGACAAGTGTAAATAGTTTGTGTGCCAACTCCTTCGAAACAGTTCGACCGATTTTGACCAAATTTGGCATGCTGGTCGACATCATACCCGGGAGTGCATATCTCTGAAATCATGAAAATAGAGCTGACCACGGAGGAATAATCACCGAAAATGTCCTGGACATCACCGAAAAACCAGATGATTAAATGGTTGCCATGGAAACACGTGCGTCAACAATGAAAATAGATTTTTTTTTCATTCGATTAATTAATTTAAGTGTTCGATTCTGATTCTAATATGTAATAAAAACATTTGCTCCGCTCAACATTTGCTATTAGCAGCATGCATTGCATACCTAGTATTTATGTCCATATACCTACATCATCTCGCTTTCAATATCATCCCTATAGCCAAAGAGCTCTGATAATTCAAAGGAAGTTCATACTTGTACTTCATCATGTACCTATGGTATATTTATTTATCCACATAATTTAAAAGCACATAAATATTTACTTCACATATTGAAGACACAAACTTTCATACACAAACATTTCAATACTAATTCTCTGAGCAAGAAAATTACTATAATAAATTTAGATTTAGATAAAATAGATTTTCACGGGATTAATAATAAACTGAAACTATCACCGAACCAAATTTCATCAACATCGATCTACCCAACGTGATCTAATTTTAAAACTTACAATAACAAACGAAGCAATAAATTCCTCCAGCTCTCGTAGTATAGAAGCTTATAAGATCGGATTTATATCGTATGAAAGCGCCCTCAGAGGGAATCGACGACGAATTCAAAGGCTCTCTCCAACCCTCTTGTGTAGTAGCAATCACATAGATTTACTATATGTAGGAACTATTTTTATTTAACTAGGTATAGTACCTTAGAAACCTAGTTTGTGAGCTTATAGAATTATTCGGTACAGGTATAGGTGAATGGTTTTATAGAATACATAAAGTAGAGATCAATGGTTACGGAACCTAGTTCAATATCTGTGGGAGATTAATAATAAAATAAAATAATAAAAAATAAATATTTTGGACGTTCTCACACAACGTCATCTAGCCCAAACTAAGCCATAAGCTTGTGCTATGGGATCTAGACAACTGATAAACATACTTATATATTTCTAAATACATACATAATACACATTACGAAACAAACATTTGTGGATAACACAAATATTTGATTCTACCCGGGAATCGAACCCGAGACTCCGGAGTCGAAAACCGACGCACTACCGACCACGCCACCGAAGCAGTTACCTAATTAACCTTTCGCAAAACAACATACAAATCATAATAATATAATAAATCAATAATAAAATAATTAATCATTCAAGGAGTTTACAATTCTAGAAGCAGTACTATGGTGGCCTTATTGCATAGAGCAATTTCTGAGGCAAACTTTGGATTCATAGATCCTTTTAAGACGGAAAGGTAGTAATGGGCGCAAGTAAATAAACTTACATAATATGAATACACAGTAAAAGTTTTAATCTAAGAATATGTATATTTATGTGTGATTTTTTATAAACCTAAATCTCTTCATTGGTTTGTTAGATCCAAACATCTTCTTTATAAACCCAATTACATAACATACTTCCACTGAAATATATTTTTAGGCGACATAAATACACGCAATAGAAGGCTCGTATTGGTATTTTTTAACAATAGTGTCATTGTTCAATCATCGATTCAACATGGTGGGTCGCTGCGACACCGTCGACACTGTAACTATTGGTATTGATGAGATTATAAAAGATAGTGATAATAATACATGTGTATATCCAGTAAAAAATGCTTTGCTCAATTTATATACCTACGTAGTCTCACCAGGATATAAGCTGCAAGTGCCTGCCGATTAACGGACGATTGCAAAGACTTCGCCAGTAGGTACCTACACTGGTGATACCGATTATGTTGATGCTCGCCCTGGCAAATGTTCACAATTTCCGGACCTCAATGTACTGATCGCCTATGAAAGTAGTACCTTTAATATGTCTAGCGAAACTTGTGCTGGAGAGTTTGATTGGTTGAAAACGCTAATCTCAGGAACTATACTGGTTCCAATTAAGTTTGGAATAGTCCATTTGTGAAGGAAGGCTATAAGCTATATTACATAATACTAAGACTAATAGGAGCTGAGAAGCGATGAATTTTTTTTTGCAAAAAGATTTCGTTCGTCCACAAACGATGTTCACGAATGATGTTAGGAACGAATTTTTTGGAGCTTGTTGAAAACAGATGGCATGGCATTGGACCGGACGGGAAACTAATTGGAGAGACCTTTATTCAGCAGTGGACAAAGATATGCTGATGATGATTAGGTGTTCAAACTAAATGCTGGGATGTGCCGTGTTACACATGCTTGATTAAGACTTTTTATATGTTAACACTAGTTGCAACTAAACAAAACTGACTTCTGTTGTGAACTACTCTTCTTAGAACAAGGCTTTAGCTAAATTACTTTGGTTACTTCGTACGAATTTATTTAGAAAGTTACTTTACACGGTGAATGATTAAACAAGTGAACAAGCTGCGTTCATAAAACTCTTGTTCTACATTGTTACGAGGAACTTTGGAAACAATCTTGGTGTTCAGAAAACGGTAACTCTTTAGTTTAACCCTGAGTTTTAATTATTGAAAAACAACAAGCAAATTTCATAAAGAGAGAGACATAATTAAATCTTCTGTAGGTACATTATTAGTACGAGTATAAAATAATCTAGCTCTGGCAAGAAAATAATCTATTTCTTCATATTTCATCAATTTTTTTAAAAGAGAATGTTGTATAAAGGGTAATGAATGCCTCTGTATCCCCATCAGAGATAACTGTAATCCAAACTTTAAATCCCAACAGCCAAAACCAATATTAAATACTAACTTAAGTATCTCTGCTCAACGGCCACGGTGCCGCAGTCTCATTTACGCCCAGGACCATCGACCTCCATGATCGGGGCCTCAGGACGGCGGGATAGTCACCCGCCGTCCTTACAGAAGCCGGCTAGAAGGGTCGCGCAACCAGATTCACTCACCGACGCGGGATAAAACTCGACCCCAAAGACGCGGGATAAGACCCGACCAAACCGCAGCGCAGAGGCCACAAAGGTGACCAAAGTTCGCCGGGGGCCACTGGAAATTTCTGGAGTGTTCAATGAGGGTCTCGGCACCGGACATTGGAGCGGCCGTAGCCTAGGGCAGCAGATTAAAAAAAAAGTATCTCTGCTGGCCGACCATAAACTCATATAATACTATTTTATCAAAGTAGATATGGAAAAACCACTAAAAACTTACTTTCTTTACAATTTGTTCTTAAGTAACATTTACTTTTCCAAAAAAAGTCTTACCACTGTTCGCAAACTTTTTGTAGCCATTGTGTTTAACGATAATTACATACTTTCCTGGGAACAGTTCAGAAAATATTCCACAGAGATTACACTGAAATATTTTTCGCCCTCCGAAATATATTTCACAAGAATTCAAAAGTCGATAAACCACAAGTGGGACTTTCGTCTAAATATATGTCTCCCCGCACAGTGGGTGCAAACAGCCGATAGCGTGGACAAAAAGATTCCTCTGCATTGTGGTGCGAACACAATGGTGCTCTAGAAAGAACTTGTAATTACTATTTTCCTATGGCGCCTTTTCAGAGGTTCATATTTCAGAAAAATGAAATATACGTGAGACGCGCCTTTTCTTTGTTGAACCTTCATATCTTCGACATACGAGTACATCATTGGCAAAATTGACAAATAGGCACAAAGATTATTCTCACTAATGGACCTTTAGATCTCAGCTTACAATCGTCTATTACTTTTATAGCAGTTATTTTTATCAAGATAACAATTTTAAATGAAGGCATAAACTTCCCAAATGTTGATGTGACATTTACTGCCTAATTATGTAGACATTACAGCCATCTTGACAAATATCTTGAATATGTTGTCAACTCATAACGTTTTGTTAAACAAATACTACTTGATTTCAAGATATGTTAATCATAATTTATTAACCAACGAAACTTGATTGGAACGATAAAGACATTAAATTACATAACAGATCTGAAGCAATCTAAATGTTCTCAAAGCCGTATTATTAGAGAAATTGCTAGGTATAAGCCATTAGCATCGAATATAATGGTCATTGGTAAGAGCAATCTCATAAAAGGATCTACCACAAATGTAGCGAGCGAACCCTCAATATTTACCGGAATAAAGTGTTCTTCAAAGAGCAAATGACAGCAGTGAGCCGATCTTAGGAGCGAGTGAGAGGCAACTCAGGCTATTTACCTCGATAGCACATCTGTAATTATTGTACAGCGTATACGAGAGTTAAAATATCCCGTCGCTTTACTTGGGAGTTATGTCTGCGGTGCTTCGACACAAGTGCCACTAGGAGGCGAACGATTATAAACTGTATTCTCACTAATGAACTATGTCTCTTTAAACTTAAACACTAACTAGTTCCAAGGGAATATTTGAACCCGAGAACTTTGTTATTCCCAGTGTCCTTTTGTCTTTATGAAGGACAGGTCACATCGAGCTCAAAGCAGCTGGTTATAAAACGAGGACAAGCTACTTAATATCAATAAAATTTTGTGAGGAGTTATAAGAGGCATTTAAGTGTCAGTCAACTGGTGTTTAGGCTGTTTTCCGATTGAGGTGTGCGACCGGCCCGCGGCAGACTGGTTCCTGAGCCGGTTGGACAAAGTGTAGCGACTTACTAAGGCGGTATGGATACTCCTTTGTAGCGCATTCCGATAGTTACGGCCCGGTGAGGTGAACATGGGTAATGGACACCGCTTATTGTGATTTGTGAACCATCCTGGGGCTAAATAACTATGCAATGTAGTATGTTAGATCCGCACCTTTGCACATCTACAAGTAGGTATGTATTTAGGTAATTACTGTAGGATATAGGTCTATCTATGTCCGCCTTAAATACGCCGTTACTAGTCCATAGCTGCTTATGTTTTAATGCAGTTTTCATCCATAATAAACTAGGTAATAGCGATCACTTATTTTATTCTTTGATATTCTATATATAGAAGCGGCATTCTAATTACTTTCTTTGCCGAGAAAGATATGACAATAGGTACACTTGTATGTGGTCATTTACGTATCTTAAATTTTGGTAGGTAACCTATTAAAGTCACCATTTAACTGACACCCACTCGGTTTATGTTTCGTTGAAGAATTTTAGAAGACAAAGTATGTCATGATGAGTGTTGTAAAGTATTCTTGCCGCCATTGAATTAATTATGTAAAGAGTCGCACAGAAGACAAAATCACGGCTGTATCTCCAAAGAGGTAGACAGAGGCGTTGATCACGCTTACACTTTGGCTATCACTTTGTTAGTAACACTTGTGGTGAGTCTATTGCCGACTTTGGATACCTATACAGGGTGTAACATTGATATGGGTCAGTGAGGAAAAGTCTGAAACTATAAGACTTACAAAGATCTATTCTTAGGAACCATGTCATCGATTTTAGTATAAATAAAAACTTGTACTCAACGCGGGAATCGAACCGGGACTTTAAAATAAAACTTTTACTATTTTTATTTAGATATAGATTGTGTAGATCTTCAGTAGTCAGTAGTAAATATTACTTAGAAACATGATGTCTTAAATTAATAAAATGCGTACGTGAACCAAATGGTTTAGCACGAAGCGATGGAAAGAGACCGGACGGTATGTCGTTGCTACCGTGGAAGATGGGAAGGCCTTTGGTGTGGGACGCTACATGCGTTGACACCTTAGCACCTTCACACCTTCCAAGTACATCCGGATGTGCTGGCGCTGCTGCTGCATCGGCTGAAGACCTCAAACGGCGTAAATATGCTAACCTAGCAGGTGATTACATATTTGAGCCGTTTGGGGTTGAGACACTAGGGTCATGGGGTCCGAGTGCTCGCCGCCTTTATAGAGACATTGCTAAACGCCTAATTGATGCTTCTCAGGACCAGAAGGCGGGCTATTTTCTGGCCCAAAGGATAAGTATCGCCATCCAACGTGGCAACACAGCCAGCATTCTGGGAACCATCCCAGTTGGCAATGACGCGGAGGATTTTTTAAACGATATTTTGTAATGTAAATATTTTTAGTATATAATTATGTATATTTTGTACATTGTAATTCTTATAGTAAATATATATATTTGAAAAAAAAAACAAAAAAAAATGCATTATATTTTAATATTTTTTACTTTATGGAGGTGTTCGAGTACTACAATTTTTTTTTCAATACAACGATGTAAGTACTCGTTTCTGTGCATAAAATTGCAAAAAGAAAAGTAATTTTTTGAACAAGATGAAACACCTAGTTACATGATGCACCCCACAGTTGACAATCATCACCTAACTTTTGACTTTTTTTTAATTTTAAAACATTTAAAATTATTTTTTTTTTTTTTAAATCTGAGTATGCAGTTTTTATTTTTACTAAAATCGGTGACATGGTTCCTAAGAACGGATCTTCGTAAATCTTATAGGTTGAGACTTTCCCTCGCTGACCCATTTCAATGTTACACCCTGTATATTTGCCAGAGCCTCGTCTATGTGTACGCAGGTGCACCACGTGCAATTGAGAATGATTGAGACCCTAAACATGTTAATATGCGCGAAGATTGGATCTTGAAACAAGATATTTAAGACTCAATTCAGTAATATTTTACCAATGTTTCGATTCGATGTAAATCTCATTTTGACTTCATCTCTTTTATCATTCTGTATAAGTAGATATTTTTTTCTCTATATGAACTTGAGATCGTGGCATTAACTGACGCCCCAGGCACGCGAAGTTTACGCCCAAATTCGGCAGTTTTACGACCGACAGATAGGGTTATTTATACCGAAAGTTTTATTTAATAACGATATTCCGAATCGGTGTGTCGTTAAATCCATTAAAATGCTTGTTTTACTGGTATATTTCGATTATTTTAAGAGATATATGATACGGATTTTGTTTTATATTAGTCTTTGAGTGGTTTAATGGTATAATATGCCCACGACGAACTTGAGTAATTTTGTGTGCAATAAAAACAATGGAATTTACGAGTTTGGGGAATTTAATAAGTGTAGCTATAAAACATTTGTCTCTTTAGTGCTGTGCCGTAAATTTTACGTTAGCGTGCGATCAAGAACTTCGATTCTAGTACTAAGTGCTATTAAGTTGTGTCTGCTATTTTTCTCAAATTACCAAACTAATTATCAAACGAACTTACCTAAATACATATAATATTTTGGACATTCTTACACAACGTCATCAAGCCCAAATTAAGCAAATATAATCTTGTGCTATGGGATCTAGACGACTGATAAACATACTTATATATTTCTAAATACATACATATTATACATAGAAGACACCCAAACTCCGAAACAAATATTTGTGGATCACACTAATAATTTGATTCGACCCGGAATCGAACCTGGGACCTCTGAGACTGCAGTCTCATAAGCATACCACTGCGCCACCGAGGCAATTGACCTGTACGTGAAGTTCGATCATTATTATTTGAGCATTTTCATTAGACGCGATTATTATTATTACAACATCTTAAGACTTGAAAGCCGACCCCAACTGAGTTGGGAAAAGGCTCGGTGAATGATGACAAGCTGACGCGACCCGGCGTGGTTATGTTACCTCATTTCCCCCCATTTCCACGGGAATACATTAGTAGGATAAAAAGTAACCTATAGTATGTAGGTAGGTACTCAGGCATAGTACAGCTACATTTATGTAGCGAAATAATTTTCTAAATCGGCTCAATGGTTTCAGTTTACAAATAATAAATATGTTAGGACAATTCACACAACGCCATCTAGCCACAAACTAAGCAGAGCTTGTCACATGAGTACTAGTTAAACTGATATATAAATACTTACATACATTTTTTTTGTAAAACATATTATAGGTACATATAAAACATCCAGACTCCGGTACAAACTTATATACACAAAGTTTGTCTCAACCGGGAATCGAACCCGAGACTCCGGCGTCGAAAGCGGGTGCGCTACCGTCTACGCCACCGAAGCACTCATATGTATACTTACGCACTTTTTACAATATTAGTACTATAGTACGAAAACGTGACGAGGTTTAAATGATTCTATTTAAAAATCAAACTACCCAGTTCATTCTGAACTACATATCCTGTGAATTTTATAGGAATTGTAAAAATATTCATCAATTCAACTACATTTCATACGTTGCATGAATACAAAGTGATAGTGCTCCCAAAACTATGTCATATGCAACTACAGACTTATCTCTGTTACAATCTAAACCATTCTTTTATCTGACATCTAAACTGCTTTAGGAAAAGAAGGTCTAATCTTAGTAAAGTAACAAGACCTTTTTTACATTCTCATCGCGAAGTGGCAAATTTTATTTCACCCGCACACAACGATTTTTGTTATGGACCTTATTTGTAGATAACCAAATTTCGGCTAGCAATCTTAAAGGCATTTTTTTTTATTCTTTATTGTACATTAAAATATATACACAAGTCGGTAATTATTAAAAACAATATGCACAAAGGCGTGCTTAAGTCAAAAAGATGACTTTTCTGCCAGCAGACCTTAGAGGTTTAGAGGATAATGATGATAATTATAGAGAGTCAAAGTGTGTTTAACAAGAAGTGTGAAATAAATATATTATTAATAAAGTAATAGATAACTAAATAAATACGTAGATAAATAAGAATAAAGACAAATCTAAAAATTTTAATACATACAAAATACAATAAAGACACTATTGGGAGAGGAAATGCTCCTTCACTCGTTCGTTATTTTGACAATCACGTCTGAAAGGGTAGGCTGCGGTAGTCGTTGTCAGCCATATTTAGCCATTTTTTTAAATATGAGGATGACGTACGAGGCTTTGGTAAAATAAAAGTCCTAGATGAGCGATAACAAGCTTCCTTCCAATTACGTGTGAAGAACAAAACAAAATGGCGCGCAATGTAAATGTTATTAAATGAGGTGTTAGTTTTAGTCCGAGAAAAACTACCATAGAAAAAGATTATATAACATAATCACGTCTATATCACTGACGGGTTTAAGCAGAGGCGTATTACACACCAACAGTTTGTCGGTAGTTTCGTGAAAATATTAGATCAGTAGTAACCATTCTATAATTTTGTGGAGGTCAAATGGCAGTCGCTTCACGGAAAATATTGAAGGTCAGCCGAATCGCAGTTAGACTGGAAAGCCGACCACAACTACGTTGGGGAAAGACTCGGTGAATTACGTTGAGTAACCATTCTATAATCTAAACCGAAATTTCAACAGCCAAGACCGTTACATACCTTCCAGCACTTCGAGCAGAAAAAGATTACATCATCATCATCATCCCACATTAATCCACTACTGGACATAGGCCTCTCCAATGACGCGCCATCTCCTCCGATCTTGGGTCAACTTCATCCACCGAACGCCCGCTATCCGACGAATGTCGAAAACAGATTACGCTACAAATTCTTAGCCAAATATGTAAATAAATATGTACTAAATTCTGGTGTTTAAAATCTGTACACGTCACGGAGGCCATTGTGATTTTGTTTAAAATTCATGAAGCATGATATTATTTGTACGGAAAATTATGAATTTGGCTTAATGTAGGCGTACACAGTTGATTTCAGAAAGTAGCGAAGCGTGCTTCTTGTTCACGTATTAAATTATTATAATTAATGCACTTAATTGGAATATTTTTATTCAAACTTCAGCGTCGAATCATCATTCACCGAGCCTTTTCCCAACTCAGGTCACCAACTGAGATGGGAAAAGGCTCGGTGGATGATGGTGAATAATCGTAAGTATAGTAAAGATAGTAGTATATATAGTAATCTGTTTGTTATATTCTATAGAAAAGATTTTGAAATTACATGTTTCTTTATAGTCGTAAATTTTTTGAGCGTCTTATATTTCTGCGAATAACTAAGACGCTCATGTATGTAAAGATTTTTTTCATCACTTCTATTCAAAATGTGGCGTTTTGTTCCTACATAAGTGCGCCTAAAGTAGCTCTTTTTTGTTCAGAGACTTTTAGCGGGCAAAAAAGAGATTTGAATTTGGAACTTGAATCTTTCATAGTAATCTAATCAAAAAAAAAACAAAACGCGCGTACTTTTTTTATCGCCAGTACTCCTTTTTTTTTCATAGAAGGCAATGAAAAGTAATATTTAAGACTCGAGAGTAAAATTATTTTTCTCAGACGACGTACTTTGAATCCTTCGCCTCGCTCTGGAGTCAAAATAGCGCCTTTGACAACAATATATTATTTTACTCCCTTGTTATAAAATCTACTATTTAAGCAGATTAGAAGCGTACTAACTTATATTTAGCGCGGGAGGAACTGTGGGCATCAAGTTCAGTAATAAAAGTAACTTTTAAATGTGTCAATGTGTAAATTATTTGGTTTTTTCCCTCCTATATCTTCCCCAACCAAAAAAACCTCACATTGAAAAAAATGTTTTATATCAAGGATTACAGACAGACAGACAGACGAAAGCAAAATTGTCCAGGTTGTATGTCGCTTCGCTCGCTCGGTAAGTAATGTATTGTCATAAACACTTTTCCACACACATATTGCAAATACTCGTATACAGCATGCTCAAAATTCACAAATCAAATGCAATAATAGTTCTAAATAAACCTGAAAACCAAAATTGACCAGCACTTCGCACATTATCGGACAGCCAATAATGCCAGCACACGGTAATTACCCAGGCACTTTACTTAGCAGGGTTCTCGTCATTCTAGTGATGACATTATGAGCCCAAAGGCTTGAAAATCATGTGCATATACAGTTTGTGACGGATTTCATATTCGAAACTTAACTAATATTGCATTTTGGCTTTTTAAATTGTTTTAACATCAGGTCATAATATGTAATTTGTCTTTTATATGACCCTGACGTTTCGACAAAGTTGCACCGGGCCCCGTGGTCATAGGATGATTCAAACTTATAACTTTAAGTCCCACAATATGGATTGTAGGACTTTTATTTATGTTTATTTTACTTTATTCATTTATTACCATCTTAAAATACAGGAAAGTGTATGTGTGTAATTTCACTAAATGCATTATGAAACGAGCTCTGGAACGGCTGAGCCGATTTTAACGAGACTTACTGGCGGATAGCTGATACAACTTTTAGTGTGTTCGAATCGGAAACCACATAACCTTTTCACGCGGACATAACCGCGGGCGTCCGTTAATCAAAATAATATAACATATTCGGAACGGTCGTCCTAAGTCAAGGAAGGGTTGGGTGACAGACGAAACAACCTATTTTGGTGAAGTTTTCTTACAGTATGGCCTTAGATCAAAAATAGATTACCGATCAGTGCTTTAAAAACGGTACCACTTCACCTCGGTCCACTATCGAAACTTGCACTGGGCGCTTCAGCCGCTTCCGTACTAAGTTCATATTCCGCTTGCTGACTCTCGAGGAATGCGACAACCGCGCTGTACATTGATGCTATTGTATAAATTATTACGAATTATTTGTATGTCAACCATCAATGTACAATCTGGTTTATTTTATAGATGGTATTTGTAATAATTACCTATATACGAGTAGTATTCGAGTGCCAAGATTCCGCGTTGTATTTGTACTGAATCCAATATCTATAATATTTTTAATCTAAGAGTATGGCTATATAAAAAGTAATCGTTATTTTATTAGAAGTTCCACGCAGGCAAAGCCGTAGTCGTCAGGTAGTTTACAATAATGTTCCATTGTATTTGCAGTACGTCACCGTTTGACCTAAAGGTTATTTAAACACAAAGCTGACAAAGTTCTCTACAACATAATGTCCACAAATTCTAACAATAGAGTATTCAAGAATTCAAGAAATAGTTGTAATATCTCATTCTCTTTCTAATTGTTATTGTTAACTAGCGGATGCCTGTGGTTTCGTTCACGTTAGATCTTCTTCTTTTTTTAAAAACGTGGCTCCATTGATATTCATCGGTGAATTCGCCTATGTCAAGGTAATGCTTGATAAGTTGATAGTCCCGCACAGAAGAACTAGTTATTCCTAACTAGCTCCAGGTGCAGGACAAGAAATGTTGTTGACACTCTCATACCGAGAGTGTCTGGAAACCTAATTTTTGCGGAGCGCCAGAAGTAACCTAAAAAGCCACCAGGCACGCGCTCAGCAGAAATCGAACTCCGTTCACGTTAGATAGTTTTATGGTTTCCAAACCCCCGGGAATACAGTTACGTATAAGAAGTAACCTACCCACCCCCTGATGTTGATTTTATATTTTATTGATTGCTGGATAATTATTATATTGATTTTATTAATGAACATTGTACGGTATCACATAATATTTTTTCTTGATTATTTTATTTTTATTTTTTTGTTAATTATTTTGGAAATCTGCGACATTTTGAATTAATTAATAGCCTGTGTAATGACCTGTGTAATTTTAACTGACAGCGGCTGGTAATATTTTTAATTGTAATAATGTTTCCGAATTCGACTTAACTATGCAAAATGATTGTGACCTGAAATAAATTACTATTTAATTTAAGTAATAACTTAAATTATTTTATAAGGAGAGGTTTAACCTAAGTAGTAACTTGGGTGACATTTTAAGGAGCAGTTGGGTTATGACATCAGTTATCTCTCAGTGAAGGTCTCGTTGAAATCGGTCCAGTTGTTTCAAAGATTAACCGCAAACAGACATACAGACAAAATTTTTTTTTTGTTATGTATGTAGGTACCTGTAGGTAGTTTCATTTTGCTAAATGTTAAAAGCTGTTTAATTTGAACTTACTATAAGAAACTTAAATTTTTATTTATTTGTATGGATATAAAGTTGGACATTTTACTGTAGTGTCCATTGTTTTGATACACGTTCTTGTTTATATTCTTGTAGAAAACGACCAATATTCCACACAGACAGTAGTTTTGTGGCTAAACTTTGAAGTTTAATCTTTTTGTGACTTTTTGTTTTGTATGACAACGGTTTCATGATTATTGTGAGAAACAATGAGTTTCTTTTTAAATATTTATATGAAGAATACTAGGTTTGAATGGTTTTCAGTTACTGGACTTACTGAATGCTCGTGGTGAGTGTTGAAGTTGTCTAAAAGTTATTAAAAATAACACTCACCATAATGAATATTTATAGTGTACTAGCGAACTCGCTTGACAAATTTTAAAAACAATAAAGCCCTTCAAGAATCACTCTATCCATTGGTGAAAACCGCATCGAAATCCGTTGCGTAGTTTTAAAGATGTAGACATAGGTATACAAGAAACGGAAACGACTTTGTTTTATACTATGTTATGATTATACATAGAGTCCGAGCCGCCCAGGACTTTAATTGGCTATGCCACAGCGGCTGGCACGTAAGATTTTGTTGCCTTTTATCAACATTTCATCGCAAGGAAACGGGTTTCAAATTTAGTTTTCAAAATAATAATATAGCTGCTTATTGTATTAAATTAATTCGGCCATTTCGGACATAACCCACTTTCTAGAGTGCCCGGTGACGGCAATAGGCTTACCTCCTGTTACGTGGGACTAAAAATACTGGCAAATTGTGGGGTTGTAATGCGCCTCTACCTACCCCTTCGGGGATGTAGGCGTGATATGTGATGTGTATGAATATAATGCCAGTCTTGTACTCTTAAAACACACATCTTGTACTCTTGTAACAAAAACCTTCCTTCGAAAATCACTCTCTTCTCCATTGGTGAAAACCGCATCTAAATCCGTTGAGTAGTTTTAGATATAGAAATCTACGCATACATACAGAACGGATGACTTTGTTTTATACATACTACTATTTTATTATTAGTTTTTATAGTAAATAGATTCCAAATTCATTAATAATTACCTAATATTTTTATAAATTTTCATCAAGAAAAGAAATCCCTTGTTAAGTGTACCGATATACCGATATTCGTTAAAAGTATCTTGCAATTTTCACAAAAACGTAACAAAAAGTATTTTAATGCGACAATATGGTTTGAAATACCTATTGTAGCTATTTCAAACTGTATTTTCGAAGAAATCGCTAAGTTAAAAATAAATATAATTATTTTAAACTTAGTGATTCGTTTTCCTGTTAATTTTTAAACCAATATTTACCTTGTACGTACTTACCGTAACTAATACGTCCGTATTCTGTGGAACTAAAGGTCATGCGACATGTAGGCGTGTAAGTCACTTCTGACTACCTCCACAGATTAATACATAGTTACTACGCAACAGATACATCACACCCATACAAAAGCGAAAATACCTACTCTATATTAACCTACAAAATTTTAATGATAATACCTGCTGCACAGAACGAGGACAATTGTACCTTAATTACGCGTTCATAGAGTCGAGACTGTGTTGCCCGTCGTGCGAGTGACGCCATCGTAAGAATGCGCTAGGGTTGTACCTATGGTGATTATTGTAATAAAACGAATGTTACGAATCAACCATTTTTTTTATTAGTCAATTCAATATGTTTTAGTTTTATATAATGATTTATATTTTTTTATTGATCAATAAATAAAAACGGCAGAAAAATCACGTTTGTTGTATGGGTTGTACCCTAAAATATTAATTTTATTCTGGTTTTTAGTATTTGTTGTTATAGCGGCAACATAAATACATTATTTACTATGTCATGGTTTAAGGTATACTAATTATCACGGTTCATGAAATACAGCCTGGTGACAGACGGACGGACGGACGGACAGACAGACAGACGGACAGTTAAGTTTTAGTAATAGGGTTCTGTATTTCCCCTTTGGGTACGGAGCCCTAAAAAGAAAATAAATAATATCTATGGATAGGTCATCAAAAATGATATTGAGGTTTCTAATATCATTTTTTTTCTAAACTGAATAGTTTGCGCGAGAGACCCTTCCAAAGTGGTAAAATGTGTCCCATCCCACCTCTAACTTCTAAAATAAGAGAATGATAAAACAAAAAATATATATGTTGTACATTACCATGCAAACTTCTACCGAAAATTGGTTTGAACGAGATCTAGTAAGTAGTTTTTTTTAATACGCCATAAATCGTAAAAATTAAAATATTATGTTACTTGCTGCTACAGAACCCTTCATGGGCGAGTCCGACTCGCACTTGGCCGGTTTTTTTGTTAGCCAAACATAACGTAATCCCGGTGCACGAAAAACAAAAGGAAATGTAAGTAAATGAAACCCAAGTTAAAAATGCATTTTGTTATTATTAAAATAGTGCATACCTACTATAATCCGCACAATAATTACGTGGTTTCTGCATTTCGAAGCGTAAGCGCGAAACGTACAGTGCGGTGCGATGCGAGCGCTCAGGCGGGCGTTCGGCAGCCCTCTGCCAGTTTGTACTCTCGAAAGTACGCCGAGCGGTAGGTATATAGCGCGCGGCCTTGAGCGAGTGACGGAGGCCTGCTACCTCTTCGCAGTAGAGTATAAGACTGTGTGGTTGCCTTTTTTAAATCTGCGGCCAAAGACCACCGCCTCCTCTACGTCCGTTGCCGAGCGCAGATGAGCACTTTGAAGTATTTCCAGTGGCACCAGCAGGGTTTTGTGTATATGTTTCCTGATTATGATCAAATCTGGCTCAAGTATGTTTTCTAATACGGGGCCTGGTGTTGTGGTTCATAGTAGATTTTACTATCTAAGTGGCGAGTTTACCAAAGTTAGGTATGTAGCTACCCTCGTAGGTGGCCATAGTCCGCCGGGCGACACTAGAAATTCCTCTAGTGGTTACCGAAGGCAATGGTAGAGGCAAAAAAATGTATCTATGTGCATAACGATGAACCAAAACATTTGTATGTACACTATTCCACTATTTTATACTTATTCATCATGATGCTTATGTTTGTGAATCATGTATTCCACCAAGTGCCAACCAACAATCGAAAGTATATACAACATAATATAACCATCTATTGAATACAAATACTATGTTTATTAAACCATATCAATAAATAAATCACGTACAAAACAGATCAGTTTCCTATTGTTTTGAACCATTGTATTTAATTACATAACATTTATTGTATAATACAAATCGACATGGGTATTAAAATTGTGAAGAAACGATACAAAGTAACATCCCACCATCCTTATCTAACATATTACATATAATATGTTAGATAAGGATGGTGGGATGTTACTTTGTATCGTTTCTTCACAATTTTACTTCACAATTTTTGACTCATAAGTCATATGAGATGAACACACTACGGTCCGGTAACCACGTACAACATCGGTGCAGTCAAAATCATTAGTTACGCGCCAGAAATTTAAAAAAAAAATCTTGTAAGTTGACACCCGGGAACATACAAATCTTGAAGGCATATGCGTTCATGACATTTGTATTTTTTTAAATTATGCACAGTGGGCAGATTAGTTATGTTGTTCAGCCAAAAAATCTTGTTTTGATTCGAAATTGTTTTGATGAAAAAAATAAGAATCGATTCTAATTTTATGCGTTTAATTTCTGCGTTAAACATGGCGCGGTATCTGAGATTTCTGTTGGTTTTATTAAGTCTTTCTTGGTCGTAAATGCCAGACATTAATGAGAATCAGTAATAAGCCGATATTTTATTAGTTTTATGGGAAGTAATAATAGAAGCGGGTGAATAACAGCTTGTAAGAAGAGCGTAAAATAGTTTACTATGACAAAATTAAATAGAGTATAATGCATATATTGAGTAATTACATTGCATTAGTTGTTTAAAAAGATAACGTATATTGTATGCTATGAATGTTAGTTGGTGAGATTGAAGGGTTATGGTAAATGTGAGGTGATTAGCATACTGCACATATTGAGTTGTCGTTCGGACCGTAAATAACATTGTGACGGATTGTTCAAAGGCACTTTCAAATACTAATAACCAAGTAATAACTATAGTATTCAAAATTCCCTCGCAAGTTCTGTGGCTAACAATAACGTAGTGGTACTCGGACGAAGCCACAACTCGGTCAGTAATAAAATTTGAACATAAAAGAGTAATTGCGCAATTACAGACTTAATTAGCGGGGTTGAGGTGTTTGTCAAACGGAGTTTTACGATATACGTGACAAAATACGATCGACAAAAACTTTGTCCAAACGTTCGTTGTTGTATATTTATATTTGCGAGGGTTCGGGATTAATTACGGACGAGATTAAAAGTCTGCAAATACCCTCACACGAAGAATTAAATAAAACAGCAATATAGCATACGAAACAATAGACTTTCAACACCTTTTTAAGTAAATATATTGAACTCCGGTTTCCAAAATATGTGAGATAGCAGTTTTGTAACAAGATTAATGAAGGTCTAAGGGTCATTGTGTCATTTGTAACAGAAACATTGTTTAACATGACACGGCCATCTCACACGATAGAGAAAGAACGTTTCTCTCTCGGATTTTTAATCTTTTAAACACGTTTTAATTTGTACTTGAAACGCACAGGAGTCTTGGTAAGAGAACTTACAACACTGACGTTTAATAATTCTTTAAAAAAGACGTGCACTTGCTTTTAATTAACTTGAGTATGGTAGAGGAAAGTCGCGAGCCATTTCTTCGCGTTATGAGAGACGTGAGCTCATGTGGAGGACTGTAGAACGACTGTTTACTCTGTAGTTACGTTGTTATTTTTTTATATTTTCTGTGTGAAAATGTGATTTTATTTTTTGTTTGCTTTTATATTATATTAGAAAGATAAATACAACAGCTGGCTTAGACAAATTGCAATAGACTTTAAGCTTGTTTCTACGAATAGAAGAGTATGGAATTGACGTAAGCTAACCAAATATTGCGTGACTAAATGGAAAGATAAACGTTTTTTTTTTATATCAGAATGCTATAAAACGATTACCGCGAATAATTTCATTCCAAATTCAAATATTTCAAAGCTTCGTTCTCTTTTTAATATTCCAAACGAACTAGTTTGATCAAATCCATTATTTTAACGGACTACGTAAATAAACTTCCTATGAAACTTATATCGATTCTACACAGCTATAAAACTTAATCTCCTGTAATGGATTGTCTATGCATTGGACACGTACAGTAGTTCCAAGCTTAATTTCACTCTAGAATTTGAAAATACCGTATGAAAATACACTCAATATTTACCGCTCATCATTAAAATATAGCCTTTAAGCTTAATGGTACTATAAATTAGCATTGAATTTGAATTCCATGCAACTTAAGTTTTAGCAGATAAAAAATGTGCAGAGTAATTTCAACGATCATTCCTCTTTTTACTTCATTCGCATACATACATGAAGTTGTCTTTCGAGGTTTGTACGCCAATAATTCTGCAGTGCTGAGAACAGCATATTTACTAGATCTTCTTTAGGTACATCCTGCACGTGCTGCTGGTAATTAAATATTTAAACTAGTGGTTCTGTGAACCGTAGACTTCGGGAGCGGCTTTGTTTAGAAAATTTCTTCTTCAATTTTCTTTATTATTCTTTCATTTTGTCATCCAATCCAAAAAATATCATTCAAATGTTATTCATTGTAAGCAAGGAGTGTGTTTAAAGTTTCATGCAAATCGGTTGATAAATACGGCCTCAAACATGATCTGACGATGACAGAACCCGTGGATGGGTACAGACGAAAGAAATTCTCCCCAGTCTGCAAGTTGAAACGGAGCCTTCGGTCGCTTCGTCCTCAGTCAATTCAATATTTTTTTTATTCTTATTTTTTTATTTTCTCACACAATGTCATCTAACCCAAATTAAGCTAATATAAGCTTGTGCTATGGGATCTAGACGACTGATAAACATACTTTTATATTTTTCTAAATACAAACCTACATATTATACATAGAAGACACCCAAACTCCGAAACAAACATTTGTGGATCACACAAATAATTTGATTCGACCCGGATTCGAACCTTCACGGACGGCAGTCGCATACTCATACCACTGCGCTACCGAGGCAGTCAGAATTGAATAGGAAATGAATTTCTTGTTCTTTTAGCACTAATCATGTTATAAAAATAGTCAAAAGTTTGATTGTTAGATATAAAAAGTACTAGTTTATTACTAGTCTAGTATTTTAATATGCTAAATTCGTAGCTGCAGCAGAAAAGATGTTAACCTTTGAAGTAATTAGCTTAGAATTCATAGATAAACTTGCCAATTTAATTATTTCAGTGAGAACACTAAGTTTTTAAGCCAACTTAAGATACGATCTCAAAGTAATTTTACCTTTTTTATCAGTGTTAAATAAATGAAGGTTGTAATAATTAAGAATGATGGATATGAACTAGTTCGAGACGCCCAGGACTTTAATTGGCTGTGCCATAGCGGCTGGCACGTAAGATTTTGTTGCCTTTCATCAACATTTCATCGCAAGGCAACGGTTTCAATTTTTTTTTTCAAAATTATAATACATCTGCTACTTTTTATTAAATTCATTCGGCCATTTTGCACATAACGCATTATGAATGCGCCCGGTGACGGCAATAGGCTTGCCCTCTATTACGTGGGACAAAAAATACTGGCAAATTGTGGGTGTGTTATGTACCTCTGCCTATCCCTTCGGGGATATAGGCGTGATAGTGTGTGTGTAATTGAACAATTTATTAATTTGTATTTTACCCGTATTTTGGACATGAACATTAAGATTTGATTTAAGAATCGTTTTAAGTTATAATAAGGGCAGACATTACGTTATATTCAAATTTTTAATTACTTTAGCTTTTCAACCGACTTTCCAAAAAGGAGGTTCTCAAATCGACTGTATGTATTTTTGTTTTACGATTATGTTTGTTACCTCATATCTTTGGATTGGGTAAACTGATTATAATGTTTTTTTAATTGAAAGCATTTACTTCCCAATTGGTCTCATTTCTTAATTTGGTCACATTTCGGTAATTTGAAGTAGGTTGTGTCAATTTCAAAAAGAGTTTACGTTTTATTTACAACTAGCTGATCGCCGCAGCTCCGCCCGCGTGATTTAGTATACTCGTTCCCGGTTCCCGTGGGAACACATTACCGGGATAAATATGTTACTCAGGGTAAATGAAGCTTTCCAATGGTGAAAGAATTTTTGAAATCGGCACAGTAGTTTTTGAGTTTATTCATTACAAACATACACACAAAAATACAAATCTTTCCTCTTTATAATAGTAGTATAGATAGATATACTTCACAGCATTTTCAGATTGACAAGTTTTAGTAGCATTTTAAGATATATATCAATAATATAGGATTCAGCTCTGTCTGTATCTAGCAGCTCCAACGTATTAATTACTCCTATCAAATACCACAAGTCCAACCAATTGCACCAATTAGACAGAATACGGCAATGTTGAGGAGTATAGTTAGATAGTCAAAATGTATACGATCTAGTCCTTCTTGATTTAGCCTTGTATACTTTAGTGTAGATTGAGCCGATGAAGCCGAGAATGGCAGTGATCAGTTTAGGATTATAGATATATAGGTACAGTTATTCGGTCTGGTAGATCTAGACTTGGAATTGTAGATACAATTTAGGACTAATAAAAAAAGTATAAGATTGTGTTGACATTAAGTATCATAATCATCGTAACATAGTATAAAACAAAGCCGCTTCCGTTCTCTATATAAGCTTAGATCTTTAAAACTACGCAACGGATTTTGATGCGGTTTTCACCAATGGGTAGATTGGTTCTCGAGGAAGGTTTTTGTGTATATAATTTGGGCGAAGTCGCGGGCAGTATTTTATAAATACAAGCCAAGGCCAAGTGCGAGTCGGACTCGCGCACAAAGGGTTCCGTACCAAAAATAAAAAATCACGTTTGTTGTATGGGAGCCCCCTTTAATTTTTATTATATTCTGTTTTTTAGTATTTGTTGCTATAGAGGCAACAGAAATACATCATCTGTGAAAATTTCAACTTTCTAACTATCACGGTTCATGAGATATAGCGCAAGACAGACGGACGGACAGAGAAGTCTCAGTAATAGGGTTCCCGTGTACTAAAATTTATATACAGTACCAGGCCTATGTCACTCGCCTAACAACCGCAAAAAATATGTAACGTCAGCGACAACTTGAAGTTGTAAATCAGTAAGGGTTGTCGCTTGTTTGTGATACGGCATTGACCATAGAGTTGATATTGAGGCATTAACGTCACAATTATTAGTCAAATTATCGTATATATTTTACTTTACTGGACAACCCTAACGTTCGAATGATGTTCTCTGTAAACAAAAGAATGTGCTTTAATTAACGTCGGAGTGCAAGTTCTGTATGTAAGTACTATTCCCTATTCTGTGACAGAACCTAGGTAAGGAATATCAACCTGGAAACAGCTCGCCTTCTTTTACATAAAACCAACAAAATAACTTAAGAAACTTAGAAGCGCATCTGGATTCTACTTTGGAGCAGAAATGCGTGGCTTTTAAAGTACATATTACATCATGCCAGAGGAAATTCTATGTCAAAGATATTAAAGAGACTTCAAAACATAAGCAATCTGAAATCAATTGAATAGAAAATAGTCTCAATAGTGCCATTCCACAAGATTTATCACATCTGGTACCGCCGAGTTACGATGACAAGAACTGAACATTCGCCATCTCTACTGACACAAGTTTATAGTACAGGTGAAACAATGCCTCGATTTATTCTTGGACACTGAGTCGAATGGCGGACAAAAATGTTACCTTCACTTGCACTTTGATATGTAATTGACATGGTTTATATGTGTCAAATTTCAACGCTGTGTCTTCCTACGTTTGCGTTGTGAATATTATACAAAGATAGGTATATAATGTTTCAAAGCGATAATAAATCACAATAAATGTCAGCTTCATCATAAAAGTTACGTGTCCACCGGTAAATCTATCAATCAAGTAGGATAATGACATCTAATGTCAACCTAATGGTTTACTAACATTCTATTGCGAGATACAAATGACGGTTACAGATACCTATTTATTTCTATACCGGTATTACAACAAAAAGGCAATATAACAAGATATAAACGTACTTAGCTTTTACGAAAAGTAGTGTTTACTTCTACGAAATCTAATATAGCCATCTTTTTACAAATTAAATATGTTCACTTTGATTTTAGTATACAAACCTAAATTGAAGCATAGATTGAAACTGATTTTCAGATTGATTCAACTGTAAAAATACACTTAAATTAGAGGAACTCCTTTATGGTGTCGAATAAATTACAATTGTTGAAACAAAAGCGATCAAAGTTTTATATAAACCAGGAAATTCAAAATCAAAATCATGATTCTACTCATTATTTTATACAATATCGGAAACCTGACAACTTAAATCACTTGTCCAACAATAACCAATTACAAATTGATTCAAATTCAAACCTCTTCAAAATAACGATTTAATTTATATTCAAAATTCTATCCGGAAACGTTTAGTGTTTTTGTTATAGCAATTTTTCATTATAATTACTTGTAAAATATTTATAGGCTATTGTGAACAGTTTTTTATGGGACTCGCGAGGCAGAACGGTGTACCAGCTTTTAGAAAATAATTGCATAGTAATTTTTATCTTGTTATTTTGTCCCGGGCGTTTTGAGATTTTAAACACTGTGCATTGGACTTGTGATTTGTGACTGAACGTCTTGACGGCTATTTAATGTAACGGTTTGACCGAATCGTGTCGGAGATTTGTCTTAGTGTTCTATATGATTTATTAATTGTTTGATGGTAATATTTATTACGTATTTGGTAACTTTACATATACAGGTATATGACGAGATACAAAGAATATAGCCATATATATTACACCGCCGCGCCGTTTCAAATTAACCTTGCTGTCGTTTGTCATTTAAAATTTGTTTAAAAAATATCAACATAATTATTATTTATACAGTATAAGATTGTGGATAGTTGTTGTCTGTGGTAGCTTATCTCATATGTTATTTTGAGTATTGAATGTAAACCGATTCGAGCCCAGCCGTGACTATCAGCTAGTAAGCAAAATAGTTTATTTGTATGCTTACATCTTTAAAACTTCGCAACGGATTTTGATGCGGCTAGTAAATAAAAATCCTTAATCTCGATGGCAATATTTAAAAAGAATACAATTAATTAATATTTCTGTAACATTTATATTCGTGTGTACCTAATCACGATACAACAAAACTAAAGGAAACAATAATTTATATTGTAACTAATTATTTATTTCTTGACATTTCATACAAATGAGCTTACACGAGCTCTTATCTGAAAGTAAGTAATGTAATTTGTTTATGAAAATAAACGTTACATGAAATGACAGGCCATTATTTATGTTTTAGCTATTTTTAAACGGATTTTATACAAAAAGGGTTGTATAACTTAAATTATGAGTTAACTAACCGTTTACTTATATAATTCATTATATTTTTAATGTATAATATACCTGTTACACCCATGGTTTGCTAGTAAACTTTTAAATTGTCTGTCCAAGACCCACTGTCTATATTTATACTGTTGGTTTAAAGGTAAAAGTAATATCTGCTTATAACAATGTGCACTAAGCGTGAAGTGCGTGTAAAGCTCAACATCAAAGTGAACGAACGAATGAGTGAACTGTGAACGGGACCGGGTGAATGATTCCACACAGCCCGGTGGAAGTGACCGGGGTAAATGCGGTCATTCAGACTTAGTTGTTTTAACATGAATGCTTCAGACGTTGCTAAGTTTATTGAGGTCGTGAACATAGTGTGGCGCATACCTTATCTCTGAATAGCGCGAATTGTCCTTCCATTTGCGCGAACCATAGCTCTGGGTCATTGGGGTTGAACTTCGGGATCTTGACTCCTACTCGGTAAGCTTCTCCCAACACCACATCCGTAATCGTAGCTGTGGCTGTACCAGACTGTCCGGATGGGTCCGTCAATCTGTGGCCGGGAACAACGCTCGATGATGGTGATTACGCGGTTTGTTACTGTAGCTCAACCGGGAACGGCGGTCAGATGATGATGATGATGCGGCTTGTAACTGTGGTTCAACCGGGAACAGTCCTCCGATGATGATTATTATTGTATTCAAGCACTGCTTCGAGTTTCACCAGTAAAGTCGAGGGTCACCAGTGACGTCGGGAACTTCAGCAAGTTATTTGATTTCTTTGAACGTCGGGGGTCACCAGTGTAGTGGTTGTTGGGAGGTATATTGGAAAGTTTACAGTAACACAGTATGTGGATGAATAAACATTTTCGGTGCGCCTCCTAGACATTTCTTACGTATGACGTCAGAGATATAGTATGCGCCACAATATACTAATTATGCCACTATTGTCTAAAAGTCATATTTCTACAGGTAATGTTTTTTAAATTGGCCAAACAATATCTGTCCAAAATAAAAGAGAAACAATAATATTTTGTAAAAAAAATACATTTTTACTGTAACTGCTAGATTCGTCAGGCAAATAGCCTGCGAGAAAAGAACCTGGCAATATGCACGGCCTTTCTTTTCTAATCACCAGCCATGTTGTCATTTTATTTAGTAAATAAAGTAAGAAAGAGAGTAATTACAATTCCGTAATATAAACGTAAATGCAAAAAACATTGTGAAAATAAAATGAAGCCAAGAAATGTTTTAGCGCCGTTATTTCAATATTTTAAACAGTAGTAATCAACTCTTACGATTTTTTATTTATATGACTGATTTTGTAGTGTATTTTTCAAATCATTTTTGTTATCACCTCACCATCTAAATAGTATCATACATAAATACATACATAAATTCATATAGTATTATAACCCACCTACCGTCAGTTTTTGCCTATTGCTACAAACACTTCTGTGTCTGCCAAAACGTCGTCCGTGAATCATCAGTTGCACCACTTGCAGTTCAGACTGATCAATAATAAAATCTATTTGAAATACCCCTCAAACATACAGTATCACTAGATCATTACAATATATTCGTTTCTCGTTAACACGCTGATAAAATCACCATTTTATAATACTACACGGCTCCAATACACTCAAACCATCACAAAAACAACCAATGCCAATCCATCTAACCAGATTAGTTACGCAATCTAACTAACAAATAAAAAAAAAAGTGAAAAAATCCAACATTCTCTCACAAAGGCACCGTGAAAGTCATATTAACACTGAACTACCTACGTTTCTCTATTTACTCATTTCAAATAAGTACCTAGTCTGTCAAAGCTTTGTACCCTCAATTGGTTCCCATTCCGCTGTGATCGGCTTGAACAAATAAATCAGCCGTTCACTCACTCATTCGTTCGTTCATACGTTCAATTCGAGGATTAGTTAGTAGCTTATGAACGGTGACCTGCTACAGTGTTATTTTTATAAATTAGCCCTCTCTTCTGCATTCTATGCATATATCGAACTATCATCAATGAAAAAAAAAAATACTAGACAATGAGGGCAGAGCCGAGGGTGTACACTAGTGTATTCAGTGCGTTAGTATTTTGTATTAGATTAAGAAAAGTTGTTTGATTGAAAATTTGCATGAAAATTTTTAATTTTTGAAGTGTGCTGCTTTTTTTTTGATAATAGGAGTCCCTCGTAACTACAGTAGATGCAAATTTAAAAAAGAAATAGTTCTAGCCGTTTTGAGAAAAATTGAACCTGTTTTTTGACGGTTTTTCACTCCTCAATAGTTTGTTGACTGTTGTTACTATTCTACAAAGAGCGATTACAATTACAAAATACATTGTACTCACATTATTAATGTCGACCTGTGTGCCTTTATTGTTGTTTTTTTTTTGCTATCCTTACTTTCATTCGCTTTTAGATGAGCCAACCCGGACAAAGGCAAGTGAAAACAATTTATTACGTGATAATATGCCCCCCCTTCCCCTTCCCTCCTGTCTCTAAATAACAATGCGAGCCCTCTTGAACTGATTTTACTTTTGTTTGCTTACAAGTCACTAGTATTTTTTTTTAAAGCTTAGAAGTCGCACATAGTCTACTTAGATTCTCAAATTATATTTGGACTAAATACCATTAAAACCTATCATCTTTATAGCCTAAATAAATGTACATGCTACAAGTATGTATGTTGATCTTTATAGGTATATTTTTATGAGTATGCTGTTTCTCAAATAATTTAACAATATAAATAGCAGTACCTATAGTCTTGTTCTGGACGTGAACCAGCCCCAGAACATTCTACCAACCACCATTAGCCCAAGACCTCTAATATTGCGATCACTATTGTATCACTACTTACGGCGTCGCCAGAGCTTCGTTACTGTGATGTCCACGTGGTGTTTTTATAATGCTTAATGTAGCGGTAGAGACCTTGGCCAGTTGGGGCTCCGAAGCCAAGAGCTTTGTCACGGATGTAGGGCGGAGAATTAGGGAGAGGACCGGTGACTCTCGCTCCGGGTCGTTTCTGATGCAAAGGTTGTCATTTTTTCATTGTCATTCAGCGCGGCAACACTGCATCATGAGCACTTTTGCGCCAGGAATGATTTTGTTTCGTCTGACTGCGCTATTGTATCTCTGTAAAATATTTTTATTGTAAATTGACATTGATGAATATAGAAAACTGTTATTTTTGATATGGAAAGAAAATCAAATAAAAATTCACTTTAAGGTTTATTACCGGGCGTCCCGGGAAGGCCCTCTTAAGGATACAACCGCAAGAGTCCACATAGTATTAACGAAACTTCGTCTTACAGAAAAACTAGCAAAGTTTTTGTCGCCATCAAATTTCAGGGTCTTTGAAACCTGTATTAATATAATCACGTAATCCCAGAACTACCATAATCGTCACTAAATACATTATATAGTCTATAATGAATAATACATTGAAACCACTTTAGTGCTATAGACGTACACTTAATATCAGTCCTTTGAAAGCGAACCCTTATGCAAAAGCGACGCATAATGTAAAACGCCTCTTACAAGAGTTAAGGCAGTATTACTTCGAAATTACACCTTTACTTGCGGTTTGAGTGGGTGCCGTTATACAGCGATAGCCCCTCAGTGGCAATAGGCCCCGCCCAGCATCTTACCTATCACCGTGATTTCGTCTTTCACAAATATTGGCTCAATGTTATATTGGTAATATCGAAGGATTTCACTTTTATTGGTATTCGACAAGCTTGTCATTGGATCAGGTATATATTCTGTATTCGTTTGAGTTTTGATTTTTTTGAAATTCAACAAAAATTAAGATATGCTACGCTTTTTTCTACGAATATTAGAAAATATACGCTAAACAAAAATACTCATGATTATCAAATTAAAAAGGGTTTGTGTAATTCCATTGATAAAATTCCCCCGCACCATAAATTTGTGAAATTAAAAAAATGTTTAATAAGCGTAAACATTAAATGTAAGCGCAAATTAATGCACGAAGGTGTCCTTCAATAAGTGGGGTGGAATTTATTTTGAAATTTCTCGCCTCATCCCCCTAATGTGTTGTGGTCGTGGATATTTAATTACTAGAAAGTGCATTGAATAATTAAAAAAATTGATAGACCATGAATTGGAACTAGATAATTAAGTCCATTTATTTGACCCGTGACAAACATGGGTCCCGGTGTGCAATAGACTCGTACCATATTACGTCCACTTTTCACTAAGCTACTTTTTTTAATTTCGCGAGATCGCGGCCGTTCCCATGTCCATTGCTGCGGGCGTCTCTGGTGACCCCAGAAGGTATTTCCAGTGGCGCCCGGTCCTCTAAGCTACTAGCGAAAAGTGTGCATATACTTTTCCTTTAAAGAAACAAACGTAATTAGCATGCATGTGTACGAAATATAATTACAAATATTATACCAACCAAGCTTCTAAATAAATATAAAGATATAAAAGTACTTCGGAAGTGATAGTGTAATGGATAAACTCGTAGATTAGGATATACGCTTTGCTGAGCATTCACGATGCATATCTTGTAATAAAATATGGCTGCTTAATAATATGATGTTAACATTTAATGATAACACTTAATAACAGTTTTAATGCGACCGATGTCTTTATCTATGTCTTTACCAATTTTAAATGGCTACACGAATGGTTTAGTTGCTTAATTGATGGGATGGTTTGGTGACTTAAATTATTGTGTCTTGCGATGAGTTTTTCGTTGAAGAATATATCTGAGACACTTTCCGCCGTACATTTTTGAAAGAATAGATTTAAGACTTAGGTAGGCCTATGTCACTCACCTAAGAACCGCAAAAAATACGAGACGACAGCGACAACTTGAAGTTGTAAATCAGTAGGGTTGTCTCTTGTTTGTGACACGGCATTGACCAATAAGTTGATATTGAGGCATTAACGTCATAATTATTGGTCAAATTATGCTGGTATATATTTTACTTTACTGGACAACCCTAACGTTCGAATGATGTTCTCTGTAAACAAAAGAATGTGCTTTAATTAACGTCGGAGTGCAAGTTCTGTATGTAAGCACTATTCCTTATTCTGTGACTTAAGCAAGTTTTGTCAAATGTTTCTGACTAATGTTTTGTAAAATCACTAGTTTTATATCTTTGTAAGTACATAGATTTTATGCTAATTTAATTTGTCTTGACTTTACTGTACTCGTACTATAAAAATAGGTATGAAAATGGTTTTTTACCATCCTTTCTTATCTTTGTAAATAAGTCTTACTGGCAAATGATGCTCTTTTTGAAGTTTTACTCATTCAACCAATAAATTTAGTACGTATTATCTATCTACGCTTTAGGCCTTATCTAGGATTCATACATCATTATAATCAGTATTGGTAAATGTATTAAATTCGCAGTGAGTGTTCCGAAACCCTTTTCCGGGACATAACGATGGGCCTGTCCGCGGGACTTAACTGAACTTGTTAGGATTATTTTGTCCAATTTGTACAGACATACGTATTTGTATTAATACATTTAGAACACTTGTTATAAAACGGCTTATTTTTGAATCGGACCTTTAATTATAAATGTTTTTTGGGCGGAAATTAGGTGAGTGTCTTTTTTTTCTAGTTCTGCGGCCATTGCGAAGCGTCCATGATTAGCTCTACAATTCTTGTTCTTATTATGTTTATTTCTTCGAGTAATCTAGTTTAACAATAACAATACAATATAATTATTTATTCAGACACAAGATCCATCATTACAATGAAATAAAATACAAGAAAATTAATTAGAATAAAAAATTACAATATTATTATGAAGTAAATAATATCCTAATCCTAGACGATAATGGTCAGCCATTTTTTAAGCGTGTCAGACAAAACAAGGACATTTGATTTTTACATGTGTCACAACTCTGGACATGAAAGAGGCTATTGTCTTTCTCTCGATGTCATTAAAAGAGTCAACACGGGTCTCAATAAACATTTCAGAGGCGCTACAGTACCGCTTCAGGCCCATTAGATGTCTAAAGTTTAAGTAGGTATAGGTAATAATGACTCTTCAGTTTATTAATATTATTATACATACCAAAGTTGGTGTAAAAAATCCTTTGCATAATTGTTGACAGGGAAGGTTCTCAGAATGCCACGTTGAATGGCGATATTTATTCTCTGAACCAGGAAATAACCAGCCTTCTAGCTGTTAGAAGTAACATCTAAAGTATCTCGTTTAGAATCGACATCACAAGACACGTAGCACTCGAGCTCAGCATGATGCTTTGGATATCTGCGCCGATTCTCAGCTGAATATTACGTTTAGGAGGCTGTAGAGTACCGCTGCATCAATGTTACTGTACTTTTTGTTAGATATATTGACAGCAGGGAGTCTGAAATTAAATTAACAAGAGTATAATTGAGTTAAACGATAAAACACCGTTACTGGTAAATTTTCTACATTTCACTATTACATTTCAAAGTATCCGGTTTTAAACTTATAGTAAAATTTAAATTCATAATTAGCGGCAATAGCAAAAAATCTTGGAGTCCAGAAAATGATGGTTGAGGATAGTAGCCAGCGATTAAATTACATCACTTCAGGCCCAGTAAAATTTACATACAGAAAACCTGATACGTAGTACTACCCTATTCTGTAGCAATAGCTATATGGGAAATGTTTGCATATAAATTGTCTTTGCAAATACCCTCTAGGAAACAGGTGTGTTTATATGTATGTATATAAATTGTCTCTGCATATACCCTTTAGGAAACAGGTGTGTTAATATGTATGTATGTATTTTTAGGCAGTGAAGTTCTAAGTTACAGATAGGTAATCTTCAGAGCGTATAATCTCATCTAAGGTTACTAAAATACATGTCCCAATAGAGTATTTTTACCCGTTTCTTAGGACAACACGTAATATCCTAAGATTAGCTGGGTACTTGAATACAATACAATTCTCCAAGAGTCCCTAAGTTCTATCTAAACAATGATCTATCTACAAAAGGGGGTACTCAAAAAGGTACAGCACACGTGTGTGTTAATATTTGTTTTATTTTAGGGTTGCCACCTTTTGCGAGTATAACAATGTACTTCATGAAAATCCTTTAGCCGTTCCCGTTCCCGTGTAACTACGTCTTGGAGATAAGTTTATTGGGTCATTTCATTATTATTTAGTCAGGCTGTTGATATAATATATATCTAACTATCTTGAACCCCTTATTCTATATCTATTCCCTTGGTCATCGCATCACGCGTGAACTTCTGGTTATTTTTTTTCTGTTTGTTACTGTCCGGAGAATGAATCTTATAGAAGTAAAAAAAACTGACCAAGTGCGTGTCGGGCCACGCATAATATAGGGTTCCGTAGTTACACATTATAGGCTCTATAATTTCTAAACTCACAAATTCATCTGGTCCGTTCAAAGTTCATTATACGGACTAGCATCATGAATTTTAACAGATTCTTCGAGCTACTCGTTTAGATTTAGAGGGGGGTGGACACTCTGTTTTAACAACGACGAAATTTTTACTACGGTACGCTAAAAAGAGCTTGGTCGAATCCAAGGTATTCAGATAGTTCGATACAATTATAAAAAAAAACGATGAATTATTTTATTACTGTTAAAAGCTACCTGTTTTTATTTAAGCGTAGTCTAACGTTTAGTATAGTTATTTGTGGAAAATATAACGATCGTAATTATATAACGCAGCTGCTTCTACAGTGTGAATTAGATTACAAAACCATTGCCATATTAAAAGAAAGGGTTTTTTTCTGTTTTGTCAGCCCTATATGCGTTCTTTGCGGTTTATCCGACGAACGGTTGAAAATAAACCCGTTTCGGACTCCCATTTTCATTAACAGAGGGAGATGTTATAATGTACCAAGCACCGAAACAGTCACTTACCTCTCCAAAATAGCCCACCACAAATGTTTTCATGAATATTTTAAAATTTCATCCAAATTTTATCCTGAAGACTTCGTAATATATTTGAGATGACACTTATTCCAATTTTGTTTATGCTAATTTTGGGATTCTATTGTTCCTCAAAATATTAATGTATACCCTTCGAAGTGAAGTGACTCGTTATTTTTTGATCTCAATGGAGATAGAATCTGATGTTTCTAATTGATTATTTCTAATTGAAAGGTTAAGGGTTAGGTCGTTCTTTGTACATTTCTTAAGGCATGTGTTATTCTCATCATCTCAGCTCATGTGAAGCCCACTGCTGGACACATTCCTCCCTCTAGGGGGAATTCAGCCTACATAGGGGTTTGTGTCGCATTTTTTTCTCTAATTTGTGTGTCTACCATTTATTGATAGTAAACAATGTTGAGTAATGAGTTATGCGTATGCGAATACAGTTTGATAAAAAATGATAATCATCGTCTGTGATGTCAGTTTAAAAGGACCAGTAACCATTACTGACAGTTGTAAACGAAATGCCAAGATCTGGTCTAATCTATGGTCTCTACCAACGGCCTCTACTAACCCAGATGGCGAAGAGGCGCGATTATATGCGTATACCGTTTAAAAATATTTTTCAAATACATATCATACGCAAATCATACACCTTTATGTTTATATTGCTCACAACGTATTGTTTTGAAAACTTGTTAGCATAAAATAAAAAGAAACCGAACATTATATAAAAGTACAAACAGTACTTTTTGCTAACATTCGCGTTGATTTACGATAGTTTTGCGTTACGACTGCATTGTATAAGTAATGGTAATAATAAATATATATGTTTAGTAAATCATATTTTATGTCGTACAGTTTATCGTATTTATACGACCGGTCAGGTTGGCAGCTCATAAAATGCTGTAATTATTTTATCAATCGAAGGTTTTCAATATTAGGTAGTATTAATATTCTTAGTGGAGGTAACAATGATGGACTAATATTCTGTAAAATGGCGCCTTTTAAAGTTCAAATCACATATACTAGAATAAAATAAAAATAAATAAAATAAAGCCCTGAGTAACATAGGATACTTTTTATCCCGGTAATGTGTTCCCGGGAACCAGACAACCATATGCATCCTAAACGGTCTGAAGGAAATAAACATGAATTATTGTTAATATACATTACATGCACAGATGCCACGAACCTAGCCGCAAAAATAACCAGCAAAAAATATTTTTTGTCAATGTACGTTGAATAAAATATAGACCAACAAGTCTTCATCTTAATAAAAAGATTATTAACGTTCTTTCAAGTGATTAATTTGAAAAATTCTTGATCCATTAAATTCCATCACGTAGCAGTCACTCCATGAAACGCACGCAAGAAGCTTCAAACCAACATGGATAATGACCTCAGAAAATTTAATAATGCAAAAATGAAGTTATTATTACAGAAAACAGTGATTCAATTACTTTGATTAAATTTTAGAACTTAAATGGATTCACAATACCAAAATTCATTTTGTAAATTAAATGCAGAACAATATTAAATACGTAGTAGGGGAAGCCCCCAATCTGCACTGTGTGTTTATTATTATAGCTATGATTAGTCTTGTGTCTTATTCCAATTTATCAACTATCTGTGAAACTGCCGGCGCCACTGGAAATACTACCGAGTGCTCACCTGAGATGTAGGGGCGGCTGCGACCTTGAGCCAAAAAAAAACTATCCAAGCCAAAAAAAACATATAACTTGTGCGATTGACTTTTTTTACAGAACTTAATTAGGAAGGGTGGCACTTTGGGAGATTTAATATTAAGGTTTTTGATAGTAAACATTTTATATTTGACATTATTTTTTACGAAAACATTATAATCTTTGTCCTGTACCAGTATTGCTTTCGACTTGCTTGAGGTCGTCACAAAATTTGTATGAAAAACGTTAAATAAGTACTTTAGCGCCTACTCTACAATTATAAGAAAACCTAATGAAAGCACTTACCTACTTAGCAAAATAAACGCCAAGATTGCCAAAAATTGTATTTCATCAAACATTTTCTTAGATGTCACCAAATAAAATGGCGGGGGTGAGTCGTAAAGCAAAATAAGTCCTATTTAAAGTCAGGTGCGTTGCTTACAGAAACAAGTTTATGGGAGCTATAAGTGATTCAGATAACGTAGCCCTTTGTATAAGCTCCTTTACAGTAAAATGTTTGACGGCGTCGGGATTTTGTTTAGGTGGGCTCACCGTTGATGTGAAAGAGTCTTAAAGACTTTCAGTGTAAAGAATTCATGAGATTCTTTATTTTATAGAAAGTAATAATTTTATGTTTGTATTTCTGAGTAATAAGCTTTGTTTTTTTTTATGATATTAGTAGCCTAATAACTTCGGGCATAGTTTAATGCCAATTTTGATACCGATTAAAACATTACTGGAATTCTTGCGACCATTTTTGCCAGAGTTGCTTTTACCATCATCGCGGCGGTGAGACCATCATCGCGACGGTGAGAACGATCATGGACGATTGGCTGCAGAGGCAGCATGGTGACCTCACGTACCGTGCGACGCAGATCGTTGCCGAGCATGGATGCTTCGGTAGCTATCTGTTTCGCATGCATCGTGAGGTCACACCCCGGTGTCAACACTGCGAGGTTTCCGACGACGACACCGCACTCCACACGTTAGTGGAGTGCTCAGCGTGGGTGAGTCAGCGCCGGGACCTCGTAGTGGGTCTGGGCGTGGATACCCTCTCGCTGGGGACCATGCTTCAAGCCATGGTATCCAGCGGGAGTAGGTGGAACGCGGCCGTGTCCTTCTGCGAGCAAGTCATGCTCGCGAAGGAGGCGGCCGGGAGGGAGAGGAAGCGTACCCTCCCCGCCGAGTTCTGTAGTCGGCGGCCAGGCCGCCCCAGACTACGCGACTACGCCCAAGACTATCGACCTCCATGATCGGGGCCTGAGGACGGCGGGATCGCCACCCGCCGTCCTTACAGAAGCAGGCTAGAAGGGTTGCGTGCTGCGGGGCCTTTGCCCCATAGCACGCAACCAGATTCACTCACGACGCGGGATAAAACCCGACCCCAACGACGCGGGATTCTCGTCCCGACCAAACACCCGCAGAAAAATAGAGTTTCTTTTAAGAAATACTGTTAGCAATAAATACTGTATAATATCAAATTATACCTATACTTAGACGTAATCAAATACTTTGACAATTCAAAATGATTACATAATCTTATTTTCATAAATAACAAATATTTGAAAGCGGTGGCAATATACGAAGGCTTTTCTACCTTGAGGGTATTTTCGAGGGAATGCTATGAAAAGTTAAATTGTCTTGTTGCCCGACCGCAAAATAATTTAAAATAAAAATAATACGACTGAAATATCAGGTGTAAGAGTTGTTTTCGGTAAAAAAAAAGAATAACAGGTTTCAAATTTTTCCACCTGTGGTGTATTTCGTCGGTATAGGTATATCCTTTTACTACGAGGACAGCATAACGTGCATCTGCCATTACCCTCTGGTATGACAGCCGGGTGTGATGGAGAGCCATCATACCCGGCTGTCATATGATAGTTGAAGCTTTAGATTGAAGGTCACAGATATTTGGGGACAAATTCAAGTAAAAGTGATGTTAGTCTGATGACTCAAACTTATAACGTATGAGTCAGGCTTCGTAAACAATGACGTAGGTACCTACGTTTAAATTACTTTCATACCGCTCGAGCTCATAGCATCCACACACTTACACTCTGAGCGTCATCGTGCTTTGGAGGGACCATAAATTCGATACTTGCTGTTCTACGATTGTTGGTTGAAGCCAGAGGCATGGGCATCTTGTATAACGCTGGTACTCGGTTGACTACTAACAAAACAATGAGACAGTTAGCATTCATTGATTGTGTATTGTCTTCAGGACTATTACAAGAGTGCTCACTCGCTTACAAACAATTCAAGACACAAAATCACATATATTTATGGCCCAAAGGAGTCAGAAGAACACGTTTTTAACGCCCATATTTTGTCAATATTTTATTGGTCCTTTAAGGCGAGTCTATTGTTTTCAGGCACTTTGACTATATTTACCAGAAGCTCGTCTGTCTGTTAGCAGGTATACTGCGTGCAGGTGCAGATAACATAGGCCTCTGATAGGACCCCTTAGCACCCTAACCAATTCAGCAGCACTTAAAACCACATGTTGCAATAATTGCTACATGAAAACCTTCCAATTTACTTAACAACTAACTTCCTACTACGATCCCTTCGGACATTATCTCCAATCAGCGCCATACACGTGTTCAAGCCACGAGGCTTACTTTATTAACCAGAAGTGCTGACCAGATCATTACGAGCTCCGAGTTTTGATAGCGTAATGACATTTTTCCTTCGTTAGCAAAACAAAGGAGAGGAGGGGAGCTCATTTTATGATGGTGATGCACCCTTCCTTAGTGTCACATGTGATAGACTGGCCGCGACAAGATTTTTGTTGCTGTGTTAATAAATATGGGGTTTGATGATTTTTGGGGATTATATATGACATTTGTGGTTGATTTTACATCTATTGTCAACGCATACACAAATTTTTATTCACACGCACATTTTGTTCAGTACATTTACTCAGTGGAAAATTGTACATTATATTTAGGAAGTATATCTAAAAAAGAGAACTGACCATCTTGGCAAGAGTTTTAGAGAATACAAATATGTATTGTAAATACGAGTTACTGGCAACGCCCCCAGTTAAGATAAAAGTGCTGTGTTAGGAGTTGGTTCATGTCAGTAATGTGGTGGTCGGGTATCTAACTCTTGTCGTCGTAACGCTTGACCAACGCCTAAGTCTCCAGGGTACGGATCCTTAAAGAATAGTGTCATAAGCTTTAATTTAAAATTGTTAATTATTGAATCTTTAGATTTGCCAATCAATTTTCACACCTTCCAAGCACATCCGGATGTGCCGGCGCTGCTGCTGCATCGGCTGAAGGCCTCAAACGGCGTAAATATGCTAACCTAGCAGGTGATTACATAATTGAGCCATTTGGGGTTGAGACACTGGGGTCATGGGGTCTGAGTGCTCGCCGCCTTTATAGGGACATTGCTAAACGCTTAATCGATGCTTCTCAGGACCAGAAGGCTGGCTATTTTCTGGCCCAAAGAATAAGTATCGCCATCCAACGTGGCAACACAGCTAGCATTCTGGGAACCTTCCCAGTCGGCAATGACACGGAGGATTTTTTAAACGGTATTATTAGTAAATATTTTTAGTATATTTATCTGCGGCCTCGGGCCGCGCAATAAAAAAAAATGTATATTATGATCAACATAGTGTGACGATATTGTCTAATATAGTTGGTACTGGCCATTGAAGTAACTAAGTAATAAAAAGTACCATCCAGTACCTATTCAATCTATGGAAGCTATTGATCCAGATCTACCCAATTTCCCCTATAGGTACTCTTTGACAAACATTCAAAGCTTTGACCTGCAAAACCTATACGAAACAGTAAAATATAAGCTTCAGGAGTCACCACTGTTCGGTAGAGGGCGTGTCGGATGTTGAAATTGCATTTTCCCAATCCTTTGTTACTAGGTTTTTTGTTTACTCGTTCAGTTGTTGATTTCACTCTCATCCCGGCTGTGAATTGTGTATTTCCGTGCCTTATTAATTTAGGTTTAAAATAGGTTTCAACGGAAATTAAACCGAATTAAAAAAAGGTGTATAACTTAATAATTACTAGGTTTAGGATCAGTTTAAACTTAATATATTAAGTTAAAGGCATTAAATAAACGCATTGAATATTAACGTTTCAAATCACGACGTCTACTAATTCATTCTTCTTTTCATTTCTTCTAAATAAAGTATAGTATCGTTTGTTTGATCTCTCTGAACGGGTTTTGATGATTTTTTTTTTACAATTATACAGCACTTACATCAGAATAACACATAAATAGGCTAAAATGTATAAAGAAATAGTGTATTGGTCAAAACATAGTAAGTAATAAGTGTCACGTACGTCTGAAATAGTTCCACCATTTGCGAGCCTTCTGGCGTGCGTTCCAAGTACACGAATATACACAATACATTCGTGTGATACATCTCTTAAATTACAAATAAGTCTGCAATACCATAATCTATGTTACACGTCTGTGTAAGCCTTTATCGTTAAAAAGTGAATAATTGAAAAAACGACTATAGGTACTAATTTTGATAAATTTAGGTTTAAACACAGATAGGACGTTACGAAGACGAAGTCACGAGCAGGTGCTAGTAAAAATATAAAAGCAAATGTCTGTTCCGTTCACAATTCAAGGGAACGTGGTTCACAGACGCCAATTATTGGCCGTTAGATTTACGTCATGTCACTTTCCTGGCCGGTGATTGACTGACGGCAACTACGAGCACGTTCGTATTTCTTTTTTTAAATTTGTACTACTGGCAATGTATAGGGTTACGTTTACTATACACTGGAGTTGCCACTGTTACTGTTTTTCAAATATTTAATCTTTATTAGCTGATTTCATCGGCTGTGCTCGCGTGACATAGTTTTCTAGTTTCCACTGAAACACATTCCCAAAAGTAAGCCAAGTTATTCCTTATAACATCAGCTATCTGCCAGTGAAAGTCCCGTTAAAATCAGTCCAGCCGTTTCATAGGTTTTATTCTAAGGCAAATTTTTACACACTGTGATATAGATCTCCGTATATCCGAAATATATACGTTTGTGGAAAAGAGTCAATAAATTCCGACAATATTCTTTTAACCCAAAACCGTTGCTTGGGGATTAAATTCCGTTTTCATCAAAGCAATTCGGATTCGCATATCCGGATCTACATGGATGTCTTAAGACGGAAATCATTTACGCCAATAACATCTCACCCCTCGATGTCTGGAGGGTTGATTCACATCACCCTTAGCATGAGTACCTATATATCGATTTTGTAAGGTAAATATTGGCGACGTTCATTCCTTTTGAAGTCTTTACGGAATTGTTATTTAAATGTACGTAATTTGAAGAATTTGGGGCATTCTTTCGTTATAATAAGTTAATAAAGGTATATTTAAAAAAATGGAGGATATATGTATTGCCACAACAGGCTTTTTGACCGTCCCTTGCGTTAGAAGTGGGCTCATATGAGTACCTAGTATGGGGATCATACTCGTTGAAACGTAACACCATTGCCTAAATTAGCCACCGAATACGGTTGTGTTTTATTCTGACTCATCACTGTGATAAAGGCTTCTAAAAAAACTCAAAACTCACGAAAAACGTATGATCTTAAGACAAGACTCCCTTTACTTTATTTTTGTTCTTTTAGAAACTCGAAAGTATCGAAAAAAAATCCCACTTCTGATATTTTGACGCAAAAAAAAAACTACCCTCACAAAGAACCTAGAACAGGAAATGTCGAACAAAAAGACGATGTAACGAGTGGGCTAGCTCATTACGAGTCCGTACAAAGATGTACAATTCCAGTCGGATATGGCGGAGAGTTTTCCTTTGGAAGTATTTTGGTAGAAACTTCGCTAACGGAAACTGCAATAACTGGGAGATTCTTGCAAGATTGAATGGTTGGAAAATGGTTTCTTTTTTTTTGAGATAAGATTTTAGATATTCATTTATATGTTAGGTCTGGTTTGAGGAGGTAGTCAGAGGTATATTAACGCCTATATTTCTTAGCCTATTATCGCTAAATATATGTTGAAATAGGTTCTAATGATATTTTTGTGTTTTTACAGGTACTTGCTGATTTTAACTACACACCATACAACAAAGTTATAAACAACGTATAAGTAAGTTTTTTTAATAGAAAATTAGTGTTAAGTAGTTTTATCCCCGAATGAGTACCTAACCTCCCATATTTTTTCACTCACTTTATGTTAGACTGTAAAAGAGAAATTTGGAAAAAATGATTACTAGTATATTAACTGGGATAGCATACGTGGCAGAGTAAAAATAACTAAGTTTGTAACATACCAAATACTTATTAAGTTGCAGCTACTTGGCAACACAGATTTTGTTAACGGCAACATTGTAAATTCTGGGTAATTTTAAAAGTGTAGTCGTTTATAACCCCTGTTTTTCTCATACAGTTTATTGCATAGCAAACTGAGCAATAAAAGTTGGTTACTTAAATTTTACATTGCAAGCGAGTTAAAAGCACAGCTCATCTACTTAGTGTTGGAGGAAAGAAAAATTCGGCCAAGTGTGAGTCGGACTCGCGTACCGAGGGTGCCGTACAAACATTAAAAATTCTACTTTTTGCAATTTTTTCTTTATGTTTGCTATAAGACGTTGCTTCGTACCAAATTTCAAGATTCTGAGTTGACAGGAAGTTCCCTGTAGGTTTTGATTAATTGCCAGTATTGAAAATTTGCAGCATAAACGGCTGTATCTTATTGTGTTGGCTTGTTGAAGTTTGATTTTTTCACACCTCCAAAGGCCTCCAGTCAGATCTGAGTATTAGATATGAAATATATCTTAATAAAGTGTTTTGACAGACAGACGGACAACAAAGTGATCCTATAAGGGTTCGGTTTTTGCCTTTAAACCTAACTCAATATTAAAATTGTAAAGTTTGATTGCTTCATCACGTATAAACGACCAAACCGATTACTGTATATGTATATAATTTATGTAGAGGTGTATCAATTTCCAATATTCCGATAATAATTCGCGTGAAGTGACAGAAGGAAGTTATCTCACCTTTTTCTTTCCAAAGTAACATAACATCAATTCGAAACTACGCCAGGCTTTTCGAGTAACTTATAAACTTTCCTAATTTAATCCCGAAAATCCAGAAACTTTCGTAAAAAAAAATTTTGATGAACAAAAATACATGTATCATAAAATTTTGATATATTTCAATGGTCAGAAGTGTGATAGGTTTTTCGTGTTGCCCATTAATATTTGGTTTGGTATTTTTATCGGTTTTCGATTCAAGTGAGTTTACATTTCTGTACTTTTTTACGTAGACTTATAAATATTAAAACTGGGGCTGGGATTCGTACCGACAACCACGGTTCGGTCAATAACCACAAATATTTATAATTAGCGGTCGCCCACGGGTTCGCCCGCTTGTCAAATTTTATACAAAAACCTTCCTCGAGAACTACTCTATCCATTGGTGAAAACCGCATCAAAATCCGTTGCGTAGTTGTGTTGGTTAAGAGATTAATGGCCCGAGAATGGCTGGACCGATTTCGCTAATTAATTTTTTGTTGTGTACGTTATTATCAGTAGAAGGTTCTTCTGAAGAAAAAATAAAAAGTTATGCGGAACATTTGAAAAACTAATGAGTTACGAAGTTCGCCGGAACAGCTTGTTAATAATAGAACAAAGATTCGTAAAATAATTCGGTCAATGACTGAAAATGCTCACGAATCAGAGTATGGACGAGACACGAGTACGTCACGCAGAGCACGTCTAGATTCCGAGTCGATCACGTAGATTGAGTGGTAGGGCTGTCTCGCAGCCGTAATTTGTAAGGATTTATTGCACACGTTTCTGCGTTATTGTGACATTCGCAACACGCGCTGTTTCTTGTCCCGTTTATTTAAGTAACGTTTTTTTTTCACGCTGTCAGCGTTATTGTGATTACTAGTTTGTAATTCTGCTACCAGAGAAGCTACTTCGCTACTTTTCTTTTAGAACAGTCGCTGAAAACAAAATTTCTATTTACTTCATTTTGGAAAACATGCATTGAACCGTTTTCCACAAAGCGCTATTCACTTCATCATATTTTACGTTTATTCTGCTATTAAATCATTGAAATTTCATATGAATTTTACTCAGCACATTCTTCGTTTACATCCCAATCAAAAAATGTGAGTGTGTAGATTCATGAATAAATAAATAATTCAGTTCAAACGTACCAACATTCAGTAAAAACAAAATTTTCACAGACTTTCCCTTACCCCAGATACACTAACAGTTCCATTAAATATTAAACTTTGTAACTGTACTGCATAAATAAACAATAAGCGCACATTTTCCTTTTGTGACAACCCTGAGACCTTCTTATCTCGACGACAGGTATGCTTCACGAGGCTGCGTCAATAGTCGGGGGCCTATAGAGCCCTTTATAGTGTGTGTCGTATAATATTTATGTATACACATGTATGTAGGCTTATTTGTGAGTGTATTTTGTAAATTCCCTGTGTGATAGTGCATGATAATCGAATTAGTAACGATTATTAGATCTTATTGAATCGAATCGTTTTTCGTGTGGAAACTGTTAATTAAAGATACTTTTTTAACTTTTACAAACACCACGATCATTTCTAGATACGATGCTATGCTTCAAGACATTTACAGTAGTATCATAATTATAACATATCAAGTCACCCGTTTCGTATGTATGCTTAGGTCTTTAAAACTACGCAACGGATTTTGATGCGGTTTTCACCAATGGATAGAGTGATTCTCGAGGAAAGTTTAAGTGTTAATTTGTCAAGAGGGCGAAGCCGTAGGCGTCCGCTAGTTTAGTAATAAATTACTTGCCTACGAATTTAGTATTACTTTGTTGAGTGAACGTTTAGGGCAGCTAATGGATTATCCTCTTAAGATTTATCCCTATTTAAAAAATCGATATATTATATTGCATACTCAACCACAGCAGACGTGGCGGTTATTGTAGTAAGCTACCCTTTGCCTTCTGAAAAAAAAAATCGGCTAAAATTTTGTTAATTTTTTTTTAATATGACAGTGTTTATTCAGTAATTATAATAAACAACTCCCTCATTACCATACATAAAAAGAACAACACTCCGTTCCCAAACTCATTGTCATATCATTAAACCCTACGAATGTTCTCGCAAGCATTGCTAGCAGAAATTGCGCTGAGATTATCGTGAATAAGAATAAAAAAGGCTTTACAAAAAACCAACCGGAGCGTGGCCCTACCGTTCCAAATTAATCGCACATTCTGCGATATTTTCTACAAAAGGATACCTTAATCCCAGCAAGTGGGGGGTTAATCCTTCAGAGCTCCTATTTTCATAATCACTCGTCTTTGTAACGAGTACAATTTCGACGTATGATATTATAGTGTATATTTTTTTTAAATTTTGTATGAGGTTATAATGTTAGCAATATAGAGCTTTAGAAAATATTTACTCAGTTTCTTGGAAAATTGGCAGTTTATTGTGACTCTGCTTACATAGAATAATTTTCGTATTTCTTAACACAAAAAAAATGTTAATACTTATAACGAACGATGCCAGAATGAAGAAATATAACAATTTTTTGAAACTTAGTAGGAGAATGAGATATTAAATATGGAAACCTACCAGTACAAACTAAGTCCTAAGACGTTAAATATAAAAGTATATAGTTTTGGTTAGTATGGTGGAGTGGCTCATGAAACTACCGATATTTACTCAAAATTTGTCTCTCCCCATAAATAAGTGGGAAAAAAGCGTGATTTTATTTATGTACAAGCTAACAGAAATACCAAAAAATACCTTGAAAGTTTGTTAACCTTCAGATAAGCAATATTTCGAATACCAAAAGTTAACTTATCTCCCTCACAAGAGTCAGATTACAAGATTTTAACACAAAAAAAATCAATATTTACACACCTAAAAAGGGTTATCGAAAAAAAACCAACATCTGGACACGTCCTCGCGAAGTTTCGCACAGATAAGGTACAACAATATGGCGGGTAGGCTTTCATTTCGATATTAATATTCCCCGGTTTGTAAACGAGCCGGCGAGATCCCCATCGGAACCGGTTTGGAATTGAAATTTTTTTTTTGATTGAACGGTGTCTGGGCACCGAACCGCTCTGTTTAACGTTATAGGGAATAATTAAAATTGTCTATGTTTTATTTATAAGCCTACTGACTGATGTTTAGTATTCAAATTGATGATATCTTTCTGGCAATCGAATATAATCGTAGTTTAATAATACGCGAGTTAAACACTTACATGAAACGCTTTCGCCTTAAGGGAATATTATAATTCTTATGTAGCTATACTTATAGAGAGGAACGTCATATAAAATACATTTAATGTCAATTTAACTGTCCCCAAAAGCAGATAAAAAAAAATCTGTGACAAATAATATGTCTTGACAATGTACAACAGTCGTGTTTTCGTAACTGATCAGGGCGAAAAGAAAATACATACAGTGTTTCACAAGATCGTGCCACATGGTGGGAAAGTACCTTAAATATAAATATTGGTTGGTTCACACAGTTTTTTTTAAATAAAATCTCCTTTTAGTAAAATTGGTTTACTACAACATTTAGGGTACTTTCCCTGTCCATGTGGCATGGGACACCCTGATTATACATACAACCACTTTTTGCTACACTCTACTAGCCAATGACCTAGGTTTCACTATTATCATTGGCTAGTAGATAGAAGGGCTGGCAGTCTACATAAAAAAATAGGTGTTCTTAAAAAAAATAAAAATAAAATGGAATGGTAAACAATTTTTAACTAGTTGTGGTCGACGTCAGCGAGCAGGTAGCGCTTTTTTTTAATGACGCTGTATCGCTAGTTCGCATCTAGTGTCTGTTTGTGCCTGACCAAGTTTGTGGATGTTAATTGGCTGCAGCGCTGTTTGAAAGTGACATACCCATAATGTTTAACATTTACTTCTACTGTTTGTAAGCGAGAGAAATCGTGTGACTACATGAAATGAAATCAAATTATAAGTTCCATTACCAATATTTGGTTTTGTAATCGAAAGTATGGCAGTAAAAAAGAAATTATCAAAGTTTAGTGTATTTTTTAATACTTAAAGGTGTTATACAAATCGGATGTTGTTTGAACTGGTAAATACGTAATGCAACCGGTAAGTTACCATTCAACAAGCAATTTATTTCTCTTCGTAAAGGCTAATATCGAATACAACCTTTTTTTTTAAATATTTAAATTTGTTTTGCTGTGATAAAATTTGCACTTATGCAAAGCAAAGCTAATTATGCAAATATGAGCATTCTGAATTTTAATATCAGCATATATTTTTCTGCAGACAGTTTGCACTGTGGGTAAATGACCTTTACGAGATATTTTGTACAAGATGATCTCAGGTAAAAGTGACGTGTGGGTCATTAACAATATATACAGGACAAGATATTGGAACAAGTTTGCCGTAATTACGGCTTTTGGCAGAAAGCGTAAATAAATATTTTAAAATTAAGTTTAATGCGTTCTTTAGACTTCACTTTCGGGAGTATTGTAATTTTTTATAGGATATTTAAAATTCTTTCACTAATACTAGAAGATCGCCGCAGCTCCGCCCGCGTGATACAGTTTTCTCGTTCCCGGTTCACATTACCGGGATAAAAAATAGCCTACGTTACTCAGGGATAATGTAGCTACATATCAGTGAAAGAATTTTCGAAATCGGATCAGTAGTTACGGAGCCTATTCGCTTCAAAAAAACAAACAATCAAATATTTTCTCTTTATAATATTAGTATAGATAACTCGTGAGTTTCATATACCTAATGGTGTTATTTGGGTTATGATGTATGACGGGATTAGGAAACAAAATAAAAATGCTATATTCATTTATTTTTAGAGAAAATAGGATTTCGTTTTTTTTAGTATGGGAAGAGTAAGTGATCTTTTATTTACAATAAGAATGACAATATACATAATTATATACTTATTAAAAATATTTACATTACAAAATATCGTTTAAAAAATCCTCCGCGTCATTGCCGACTGGGAAGGTTCCCAGAATGCTGGCTGTGTTGCCACGTTGGATGGCGATACTTATTCTTTGGGCCAGAAAATAGCCAGCCTTCTGGTCTTGAGAAACATCGATTAAGCGTTTAGCAATCTCTCTATAAAGGAGACGAGCACTCCGACCCCATGACCCCAGTGTCTCAACCCCAAACGGCTCAAATATGTAATCACCTGCTAGGTTAGCAGTTTAAATAAACTTATTATGCCGAAATATTTAGCGCTCGATAAACGCACATTATCTACATTATAAAATTTCATTTGCTGTCTATTTTATATTACAAATCAAAACTACAAGCTATGGAGGTTAAATTCAATGTTAACTGTACGTCTGATATTAAAACTTAAACTCGGATTATCATTACTTATATTTAAATAACGAACTCTTAAAAAAACCGACTTTCAAAAAAGAATAAGACTGGATGTTTTTTTTTGTTACCTTCATATCTTTGGACCTTTTTGGGTTAACCGATTTTGAAATATTTTTTTAATTGAAAGCTAATACTTCCCAATTGGTCCCATTTCAATTTGGTCCCATTCCGACAATTATTTGGTCCCATTTCGGTAATTTGAAGTCGGTTGCTGTCTCAATTTTTGACTTGTATTTTTAGTATAACAGCTTCCTTGTTACGCAATCCCATTACCAACAAAAATAACTTAACTTTCTTACTCCTCTTCGAAATAATTGGTATAATGAACCATTATAATACAAAAGTTTATAAGTAAGGGTTGTTCCCTGCTCACCACCTAGGGGCTAAAGTAAGCGTAAATACTTTATACTTACTCACCGTTTCTCAATGGGTAACTTCTTTAAATATTGCACATTTATGTTAAATGTTATCGTTAGTCCCGGCTTTTTTTATTGCCGTATAAAAAGTTAATTGGAATTAAACTTAACTGTAGTTAATCCTTCCCGGGTAGTCTTGGGAAAACTCCCGACACTGTTAATCTTTAAAATCTGAATAAAGTTAGATTAATTAGTAAGCTCGGACCGTAGATTCTATAAGTGGGGGCACACTAAAAGTTTTGCACTTCTAGCTAATCGGAACTATTTGAATTTCGAATGTTATATTTTTTTAAACGTTGCAACCTGTCAATTGTTTTTTATCACACATCAAAGTTCTACGTATGCAACGAAAATGGAATTAAGTCGAAAAGATTTTAAAGCGATGATTTTTTATGATTTTAAATTTCTCTCTCTCCGCAAGACTGTGCCGATCGTCTTCAAAATGCTTTTGGGAGAGAAGCACCTTGTTTGAGCACCGTGAGGCGATGGTTTGCTGAATTTGAGAGAGGTTCTTTACATGCCGAATTTCGTGAAGGACGGCCTTCAACTGCCGTCAACGAAAATAATGTGGCTACTGTTAAGCGGTTAATTGAAAAAAAAAACCCGCGGATTACATATGAGACAATTCGAGGACTATTGGGATTGGTATGAGTCAAATTCAGAAAATTTTACACGAAGAATTGAAAGTTCGGAAACTTTGTTGTCGTTAGATCCCTCATGAACTGACAGCGGAGCAGAAGCGGGCTCGCGTGGAATGGTGCTCGCAGATGCTACTGAGTACGAGTGACGACATTCTAATGCTGTTTATAACATTGTCACAGGAGACGAAACGTGGATTTATTGTTTTGAACCCGAAAAAAAACAGCAACCTTGTGAATGGGTGTTTGAAAATGAGAACAAGCCAACAAAAGTGAGGCAGGCGAGAAATGTTGGTAAAAAAATTATCGCGTTTTTTTTTTCAGCTACATCTACACTCTTTTGATCTTCAAGTGGAAGTACAGATGGGACCCATCTGTACTTCCACTTGAAGATCAAAAGAGTGTTAATGCCGAGTGGTATTCTACCATTTGTTTAACCAGGGTGTTAGAAAAAGTTCGCGAAAGACGACCCAAAAGCCGCGTTCTCCTACATCATGACAACGCTTCTTCACACACGGCCAATAAAACAAAATCATTTTTAGCTTCCGAAAAAGTACAACTCGTCACCCATCCTGCGCTTAGCCCCGACCAAGCACCCTGTGATTTCTGTATTTTCAAAAAATGTAAAATTTTTACATTCATATGTGCTCTTTATGTGCCTAAACTGAATAAACGAAATTGATTCTTTGATTCTTTTGAAATGGGTTCATTAGTTTTGGAACCTATTAAATTTAAACAAACAAACAATTATATACTTCGTCTTTATAATATTAATAAGACTAACTGGTGCCTTTTGTTTGATAATTTCAAATCGTTACACGACTTTTCACGTAAATTACGTACCGAAATCACTGCGTAATTATATCAAAATTAAACCCCTGCCATACAACGTGGCAAAGCTGCCAGCCTTCTGAGAACATTGTCAGTCGGCGACGAGGCGGAGGAGTTCTTTGACGCCTGTATAGTGTAGATTTAATGTGTATAGTATAGTTTTTAGTAAGTATAAATAGTATTTTCATCTACTATTATATATGTTGACTTTATTAAAAATCTGTATATTGTAATTCATATTGTAAATAAATGTAATATTTACAATTATTTTTGGAACACTCAACAAAGTTAATGCCGTTAATGCCTGTCTTTATCGCAACAGCTGGAACATGTAGAATGTTAATATACATTTTACCTATTCAGTTAAGTCGGTACATAAACCTCGTTGAACCTTTAACAATAATCCACAGACTTACTTTTATTGAAGATACGAGTATGTTCGCTGAGAAAGCCTTATTTCATTTACGTATGTTTCTATACTAAAAAGCACGACTCCGCCTGCGTCAAATACTTTTCTTATTATTTAACATACACACACACATATCACGCCTATATCCCCGAAGGGGTAGGCAGAGGTGCATTACACACCCACAACTTGACAGTATTTTTAGTCCCACATAATAGGGGGCAAGCCTATTGCCGTCACCGGGCACATTTGTAATGGGATATGTCCAAAATGGCCGAATGAATTTAATAAAAAGTAGCAGCTATATTGTAATTTTGAAAAAAAATTTAAACCCGTTGCCTTGCGATGAGATGCTGATGAAAGGCAACAAAATCTTACGTGCCAGCCGCTATGGCACAGTCAATTAAAGTCCTGGGAGTCTCGGACTAGGTGGGCTTCTCGGACTAGTATTTAACATAGAAGTACAAAAATAAAAAATTATACGGAACGAGAAAATTATATCACGCGGACAGAGTCGCGGTGATCAGCCAGTAATCAAGATTACATAATTCTTTTTGTCATTCTCAAATTGTTCGTCATTTGCTAATTTTGATGGAAATAATCTTATTACTTAAATAAAAGTAACTACTTGCAGTATTTTAATGTGAACTATGTATTCTTTTGGTTTGAATAAAGTCATTGAGCGAAGTGAACCAAGCTCAATCTAAGGCGACTCATGTATTTCGTTTGTCCGCATATCCTCCTAAACGCCTGAACCGATCTCCTTCAAACTTACCACAGTGATAACATGTGGCGTGTGGTTTATACAATAAAAAAAACAAAAACGTTTAAACATAAAAAAATAAATCGTTGTCGTTCGAAAATTTAACACTTCGCTCAGTTTTTTGCAACAGCAGCATGCATTACTACCTAGTTATACTTAGTGGTTAAGCCGTTGGTGAAGGATTTCGTCGTGGTTCGATCCGAGGATCCAACTAACAACTCGGGGTAACTTGTATTTAAGATTACCAGTAACTGCTACCCCAGAAGTCCCAACTACGCTACGAGTACCAAAGCAGTCAATATTTTACATTTTTAAAATGGTGTCATCTTATTAATTCTGTATTTTCCCCAAAATCAAAGATTTGATGAGAGGTTTCACTTTTACCAACTCCGAAGAGGCAGTGATAGCGTTCAATCAGCACGTAGAAAACATGCCTTCAGATCTGTGGTCCTCCTGTTTTAAAAAATGGTTCGATCGCATGAAAATATGTTTAAAATGTAAAGGAGAGTATTTTGAAAAGCAATAAACATAATATTTTGGTTTTAACATGTTGTTTTTTTAAGTTACGCAAAACTTATAGTGTGACCTACGTATAACATTTGTCCTGACAGATGGCATTTTGGTAAGAATTCCACAGTGGATATGAATTTTTAAAGTACCCGGGAACGGCAATAGGTTTGCCCCCTATTACGTGGGACCAAGTTACTGGCAAAATATAGGTGAGTAATGCACCACTGCATATCCCTCGGGAATATAGCCGTGATAATATGTATGAATTAATAAGATGACACCATTTTAAAAATGTAAAATATTGACTGCTTTGGTACTCGTAGCGTAGTTGGGACTTCTGGGGTAGCAGTTACTGGTAATCTTAAATACAAGTTACCCCGAGTTGTTAGTTGGATCCTCGGATCGAACCACGACGAAATCCTTCACCAACGGCTTAACCACTAAGTATAACTAGGTAGCAATGCATGCTGCTGTTGCAAAAAACTGAGCGAAGTGTTAAATTTTCGAACGACAACGATTTATTTTTTTATGTTTAAACGTTTTTGTTTTTTTTTATTGTATAAACCACACGCCACATGTTATCACTGTGGTAAGTTTGAAGGAGATCGGTTCAGGCGTTTAGGAGGATATGCGGACAAACGAAATACATGAGTCGCCTTAGATTGAGCTTGGCTCACTTCGCTCAATGACTTTATTCAAACCAAAAGAATACATAGTTCACATTAAAATACTGCAAGTAGTTACTTTTATTTAAGTAATAAGATTATTTCCATCAAAATTTGCAAATGACGAACAATTTGAGAATGACAAAAAGAATTATGTAATCTTGATTACTGGCTGATCACCGCGACTCTGTCCGCGTGATATAATTTTCTCGTTCCGTATAATTTTCTATTTTTGTACTTCTATGTTAAATACTAGTCCGAGAAGCCCACCTAGTCCGAGACTCCCAGGACTTTAATTGACTGTGCCATAGCGGCTGGCACGTAAGATTTTGTTGCCTTTCATCAGCATCTCATCGCAAGGCAACGGGTTTAAATTTTTTTTCAAAATTACAATATAGCTGCTACTTTTTATTAAATTCATTCGGCCATTTTGGACATATCCCATTACAAATGTGCCCGGTGACGGCAATAGGCTTGCCCCCTATTATGTGGGACTAAAAATACTGTCAAGTTGTGGGTGTGTAATGCACCTCTGCCTACCCCTTCGGGGATATAGGCGTGATATGTGTGTGTGTATGTTAAATAATAAGAAAAGTATTTGACGCAGGCGGAGTCGTGCTTTTTAGTATAGAAACATACGTAAATGAAATAAGGCTTTCTTAGCGAACATACTCGTATCTTCAATAAAAGTAAGTCTGTGGATTATTGTTAAAGGTTCAACGAGGTTTATGTACCGACTTAACTGAATAGGTTAAATGTATATTAACATTCTACATGTTCCAGCTGTTGCGATAAAGACAGGCATTAACGGCATTAACTTTGTTGAGTGTTCCAAAAATAATTGTAAATATTACATTTATTTACAATATGAATTACAATATACAGATTTTTAATAAAGTCAACATACATAATAGTAGATGAAAATACTATTTATACTTACTAAAAACTATACTATACACATTAAAATGTACACAATATACAAGCGTCAAAGAACTCCTCCGCCTCGTCGCCGACTGACAATGTTCTCAGAAGGCTGGCAGCATTGCCACGTTGTATGGCAGTGGTTTAATTTTGATATAATTACGCAGTGATTTCGGTACGTAATTTACGTGAAAAGTCGTGTAACGATTTGAAATTATCAAACAAAAGGCACCAGTTAGTCTTATTAATATTATAAAGACGAACTATTTAATTTTTTGTTTGTTTAAATTTAATAGGTTCCAAAACTAATGAACCCATTTCAAAAGAATCAAAGAATCAATTTCGTTTATACAGTTTAGGCACATAAAGAGCACATATGAATGTAAAAATTTTACAATTTTATGTCAAACAATATTATAAAAATACTAAATTAAGTACCTACCTACATAAATAACCATTTGAAAATTATTATTTCGCTGGTTCGGTAAGTTAGTTCTCTTGAGAAGATACCAGAAAGCAGTTTTTTTTTTAGTACCTATTATAAATTATACCCTTAGAGCTAATTGGCTACTTTTTATCGCGGTCACGCGTTCCCGTGGGAATTGACAACCATAAAACTAGCGTACCACGGGCGTAGAAGCGGAAATCAACTAGTATAAAATGTTATACCTGTAACTGGACTTAAATTATACTAAAACTCTTTTTCATCTTTCCAGGTACATTTAGCAGCTGTAATCAGTAAGAAGTTTGCGCTTCCATGCAGTGTATTTAACATTGCAACAAAGGAAAGTTCATGAACGCCATCTCGCGGCGGATTTAGGAAGTTTGCAAGTTGCTCTGCGGACTTGAGGTGATATTCTTAGAACTTTTAAGGTGCGTTTTTAGGTTACTTTAAGTAGTTTTCAGGATGTAATTTTAAGAACAAGAGCCATAAAGACTGAAGATTTAGGTGCATGTTTTCATTGCTTATAAAATAAGTAAGAAGTAATGTGACTTAGTTATGTACTTTTCTGTTTTTATCTTTGATTATTTAGTTCTCCGACACCCAAATCATACTTAAATCAGCATAGATGTGACATCCTTCCACTCCATTACAAATTCAACTATCTAAATACTCCTATCGCATCAAAATAATCCAAATTCAAAACAATTTCAATTCAACAACAATTCAAAACAAAAATTTATACTAAGAAGGTGCAATTAGTATAAAAAATGTAGTATAAAAATAACAGGAATGCAAAATTATTGACACTCAATGTCGTAAACATGAAACTGTTCACGAGTGTACTTAGTGTCATATTTATACGCCGCTATATTCACTTGAGTACGCGCTATTACTTTAACATTATATTTATATAATAACATGTTATATACTTTATTTTTTTATTCCCGCGGCCCATGTCCACGGCCTCTCTCACGTCCGATGCCGGGCGTCTCTGGTACTCACGTAGAAGGTATTTCCAGTGGGGCCTGGCGGACTAAGATCACCTGTGTTGCCTCTTTGGGATTTGGTCGGCATGAGAATACCGCGTCGTTGGGTACATGTTAAATACTAACATTGATACAACAGCGGTATAAGTACATATGAAGTTTAGAATGATTTATTTGAAAGGTCACCTTGCCTTTTGTAATTCTTTGTATGTACTCGTACTATAAATAAATTGAAATAAGCCGATTGATCGTGAGAAATGTTGTGCAAACACATATTTCAAAACACGTTACTTCTGATTTGTATTTAACTAGCGGACGCCCGCGACTTCGCTCGCTTGACAAATTATATACACGAAAACTTTCCTCGAGAACCACTCTATCCATTGGTGAAAACCCTATCAAAATCCGTTGCGTAGTTTAAGCAAACATAGGGACGGACTGCTGCTTTGGTTTTCGACTATGTTATAATGATGTATTTAAAGGCACCGACTTATTTTTTTTTTATATATTTTTGTATGTGTATTGATTATAATATCTCAAAAATCGGTGGTCCCTTTCTACACAGTGAGTCAGCGTATCAGGGAGCTGATGCTCTGTCCCTGACGACTTATGTATTAACACTAATTAGCAGACTATATTAGCCCTTAATGTGTTCGATTACACCATAACCTAAAAAAAATATTGTTATTATTATCTATTGCACCTAAATAGTGTCCGGTGACGGCAATAGAGTTGCCCCCTATTACGTGGGAACAACAAATATACTGTCAAAAAGTGTGTAGAAACACCTCTGTCAACCCCCTCGGGATATAAGCGTGATCATAGGTATGATGTATGTTGACGTGCAAGAATAATCGTCTATTCTATATAGTCTATCATAGAGCTACACGGTCGCGCAGCGCAGGTCCGAAATTCGGTTACTTTGTGATCTTCTATATAAATAAAATTAATGAATCGTCTTTCGTTTGTCTCACTAAAACTTCGGAACGGATGGACCGATTTGGCTAATTGTGGTCTTAAAGTATTGGTAGAAGTTCAGGGAAGGTTTAAAAGTAAAATTTTAGGCGTTACGAAGTTCGCCGTGGCAACTAGTATATAGTAAGGAATCCCTATTTACCTTGGTTACGAGATAACGCGTGAACGGCTGGACCGATTTCGCTAATGCCTTTGTTGTGTTTGTTATTATCAGGAGAAAGTTCTTGTACAAAAAAAAATGCGTTACGAAGTTCGCCGGGACATCTAGTTAGTACCGTAATAATATTTATAGTATAAATACCATTTTTAGTATAAATTACATTTCGCCTATATCTGATTAATATAATATCCTACTTCTTCTTTCAAAACGTGGCTCCATCGATGTTCCTCGATGATTTCGCCAATGTCAAGGTAATGCTTATTTTTTCCCGCACAGAAGAACTAATTACTTAACTAGTTCACGGTGCGGGACAAAGAAACGTTGTTCGGTATTGCAATTGAGCGTCTGGGAACCCGATTTTTGCGGAGCGCCATGCGCCAGAGGTAACCTAAAAAGCCACCAGCCCTACCTATATCCTAGTATGAAACTAAAAAAATAAAGCATTTTATGATTAATGTTTGAAAATGGCTTTGAAAGTTCCATGTTGCCAGTTCAAAAATATATATTTCTGTTCCACATTTATAGCGCTATAATTCGTAGAAATTGTCGTAAAATCTTTTCAGTGTATTTATACGATAGGATGGGCTAATTTTATGTAATGTGCATGTAAAATGCATTTGACATTTATTACCTGTTGACTTTATCTAATGTGTTTTATTCCTAATAAATCGTGTTTACACTTTTTGGGTGCAAAGGGGCTCATGGGTGCAAAGGGGCTCTACCAACATCTTTAGGGCCCCAGCGACCTCACCTGCTAGTGGCGCACCTGATAAACAGACGAGGCTCGTTAATTTACGGTACCTATGGAGTTGCTTCGGCCCCTACGTGGGTACCAGGTGGTACAACAGTGTTGGTCCGGGGGGGTACCACCGTGCAGCTGTGCTAAAGCCCCCCAAGTAACCCAGCCCAGGCTGGGTTGCGTTAGGGGTTCAGCAGCTGCACCGCCGGGCCCGGGGCGATGTATGGTGCAGCAGGCATGGGACCAGTGGGGGCGAAACGGAGTCTAGTGTGGGTGGTGTGGGTCGATTCGCCGGCCAGGGAGACCCTTAGCAACGGCGTTGCCGCGGCCGCCCGCAACACAGTCATGGGGCCCGCCTGGGGCCAACCACCCCAGGAGGCTGCCCCACATGTTGCGCATAATCCTGATGTGGGATCGCCGCTCCGGGTGGTAACCGGTGTGGGGTAGCGGCGGCCTTGCATCAGGGGGGTTTGGGAGCCCTTCCGTCCGGTGAGTCGGCTCCGACCTAACCACACGGTTCTAGACAAAGCTAGCCCCTGCGCTTTGTCACTTACTGCTCCACCAAATGTCGCCCTGTCTTCACGCTTCTTCTTCAAAATCTACAATGGCAGTGCAACAAAAAATAAATAAACGTTACACAGCGGCCCTAGGAAACCCCACAACTTCACATTTCGAGGTGGAGTTCACTAACGTCCGTGGACTCCATGCGAACCTCGATACCGTCCACCACCACCTTGAGACGGCACGGCCCGCTGTGATGTTCCTCACGGAGACACAAATACGCCGCCCTGACGACACGTCTTACATGTGTTACCCCGGCTATGTCATCGAGGAACAATTTCGAGACAAAGCCGGGGTGTGCGTGTTCGTTAGGGCGGATGTTTGCTGCCGCCGGTTGCGCTGCCTAGAGAACCCCTCCAATTCCGTCGTTTGGCTGCACGTAGACCATGGCTCTATGAGCCAGATCTACTTGTGCGTCTACCGATCCCACACAGGGGATTCTGAGACAACAAAGCTCTTCCAGTACCTCAGCGAGACGGCTGATGAAGCGCAGGTGCGGTTCCCGAACGCTGACCTAGTATTTCTGGGGGACTTCAATGGCCATCACATTGAATGGCTAGGGTCCCTCAAGACTGATCATGCGGGTAGAGCCGCCCATGCGTTCGCTCTCTCCCACGGTCTGACCCAGATGGTATGCGGGATCACCCGGATACCAGACAGGTCAGATCACGCGCCCGCTCTGCTGGATCTACTGCTGACGAGTCGCCCAGCCCAGTACAGTGTTTCGGTAGGAGCCCCACTGGGTAGTTCCGACCACTGTGTTGTTCACGCTGGCATGAAGGTGTCATCTCCTGCACGTCCTGTACAAACGTCACGACGACTATGGCACTACTCGTCAGCGGATTGGGACGGTCTACGCGATTATTATGCGTCCGTCCCCTGGAGCCAGCGCTGCTTTGTAGGAAAGGCTCCTTCGGATAGTGCTTCTGCTATTGCTGGCGAGATCAGTTTAGGGATGGATTATTACATCCCTTTCACTGATGTCGCCAGTATCCGCAGAGCCCGTCCCTGGTTCGGGCGAGATTGTGCCAAAGCTGTTCGACAAAAACAGTCGGTATATCGCGCCTGGATCAGGGCCCGGGCTGTGCGCGACCCAAACGTGGGCCACCTCAAAGCAGCGTACAACCGGGCCACAAAGTCGAGTTAGAGGGCCTTTAAGAGAGCGGATGCCCAGCGCGTCGCGCGGCTTGGTCAGGAGCTCACTTCCCATCCCACGGGCAGCCGTGGATTCTCGCAACTGGCCAAAGCCGTGCAATCTAACTTTTGTCAGCCCTCGCTGCCACCGCTGCGTTACCCAGATGGAACACTGGCTCACAAAGCCCAAGAGAAAGCGGATATGCTCGCAGACCTCTTTGCGGCTAATTCCCGGGTCGACGACCGTGGCCTGCAGCCCCCCGCCATCGCCAACTGTGGCCACACAATGCCTGATATTGTTATCAGGCAATGTGATGTACGGGCAGTGCTGCGGTCACTCGACACGCGGAAAGCCAGTGGCCCTGACGGCATTCCGGTGGTGGTGCTACGAAAATGTGCAGCTGAGTTGTCTCCAGTATTAACGCGTCTGTACCGCCTGTCATACTCTTCAGGGCTCGTGCCGGAGGTCTGGAAGGAGGCGAACGTACAACCGATCCCCAAGAAAGGGGATCGGTCCGATCCAGGCAACTATCGACCCATAGCTGTCACCTCAGTCATTTGCAAGGTGCTTGAGCTCCTTATAAATAAGCAGCTCATGCAATTCCTAGAGGATCACTCGCTAATCAATGATCGACAATACGGCTTCAGGCCAAAGCGATCAACGGGTGATCTTCTGGCATTCGTAACGCATGTCTGGGGTGGGGCTATGGAAAGGCACGGCGAGTCCTTGGCTATTAGCCTGGACATCGCCAAAGTCTTCGATAGGGTCTGGCATGCTTCGCTCCTTTCCAAGCTTCCGGCATATGGTCTACCTCCTCAACTGTGCAGCTGGATTGCCAGCTTTTTAAACGAGCGCCGAGTGCGGGTCCTCTGCGATGGCCAGGCTTCTCGCTTCTTGCAAGTGAATGCCGGAGTACCGCAGGGGTCCGTACTATCACCAACTCTCTTTCTTCTGCATATCAATGATATGCTATCCCTCGGTAACATTCATTGCTATGCAGATGACAGCACACTGCACGGGAGTTACTCGGTTCGTCCGACGGCGGGGCGATCTGAGATTGAGGAGGAGAGACGACGACTCGTGGCTGATCTCGACCGTAACCTCGACAGTATCTCTCAATGGGGTACCGAGAACCTGGTCGAGTTCAATGCCCGCAAAACACAGGCGTGTGCATTTACTGCGAAGAAATCCCCTTTCCTTCCCCTACCCTCTCTTCAGAATGCATTATTACCAATGAAGGACAACCTTGATATCCTTGGCATAGACGTTCGTCGAGAGCTCAATAATAAAAACTACATCGAAAGATGTATAGGGCTAGCTTCGCGGAAACTAGGAATACTGAATAAGGTAAAGAGATTCTTTACACCGGACCAGAGGTGTCTGCTGTACAAGACGCAGATTAGACCCTGCGTCGAATACTGCTCTCACCTCTGGGACGGCTCCGCGAAGTATCTGCTGGACGCTCTCGACGCTATGCAGCGACGGGCTATCCGTATTATAGATTGTCCGGAGGTAACGGGAAGCCTTGAGCCGCTAGTTCAGCGCCGAACAATAGCTTCCTTGGCCGCATTCTACCGTATTTACCACGGCGAGTGTTCTGAAGAGCTCTTCAATCTGATCCCACCCTCTTCCTTCCGATCCCGAACGACTCGTGCCGGGCAGAGATGCCACCCCCACACAGTGGATAGCATGTTCGCGAGAACCGAACGTTTTAAACGTTCGTTTCTCTGCCGAACGATAGTGGCCTGGAACGCCCTGCCTGTGCACGTGTTTCCTCCCACATATAATCCTGGGTTCTTTAAGCGGAGCGTGAAGAGGCACATCAGTAGGTCGTCAAGTTGAGGGCCACTCTCAAAGTAATGTGTGCTGTGAGAGTGGCCCACAATCGCTAGACGTCGTCACGACTTACCACCAGGCGGGCGGCGTCAATTTGGCGAACCAAATATAAAAAAATAAAAAAAATAAAAACACTATTTAGTGTTTATCTAAATATATAAACCAATTAAGAGATTAATGGATCAAGAGCGGCTGAACCGATTTCGCTGATTCTTTTTTGTTGTGCTCGTTGTACATAATCATTATTATAACATTCTACAAACTAACATTATGACTCGTAAATTGCAGCTAGATTATAAAACAGACCATAAACAGACTATACAAAGATAGTGGTAATAAAGATTCACGTTCTCGGTTAATGGGATTGTATTGTTTTACTCATTTATACATTCATTTCATTCGCGAATCTAGGTCATAGACTTGGTGATAATGTAACTGAACTTTTCCGGATTATAACATAATAAAAATATAAAATAACGTTTATTATCTTTGAAATTTTCAGAAAATTATTTAGATTCGTCAGAAGTTAGTGTGACTCTACCGAGGGTTCCAAAATGCAACGAGACTGAGAAGAGCCCTCAAGAAACTCAGCTCGGCTTTTTTCAAAATATTTCATCTTAAATCTAATACAGAGTTATTTAGAAAGGAGCAATTCGTTACGTTGTTACAACCAGGCCCGCCTTGTCATCTAAGAAATCATTAATACTATAATAAGCTTTATGGCACAATTTACTTTTTATTAGTTTTTTAAATTTATTGACAGATAAATTTGCTATTTCGGTTGGCAATGTATTGTACATTCGAATAAAGTTCCCCGCAAAAGAATTACTCACTTTATGAAGCCTACATTTAGGAACAGCCAGTTTATCCTTATTTCTTAAGTTTAGATTATGATTATCACTATTTTTCACAAATCTACTTTTGTTCTTGTGGGTATACAATAAAATTTCATAAATATACTGTGAATACACTGTAAGGATGTTAATATGCTTAAACTTATCTCTTAATGACTCCCGAGACCCCATTCCATAGATAGTCCGGATAGCCCTCTTCTGCAACACAAAGATGCATTCAATATCGGCAGCGTTACCCCACAGTAGTATGCCATATGTCATGATACTGTGGAAGTAGCTGAAGTAGACAAGACGCGCCGTTTTAATGTCTGTAAGTTGTCGGATCTTTTTGACAGCATAGGCTGCTGAACTAAGCCTGGCCGAAATTTTCCCGATATGAGGCCCCCATTGCAATTTGGAGTCTAACGTTATTCCCAGAAAGACAGTGTCATCGACCAATTCTATTATATCATCCCTAACCTTAACACTGGTTTTAACAAGTCTTACATTAGGTAAGGTGAATCTTACACATTTAGTTTTATTTTCATTTAATAATAAATTATTAGCACAAAACCAGTGGACTATCCTAGAGAGGACAATGTTTACATCGTCAAGTTCGCGCTGTCCACGTTTAACTTTAAATATTAAAGAAGTGTCATCAGCAAACAAAACTACCTCGTGGTCGTCTCTTATGAGGTGAGGGAGATCATTAATATATACTAGAAAAAGAAAAGGTCCCAAAATTGAACCCTGCGGTACCCCCATTGCTACAGGAGAACCAGGTGACTGTTTACCATTGATCACTACTTTCTGGACCCTATCACTTAAGTAAGAATTGACGAAATTCAAGGCCGTCCCCCGGATTCCGTAATGATCAAGTTTCTTAATTAAAGTCTGGTGCTGAACGCAATCGAAGGCCTTAGATAAGTCACAGAATACTCCATAAGCATCATATGACTCATCCCAGGCCCTGTATATACACTCTAATAATTTAATTCCGGCATCAGTGGTGGACCGACCACGAGTGAAACCGAATTGTTTTGTATGTAATAGTTTATTAACGTTAAAGTGATTTTGCATTTGATTAAGCATAATTTTTTCAAAAATTTTACTAAATGTAGGTAGTACAGAAATGGGACGGAAATTGGAAGGATCTGAAGTACTACCCGATTTAAACAGGGGAATTAATTTACTAGATTTTATTAAATCAGGGAACACACCACTATCAACACAATTATTAAATATTATTACTAGTTCAGGAGCAACCATTTCAATAAAAGAATTTACTAAATACACAGAGATGCCCCAGAGGTCAGCTGTTTTCTTGATATTTAAAGATTTAAAAGTTTTTAAGATAGTGTTTATGTTAACTTTACTGAATTTAAATATAACGTTACAACAAGGAACGTTTGCTTTTAACAAAGATTCTGCAATGAGGGTTGAAGAGCCTAGGGTTTTTGTCAAATCTACAGGAATTCGGGAGAAAAAATTTTCAAATTCGTTAGCGACCTCGAAGTCTGATATAGTTATTTTACCATTTATATTAAGTTTAAAATGATTATCATTTAATTTTTGTTGACCTCTTTCCGCGTTTATAATTTTCCAAGTAGATTTAACTTTGTCTGCACTATTGAGAATTTTATCACTTATATATTTTGATTTAGCTGCTAAACAATCTGCTTTAAACTTTTTTGAATAAGTTTTAACATAATCTAGAAATTCAACTGATCTATTAAGCTGTCTTTCTGAGTATAGTTCATAAAGTTTTTGTCTACTTTTGTGTATACCCTCAGTGGCCCATTCACTGAAAGTAGGACTATCACTAATCATGACCTCCTTAGACTTGAATATGGAGTTGAACTCGTTGTAAAAATAATCAAAAAATAATTTATACATTACATTTGGATCTAGGCCAGTGTCTAAGAATGGAATTTTATTGCAAAGTCCAACCCTCATACGTTCCAAGCGGTCACCAGTTATTGGTCTACATAATATTTTACGTTTTATAACTTTTTCTTTAGTGATTTTAAAAGATGCTATTTGCCCACAATGGTCTGAATCTAGCTTTTTTATAAACTTTTACTTTCTGGCAACATATCGCTGTATATATTATCCAGGCAAGTGGCTATTGTATTACAATATCTAGTAGGCTCCAAAAATAAGTTTGTAAGATTGTGTGATTTAAATAAATTTAAAATATTATAACTCATAGGCGTATTAACAAGTAAATCGACATTAAAATCACCACATACTATTAGGTACTTATTAGTTTTTCCAAGTTTACATAGAACTTTGTCAATAAGTTCCTCAAATTCGCAAAAGGGTGAGGTTCCAGGTTTATACACGCATACTACTATGAATTGCTCCATTTCCACGCAAGACATTTCGACTTTACACTCTAGAGAAAGAGACACAATATCTTTCCGTTCTTTAAATTTAAGTTGTTTATTTAATAAAATCAAAGATCCCCCCCGTACTGTGGTCACCCTGCAGAATGCACTACCAACCCGGTGATTACTGAAATTGAACATGAGCTCATACGACTTACGCATATGTTCTGTAATACAAAAAAATATCAATATTGTCTGAATTCATTAACAGTTCTAACTCTAACTCTTTGCCATGTGTTAAACAACCAATATTTTGATGCCCTATGTTGATATAATTTAAATTTTTTGATTTGGTTTGATTTGGAGGGCATTTTTTAACATAATTAATATTTGTAACTAAATTTAATTCAATTAATTGACTATGTCTGCTAAAGGGTAATATTGCCTCTGTTGTCGTAGAACTTAATTTAAATTACTTGGAACAGATTCCAAAGTCTTAACACTAAATCTACATTGCTCAATAAAAGCAGTTTTGTCAGCCAAGTTCTTGGCTGAAGTGTAAAAATAATTGAATAGCAAACTTGCTATTTGTCTCTTATAATGCTTTGGTAGAAAATACCTACCTTTGTTTACATAAACAATATGTTTGTTATTGTTAAAGTTACTGTCAGAAGTTGACAAATTGTATTTATATACAGTTCTCTTAAAAACAGAATTAAAGTCAATTACATGGAATTTATTATTATATTGGCTAGTTAAATTGAGTTGTAAATTTATCTTATATCTAAGAGAATTTTCCACGTCTGGCACACCTTTTATGTATGGTAATGTAAACATTACTACATGTTCAACATTTAAGTTTTGCATTTTGTCAAAGTATAGGGATAGTTCATTTTTGTTAATTTTACCCCTGTTTGAGCAGAAAACTTAATTAAAGAACGAATATGTAACTTATCCTGTATGTTCATATTATCATAACATAGTCACAGAATAGGGAATAAGTACTTACATACAGAACTTGCACGTGTCACAAACAAAAGACAACCCTTACTGACTTACAACTTCAAGTTGTCGCTGACGTCACGTATTTTTTGCGAATGTTAGGCGAGTGACATATAAAACAAAGTCGCTTCCGTTCCTATCAATACTTAAATCTTTAATACAACGCAACGGATTTTGATGCGGTTTTCATTTATGGATAAAGTGGTTCTCGAGGAAGGTTTTTGTGTACATAATTTGTCAAGTGGACGAAGCCGCGGGCGTCCACTAGTTGACTGAGGGAGCAAAGCGACCGAAGGCTCCGTTTCAACTTGCAGACTGGGGAGAATTTCTTTCGTCTGTACCCATCTACGGGTTCTATCAGATCATGTTTGAGGCCGTATTTACCAACCGATTTGCATGAAACTTTACACACACACTTCTTGCTTACAATGAATAACATTAGAATTATATTTTTTGGATTGGATGACAAATAAAGAAAATAAACAAATAAAAAAGAAAATTGAAGAAGAAATTTTCTAAACAACGCCGCTCCCGAAGTCTACGGTTCACAGAACCACTATTAGTTAATAAATAAACTAGTGGTTCTGTGAAACGGAGCATTCGGTCGCTTCGCTCCCTCAGTCAATAAATTTGTCTTTCGTATCTTCTGTCTTAATTTATTTAAAGTTATATGAACAAAGAATCAAATTGTAAATTAACAGCTTTGGACTAAATGCATAATAATAATATGAAAGTTTATATTATACGAATTAAAACTTTATTTACAATAAGAATAACAATCAACATAATTATGTACAAAAAATATTACTAAAAAAATTACACTACAAAATGTCGTTTAAAAAATCCTCCGCGTCATTGCCGACTGTGAAGGTTCCCAGAATGCTGGCTGTGTTGCCACATTGGATGGCGATACTTATTCTTTGGGCCAGAAAATAGCCTTCTAGTCCTGTGAGCATGATACAATACTTACAGTACGTATATAAAATTAATTGAGAAAAGTTAGCATACTTCATTGCTTATAAAATATCAGTTTTATTGCCCTGGCTAAACTCTGAAACGGCTGAACTAATTTTAACGGGACTTTGACTGGGAGATAGCTGAGGTTATAAGAAATAACTTAGTTAACTTTTATTTTAATAAATAGAGTTTTACAGCCCGTGCGAAGCCGAAATTGACAGCGAGTCATTAAATAAAACTATTTCAACAACATGATTGAAATGCATCTTATTGCTTGTTGAAGCGAATATTTTGCTTGACTAAATTTCTCGGCTACGTCATTCTCTAGTCTATTAAGAAGTTTCATAACTTTACATATTAATATAACTGTAGTAGTCTCAGGGGTTATCGAAAATGGAAAGTAATTATGCAAATGTCTTTTGAACTTTGGTGGCAATTTCAATGTAAAATACATTGCAGTAATAAACTTACCTTGTGCTTAACATACTTACATACCTAAGTAAATTATAATTACGCCTGCTTTCCATGAAGGGGTAGGCATGTATCTATACGCCTACGTTTTGCCAGCAACTTTTTAAATAGACTCTATTGCCACTTATCGACGATTGTTATGTCGTGTCTTACCGACTTAGATTTTTTTTAAAATCAATCTATCTGAATACACTCGCACTATATCTGACCAATATGGTTTGAATCCGTTCTCGAATTATCTTAGTTCTTTCTTTTTTGTAATTGTATTTACACTCTTGTTGTTTTTTAATAATCAAGCACTAAATATGTATATGCGAAAACCCATAAATGGTATTTAGATATATAAGTAGGCACTAAATAGTTTATAAGAACTGTTTGTTTGCTAAGTAAATAAAAAAAAGTGTACTTCAAAGCCATCTGTTGATCGGTATCCATACATTCATTTTAAAACATTTGTTGTGCAACTAGTTGTGAGATAAATGTTAACGATGAATCCAAGGTTTCTGGTATTTTCGCTCACTCTCAAACTCAGCAACATGACGTTATCAACCCCGCAACACAAGTGTTGCTCGCAACATGATGACAGCAATTCGACAACATATTTTTGCAACCATATTTATATTGAATTCAGGGCTTTATTTTAACCGTGTGTTTAATATGCTTGAAATATTATAGAAAGGAAACTCTAAACAATACCACAAAAACATTTTGTTCAACTAGTTATAATTTCCATAGAAATTCAAGGATACAATGCAACGTCAAACAAATTGCAATTAACCTAAAAAATGGAAGAGTGAAAACAGTTGTATTGCGTATAGAAACAAAGTTCTGAATGGTTGGTCCCACTGCGGGAGTGTAAGGAATAATATGAAATCGAAATGGATGTGGAAATGTTTTGGAAATATATGTTTGAGTTATGGCATAGTGCTGTGTGAAAAGAAAATACAGGAGAGTGTTTTATGTCGTGAAAGCTAGCAATTTTATCTATGCACGTAAGTCACGTGAGATTTATCGATGAAGAGCTGTTGTGAAGTCTGAAGCTGGTGTAATTTTTTGTGCACAGAATAACAAAAGCTATAACTAAAGCTGTAAAGAAAAACCGGTCAAGTGCGTGTCGGGGCAGGCATAAGATAGGGTTCCGTAGTTACCCATGAAAACGTCTATAACTACTGAACTAACAGTCATACCACCTGATATAGTTTTCCTTTTAAGTTCATTACATAAACTACCATCATGAATTTTTTCAAGTTCTTCACGCCAGCCGTTTAGATTTTAGAGGTGGGGGAGGGAAGCCCTGTTTTTGCAAAAATAAGCTCTTTAAAGCTAAATATCTCGCAAACGGATAATTAAATCAAAAAATCACTTGAGCAACCCCGCAATGAATTTAAAAGACCTATCTAATGATACCACACACGATGGTGTAGAAGCGTGAAAAAATATCGTTCCCACTTTACGTCTCAATACCCCATTAAAAATATTTTTCAAAATTTTATCGTAGCAAATATACATATCCGTGCAAAATGTCATGTTTCTAGCACTAACTGTATAGGAGCAAAGTCGAGGATGGACGGACATGACATGACAAAACTATAAGGGTTCCGAAACTATTTCTATGGAACCCTAAAAATGGGATTCAATGCGGCAGGTTATCAAGCATATTTCATGTAGATAATACAAGCCGTGTTCCAACTGTACTGGTGCAACCTAGTAATAGTATGTGCTTATACCTACATATCCACGTCTAATTCGTATTTAATAATGAAACCTCAAGATGGACTGACGACATCGTAAAGGTCACGGGAAGCCACTGGATGCGGGAAGCTCTAAACCGAATGCTGTGGCGTTCGTTGAAGAAGTACTATGTGTAGCAGTGGATGTCAATTTGCTAATGATGATGAAGATAAGAAGGTCTCGTGGTCTAGTGGTAACCGACAATGTTAACACATTGCAAAGTTTAAGCAACATCGACTCAGGCCAGACATTGAGACCCTCCGTGCCTCGAAGAACACGTTAAGCCGTCGTCGGTCCCAGTTGTCATACAAACATCTAAGACAGTCGATAGAGGTAGTTGTAGCCCTAAATCATAAATCCGACGGGTCTACCTACAGAACTTCAATATCGCCCATGGGTTGTGGAGGTCAGATGGCAGTCGCTTCACGGAAAATATCGAAGTTCAGCCGAAACGCAGTTAGACTGGAAAGCCAACTACGTTAGTTAGGAAAAGGCTCGGTGGATGATGATGAAGGATTATAAGTTAGTCATCATCATCATCTCATACGACATAAGCTTCCCCTAAAGAGGGGGGAATTTAGCCTACATATACGTTGGGCGGACGTATAGGGTTTTGTGAAGTTAGTAGGTAACATTAAATCTACTGACAGATGATTTAAAATTCTCGAAGATGCTACATGTGAGTAAACAATATGTGCGTGCGAAATGTAGGTCAATATAACACCTCTGTCTACTCCACGGTAAGAAATTTGTAACTGTGAATGTGTGTACATGATTTGTAAATTGTTTTCATAAGAAGCTTACGAAAAGGTTTTCTTAGAATAGTTATTATCATAAATGAATAATCTGTTCTACTCGTAATATAACAAATGATAGTTCTCACATTTTGTATTCGGTTCTTGATCACGATACTGTGAGAAAATTGGCAGGGGACCACTGGTATATTTACCTAATTAGAATAAATTAACCTTTTTACTCCCTAACTTTACTTTACTCCCCCAACTTAAAAAAAGACTTGGAAAAGACTTGGGAGCACGGGCGGGTGATGACATCGTGACGTTGTCTTACCATCTCGTAGAAAAAAAGGAATATCTCTACAACCAAACCATGGGGATATGGAGGTTAAGCGAATGAATTGTCTGTTTCACTGTTTCGTTACTTCGAAAAATGATACCAAAAGTTCTGAGATTTTACCTGTCATAACTCCCGCGCTTTTACACGCTTACCCGCTGAAAATGGCGCCGCTCTCAATTTGCCGCCATTTTGAATTCACAACTCATGGTGTAGCATTCGTTCCTGACCCAGTTCCGACCATTGTGGCTGCTAAGAGGAGTCATATTCTCTGAAGCACCTCTGTCATTGCACACGAGGAGTGATACATTTTTGATGTCTAAAGAATTTTGTTTTTTAAATAATTTATACCTTTATTTTGAAGTTAAAATTGTTGTAAAAACAAATCTTTATTATTCGCACCTAAAATTTTGTATGTACCAAAGGATAATCTTTGGTTCATTCGGATATTTCGAGTCGCCAAAGTCACGTGACCCTTCTGACGGAAAGTCGAGGGGAACGTACTCGACGAACTCTTCAATAAAATTAGCTTTTCTGGCTGATGCATGTATTGGCCAAACGCAGAATTCTAGGTATAGGGTTTCTAACAGCAGTCACCAAATTATGCTATTACTCTATAGGCAGATTGAAGGCTTTGAAAGACTAGTAGAGGGGGTATTTGTTCGTTTATCGTAGGTATTTTACCCCGTGTGCCCCCCCTGTTGGCAGATAGATTTGCAGATGCCGTCTGCTGACATCTGGGGCTAGCTCTATAGTTACGTAATAACTACATGAATTGATGATGATAGGACTTTTTCATAATAACCTGACATTATAAACGCTTGTGTGTCACCCCACCCTTAATTGTAGCAACGTACCGTTAATAGCTTGATATTAATCCGTTTAATCACAAAAGTGGGTTATTTTTTTACGAAGGTAATACTGGGTTGGGGTTATAATCGTTTATTTAATTAGATGTTGGTTATTTGTCGATTATATGGCTTGATGGGTTATCTGATTTTTGTCCAAGCTGATTGAAGGGTGATAGCATATTTTTGAAAAGTTTTTATTTAGTTTAACAGTTGTGTTAATTATATGGCAAATCGGCGGAATTACGAAAGACTCTAGTGCTTCATTCACTGACGTCTCTCTCTCTACCCTTTTGGGAATAAAGACGTGTTTTATGTGAGTATGTGTGTGTTTTTGTACAATAACTATAGGCTGGTATATAAGATAGATTAAACCTAGTTTAGTTTTAGTAAAACATAATTATTTGGATACGGCTGATGATGTCAGTGTCGTCGTGATGTTGTGACGTCACAGTTGTGTGCATTTTTTTTAATACATAGCATCACGCCTTTTTTTCCCCGAAGGGGTAGGCAGAGGTGTGCAAACACACCCACATCTCGCCAGCTATGTTAGGTAACAATGTAATAGGGGGCGCGCCTATTGCCATTTACCGGGCACAAGTTCCAGACTCTGGGATAATTATCTAGGTAAAATTCTAAAGAGAATTATACATTATCCACCAGACCCGGGAATCGAACCCGAGACCTCGAGCGTGGCAGTCCGTACATAGTACCATTGTGCCACCGAGGTAGTTTTTTTTTAATAAAACCGGATAAAACAGAATCCGGTCATAATCCTACACTTCCCAGCTTGTATTGTCTTTAAGCTTCAAAAGGTCCTATACACATTGTGTTAAGGCATGATATTGACTATCAAATTATTGTACCAAGTGTTGGGAATGACATAAGGAAGGGTGCAAGCCGCGCAAGGAACGTGTGACCCCATTCCTACTATTAGAACTATCGAAAAAATGCATTGAATAGCACTGCTAGGCAGTGGCAGACGGTTAATGGGCTACTGGCAGTAACTGCGAGCACGCGACACCACTCATAATGTGCTCCCCTCCGATTTATAATACAGAGAAATAAAATGCCTATCGATTGCCTAGGGGACGATGTACCGACAGGGCTGTCACTGAAAAGTTAATGTTTAAAATTTGCATTTCTAAATTAAAGTACATATTTACGATATTTTCTCGAGGGGCTCGTGGTCTAGTGGTAACCGACAATGTTAACACATTGCAAAGGTTAAGCAACATCGAGTCAGGGCGGTTTTAGGATGGGTGACCATTTCTTAAGACACTGAGACCCCTCCGTGCCTCGGAGAGCACGTTAAGCCGTCGGTCCCGGTTGTCATACGAACATCTATGGCAGTCGTTAGGGGTAGTTGGAGCCCTATAAATCAAAAATCCGACCGGTCTAACTACAGAGCTTCGATGTCGCCCATGGGTTGTGGAGGTCAGATGGCAGTCGCTTCACGGAAAATATCGACGTTCAGCTGAATCGCAGTTAGACTGGAAAGCCGACCCCAACTTTAGTTGGGAAAAGGCTCGGTGAATGATGATGATTTACGATATTTTCTCATCGAAAAATTCTTTCACATCTGACTGACAAGGACCAAGAATGCTAGCAACATTTCAACATAAATAGCAATGCTAATCTCTAAGCTAAGAACTATTCAGCCTTCTGGTTTTTGTTTTGACAAAACTTTTCAATGGAATAAAAAACAAATAGTTTACAAAAAGATCTAGTGATTATTTGCTGCCACTTATTGTAGATTTCACGATTACATGTTTTTTTGTTATCAAATTAGGAGGATGTACAGTAAAATGTGATAGTTATTCATGTTTGCTACCTTTACTACCATAATCAAAACTTGTTATTAGTAGAAATACTAAGTTAAAACTAGTTTAATTAAATAATTTATTTCTTCCGACTGATATTAGTATTGCTCTAAAAAAATAATAGCAGTGTAGTAGTATAGTTTGCATAATTAATTGCTAATTTTTCTGAACCCGTCAGTAATAAATTAAAAACCATATCATTAATTTTACGAAGCTAGTCATTTTTAATAAATTTTGGACCAACTGTAATAGTCGACATTTAAATAAAGAAATAACATTAAATGTGTGTACAATTATATTCGAATTACAAGTTATATTACATATTGTCGTAGTTCTATAAAAGAACTGGATTCATCATTCTTCGAGAATTCTTTAAAATATTTAACAGGACCTAATAAAATAAATAAATATTTTGGAAATTCTCACACAACGTCATCTAACCCAAACTAAGCTATAAGCCTGTCCTATGGGATCTATAGATAACTGATAAACATACTTATATATTTCTTAATACATCCATAATATACATTAAGAAACACCCAAACTTCGAAACAAACATTTGTGGATCACACAAATATTTGATTCGACCCGGGAATCGAACCTGAGACTCCGGAGTCGAAAGCCGATGCAATACCGACCATGCCACCGAAGCAGATACTCGTAATTAGCCGAAGCTGTGGAATAAGTCCACAATTTACAGTGCTATCGATGACAAAAATAAAGTCTTTATCTCCGAAAGGGTAGACAGAGATACTTATTACGCCGATATTTCGCCAATTCGTTAACCCCACGTAATATATGGCAATGGTAGGGCCCCTTAGCACTGGCTCCTTACCTTACATGACTAAAAAAAATGTATTTCTTTTTATGAAAATATTTTAAAACATTGTGCAATCTTAATTTTCAGTGACAACCCTATATTTTATGCAACTCATGAGTACGCGGTTCGCACGCAGTGTTTGTACAGACAACTATTGCCATTTTTTTTGTATCATAAACATAACCCTACGTATCGTAGTTTTATAATGCGAGTAATCGTCTGCAACAGCTTTATCTCTATTCGATTATTTATCGAGATGAGAATCGAATTATCAGTTAGAAAGATTAAGCTGAATATTTGAGTTAGTTATGTTGTGATTGTGCAATATATTCATTATTAATGTTATAATTGTTTTATTGTAAGTAATAATATTGAAACTGGTCCTGATCCGTAAGGCGGGGCGGCCGGTGGACTCACCGTCCGGATACCGGCCGATCATGTTGCTCGACGAGGTGTGTAAGCTCTTTGAGCGAATTATCGCGGAACGCCTCGTCGAGCATCTCACGAGTGTGGGGCCAGACCTGGCGGATAACCAGTTCGGTTTCCGTCGGGGACGCTCCACCGTGAGCGCGATCATGCGCGTGAAGAGCCTGACGGAGGAAGCAGTCTCGCAGGGCAAGGTGGTGGTGGCGGTGTCTCTTGACATCGCCAACGCGTTCAACACCTTGCCATGGAGCTGCGTTAGGGAGGCGCTCGTGTATCACGAAACGCCTCTCTACCTCCGTCGTATTGTCGGGGCCTATATCTCGGAGAGGGCCATAGCTTTCCCCAGCTGGCTCGGGCCAGCTCGGCGAGATGTGTCGTGCGGTGTCCCGCAGGGGTCGGTCCTGGGGCCGCTTCTGTGGAACATCGGCTACGACTGGGTGCTGCGGGGTGCGTTGCCTAGGGGTGTCGGCGTAACGTGCTACGCCGACGATACCCTCGTCACGGCGCGGGGTGCAACGTACCAGGAGGCAGCACTTAAGGTCACGACGGGTGTTGCTCGAGTCGTGGTTCGGATACGGCAGCTGGGACTGGAGGTGGCCTTGCACAAGTCCGAGGTTCTGTGTTTTCACAGACCTCGGAACGGTCCACCCGAAGGTTCCAGCATAAATGTGGGAGGCGTTAGCATCGGCATCAAGCCCTCGATAAAGTACCTAGGGATCGTACTTGATAGCCGATGGAACTTCGGACCAAATTTCCGAAGTTTGGTCCCCAAGGTGACGCAGGCATCGGTTGCGCTTTCGCGACTGATGCCCAACCTAAAGGGACCCAACGCCTCCTGCAGGAGACTGTACCTGGGGATCGTGCGGAGTATGGCCCTATACGGGGCTCCCGTATGGGCGGATAGGTTGGCGGTCAAGGGGAACGTGACTCTGTTAAACAGACCACTTAGAACCTTGGCCGTCAGAACCATACGGGGGTACCGCACGATCTCCGGAGAGGCTGCATGTCTCCTAGCCGGGACCCCTCCATGGGACCTGGAAGCGAGAGCCCTTGCGTCATTGTTCCAATGGCGCAAGGAGGCGCTGGAGCGGGACCACAGGCCTGCGTCTCGAGAAATCGAGGACCAGCGGTCCCAACTCCGCCAGGATCTCATGGAGTCATGGAGGGTGCGACTTGAGCAACCCAAGGGGGGTGCCATATTCATCGCGGCGGTGAGACCGATCATGGACGATTGGCTGCAGAGGCAGCATGGTGACCTCACGTACCGTGCGACGCAGGTCGTTGCCGGGCATGGATGCTTCGGTAGCTATCTGTTTCGCATGCATCGTGAGGTCACACCCCGGTGTCAACACTGCGAGGTTTCTGACGACGACACCGCACTCCACACGTTGGTGGAGTGCTCAGCGTGGGCGAGTCAGCGCCGGGACCTCGTAGTGGGTCTGGGCGTGGATACCCTCTCGCTGGGGACCATGCTTCAAGCCATGGTATCCAGCGGGAGTAGGTGGAACGCGGCCGTGTCCTTCTGCAAGCAAGTCATGCACGCGAAGGAGGCGGCCGGGAGGGAGAGGGAGCGTACCCTCCCCACCGAGTTCCGTAGTCGGCGGCCAGGCCGCCCCAGACTACGCGACTACGCCCAAGACTATCGTCCTCCATGATCGGGGCCTGAGGACGGCGGGATCGCCACCCACCGTCCTTACAGAAGCAGGCTAGAAGGGTTGCGTGCTGCGGGGCCTTTTCCCCATAGCACGCAACCAGATTCACTCACTGACGCGGGATAAACCCCGACCCCAATGACGCGGGATTCTCGTCCCGACCAAACACCCGCAGAGACCACAGAGGTGGTCAAAGTCCGCCGGGCGCCACTGGACATACCCTCTGCTAGTAACCAGAGACGCCCGGCAACGGACGTTAGAGCGACCGAAGCCTTGGGCCGCGGAATTAAAAAAAAAAAAAAAAAAAAAAGTAATAATATTGAGATTTTTTTTTGACAGACTTACTTACGGGCAACGGTAAAGAGTAGAACCTTAAATATTATGATATTAGTGAATTTCTTCACTCATTACAAAATTGTAATTCGCTCTGAACTGTAGGCACAAACATAACCGCTTTGTGAAGCTGCTCTTCGAGGGTTCCTCCACCATTGTGCACTAATGGGTGGGATCTGACCCCTGCCGATTATCCCTTCCATGGAACGATCCGGTGTCTTAAAAAAAAGATGTTATTAGCAGAGGAAGTACAGTTCATATTGTTACTTTTATTTTGGTTAATCTTTAGATTATATTTGATTGATTTACTAGCGTACGCCCGCGGTTTCGCCCGCGGTTTCGCCCGCTTGACAAATTATACACAACCTTCCTCAAGAACATATACTTTATGCTTTCAACTGTCGGCACTTGGTGGAACTTTAGTATACAGTCCGAGACGCCCAGGACTTTAATTGGCTGTGCCATAGCGGCTGGCACGTAAGATTTTGTTGCCTTTCATCAGCATTTCATCGCAAAATTACAATATAGCTGCTACTTTTTATTAAATTCATTCGGCCATTTTGGACATAACCCATTATAAATGTGCCCGGTGACGGCAATAGGCTTGCCCCCTATTACGTGGGACTAAAAAGTTGTGGGTGTGTAATGCACCTCTGTCTATATAGGCGTGATATGTGTGTGTGTGTATTAAATTAAACTCACAACATGTCTGATGATGTCATAAGGCGAAACCGGTCAGGTGTTTTCATAATAAAACATTTGTGGAATACATGTACAAGTGAGTTTAATTCAATAATGTATTCCTCGAGAACCACTCTATCCATTGGTGACAACTAGATCGAAATCCGTTGCCTAGTTTTAAAGATCTACTTAAGATTGTGATTATTATGAAGAAACATCCTCTGCCTACTGCAGTCTACAACTCCACACTCCTGGAGGGACATCTCCCATGATAAGCTACTTCAGCCGACCTGGCCAGCGTATGCTATCCCACTTATATCAACACTCCACCTAGTCTTAATCGCTCAATCGATGCTTCTCAGGACCAAAAGGCTGGCTATTTACTGGCCCAAAAAATAAATATCGCCATCCAACGTGACAACACAGCCAGCATTCTGGGAACCTTCCCAGTCGGCAATGACGCGGAGGAATTTTTAATTAGAAGAAATATATCGTCAATTATCTTAATTTACAAACGTTGCATCACGTCTAAGTATATCCCAGAAGGGGTAGGCAGAGTTGTATTACACACCCACACTCTGTTATTTCAACCAAAATTCCAACAGTCAGGATAGATGTTATATACAACTAAATATAATCTCTGCTGTCCCAGCCTCTGTCAGTTTAAATATATTTTAATAATAAATTAATTAATTTATAAAACAATACATCTGCATTACTCTTCATTCTTTGACCGTATACAAACATTAGGAACATTTTTGCAGATGCGACAATATTATATTAAAATACATCTCTAAAGGGGAGCTCGGTCTAATAAAGGGCCTTTTGTCCTCACCCTGTATTTATTTCAGGGATAGATAATCTTTTATTATTCGAACAATTTATGGGCAGACGTCGATTTTCATTTGTCATTGTGCGAGCTTTAGTCCGTTAGTCGATGTAAGAATCGATTCTAATGGTTTGACTTATCGATTAAATAAAGTACATACGTACTAGAAAAAACATATTAACATACTTAGTATAAAAAAAAGTCGCTTCGTAATGCCATAAGCCTAGATAGTTAAAACTACGCAACGGATTTTCATGCGGTTTTCACTAATCGATAGAGTGGTTCTTGAGAAAGGTTTTAGGCAGGCGGCCTGTAGTCAACAACAAATATAAACAAAAATAGCGCTGAGATCAGCTTAGCCACTAACCATAGTTTAAGATATAATCTGACGCTGAGAGATGGAATTAGTTATTATGTAATAGACATATAAACCACACATACCTTATAAAAAAAATATATATATATTTTAATATTTCATGCAAATGTATGTAAATTGAAAAACGCGACGGTCGTACAGACAGACAGACAAATTGTCGAATTAAATATATAGATAATAGACACAAAACTAATCTGTAAAATTAATCTGTAGCTAAAACCAAGAATTTGATAAGGCGTAAAATAATATCACAATCTAAAAAGTAAAGAAATGCTTTTACTCTATAATCGTCACTGAATATCCCATTAGGGCTGTCACTAAAGTAATCTAGTTTTAAATGTGTGTAGTTTCTCAGGTCAGGAAAGTGGGAATACTATTTGTTTTAGTGAGAGCTATATTTATTTCTGCCCACGTTTTGTTGACTGTAGAGACCTTTTAATAGAACCAAACGTGTCTTTCTAATGTGAATATATGGACCTTGATATCTTATGTGTATTACATGTGTAAACCCGTTAAACTTTATTATCCGTTTTGTATGTTTGGCAACTTATTCTTCTCTTCTCGGAAGTTCTTCTACCACGACATGAATCTTCTACCTGACGCACGTTTACCCTGGATCTTGCCCTGCACGGTCAACTGTAGGATCCGGTATCTATCATGTCTCATTAGCTGCCCAAGGTACTGCAATTCCCTCCTCTTAACCTTATTGAGAATTCCTGGTGTCTTGCCCATCAATTGCAATATCGTCTCATTCCTTACCCTATCTCTCCACGATATTCTCAATTTTTTTCTTTAACACTACATTTTTAAGGCTTCCTGGTGTTTGCACATGTCTTTAATACTAACATGCTCAGGGCAACTATCTCTATACTACGTATATACATATAGAGCGCTAATAACCGGTGTGAACCACCAACAACCACTCTGCACGTCTGAACAGTCATACAGTCGAGGATGACGTAACGTCACTACAGCTTCCCAGTTTAAGTTGTTGTATGGCATAAAATGGAACTAATTATTGTTATGAGATCTTGTTTTTGACGTGTTTCAATGTATTGTGGTACTGGGCAACCTATATCAGAGGTGCTTAGTAGTCGTTACGATAGATAGATGGTTGGTCTGAGCTATCATGTTATTACCTTGGTTGCTATCAATAGTACTTTTACATCAATAGGTAGCAACCTAATCAACGGGTATGCGTAAGTGGGTACCTCTGGTTTAATATACAGTTTACTACTTCTAAACCCTTTATCGAAAATTGTTTCCAATATTTAGTTTAAACCAGTCGGTGAAAAAAGTTCATGTTAGTAACTTGGAACCTTGACTACTAGCAAATTGAGTAAGCATAATCTTCCTGAAACAAGACGTAGAAACCACCAGATGTAATAAAATACAACCTCAAAACAGGTTTTAGTGATAATCACCAAATTACGTTTCATGAAGTATTGTCAAAATGAATCATCATTCACTGAACCTTTTTCCAACTCAATTGGGCTCGTCTTTTCTGTCAACAACGGCTTTACTTCGATAATTTCTGAGAAACATCTGCTATTTGACTTTCAAATAAATAACGAGGTAACTCAATAACAACCGCAACTCTAACTTATAATAACACTATGGTAACAAAGTTATATTTCAGTAAAGAAGGAAAAGTTTTTCTGTATAACAATATTTGTTGATCATTTATCAATATTTAGGGATCACTTATCAATTTTGTTAGGCAAAAAGTGGTTTTGATGTCCATGTTATAATAAATTTAGTCCGAGACGCCCAGGACTTTAATTGGCTGTGCCACAGCGGCTAGCACGTAAGATTTTGTTGCCTTTCTTCATCAACATCGCAACGCAACGGGTTAAATTTTTTTTTCTTCAAAATTACAATATAGCTGATACTTTTTATTAAATTCATTCAGCCATTTTGGACATAACCCTTTATTATAAATGTGCCCGGTGACAGCAATAGGCTTGCGCCCTATTACGTGGGACTAAAAATACTGGCAAATTGTGGGTGTAATGCACCTCTGCCTACCCCTTCGGGATATAGGCGTTATATGTATGTATGTTATAAAAATGCTCGGACTGCTGAGGTTATATGGTATGTAACATCTATCCTGGCTTTTAAAATTTTGTTTGGAATTACAGGTGTTTTTGAATTTTCTTTAGTGCTCGTAGTCTAGTGGCAACCGACAATGTTAACATCTAGTCAGGCGGGTCTTGCGATGGGTAACCATTTTCTGAAAACATTGAGACCGTGCCTTGGAGAGCACGTTAAGCCGTCGGTCTCGGTTGTCATACAAATATCTATGGCAGTCGTTAGGCGAAGTTGGAGCCCTAAATCCGACCGTTTTAACTACAGAAGTTCAATATCGCCGGGTGTGGAGGTCAGGTGGCAGTCGCTTCACGGAAAATATCGAAGTTCAGCCGAATCGTAGTTAGACTGGAAAGCCGACCTCAACTGCGTTAGGAATAGGCTCGGTGGATGATGAATTTTCAATAGTGCCCTGTAACGACAATTGGCTTGCCCCCTATTACGTGGAACCAACGAAATAACTGGCAAATATGTGATATGATATAAAACATTTGTATTCACGCATACAGTTTTAGCAATTAAAATCTATAATTGAAACGACCATTGTGACAAGTTACGCTTATTGTTAGCTAAATCAAATGAACTGATAGCAGTGTAATAGGTTTCAGAGCTGGCTTTACATGACACAGGCGTAATGTATAAACACACATAGGTATGTGTGTTTATACATTACGCCTGTGTGCATCTATGGCATTCGTTAGGGGTAGTTGGAGCCGTCAATCAAAAATTCGACCGGCCTAACTACAGAACTTCGATATCGCTCATGGGTTGTGGAGGTCAGATGGCAGTCGCTTTACGGAAAATATCGAAGTTCATCCGAATTGCAGTTAGACTGGAAAGCTGACTCCAACTGAGTTGGAAAAAGGCTCGGTGGATGATGATCAAACTAGCAGATTTCCGAAGCTCCGCCTGCGTGATATAGTTTGGTCGTTCCCGTGGGAACATGTTACCAGGATAAAAAGTTGCCTATGTTACTCGGCGATAATGTAGCTACAATAACAATCATATATTTCCTCTTTATAGTGCCAATTAGTATAGATATAGACTAGCAGACGCCCATGACTTTGTTAGTTCTGCTGTGCATTAGTCGTAGTGTGATGTTATTTAGGTTATATATACTCTTCGAGTTACAACACAAAAAAGATTTTTTAAATTCAAATTAGGAGTTTTTAAGATAAGTCCGTTCCTGAGTTAAGTATACACCTATATATTACTAGTAGACGACAGCGGCGTCTTCTTCGCGAACCACACTATCCATTGATGAAAACTGCATCAAAATCCGTTGCGTACTTTTAAAGATCTAAGCATACATAGGGAACAGATGGGACTTAGTTTTATACTATGTTATAATTATGATACAGTGCCCGGTATGAGAGAGGATTGCCTCGTATTACTGGCAAAATGTGGTTGCACAATCCTTCTCTGTCTACACTCTCAGGGATAAATACGTGATTATGTGATGATGTCAGCTAGTGTGTAATAATAGCGTATATTGCGCATTGAATTTGAACGCTACCACTCAAAAAGCTTTAACAGAGCCAGCAAAATTCAGATTTAACCATTACATTTAAGTGTTATTAGATCCGAATATCTGTTTGTTAATCTAACACACACAATATCACTGAACACATTTCGGTTGTTTTCAAACGTATTCTATTGAATTTCACTTGAATTTCACTTGAATTTCGTTTTAGAAATCGGATATCTAAAATGGCAGCTATTTTCTGTTATATTTAGGTAGTAATTGGTTCTTTTGACATCTATAGTGGGCTATCTTCAGGCACCTGTATACAGGGTTACTGATGACAGAAGAACGAGGCTCTAGCAAAGATAGTCAAAGAGCCAGCAAACGTCAATATGCTGGTTCCCCATTATGTAAGACCAAGAAATTACTGGTGCAATGTGTGCGTCATAAATGCCTGTATGTGACACACACACATATCATCCCTGTATCCCCAAAGAGGTAGGCAGAGGTGCATTACACACCCACAGTTTGCCGGTATTTTTAGTCCCACGTAATAGGGGGCGGTACCGGTCACATTTATAATGGGTTATGTCCAAAATGGCCGAATTAATTTAATAAAAAGTAGCAGCTATACTGTAATTTTGAAAAACTAATTTGAAACCCGTTGCCTTCCGATGAAATGTTAATGAAAGGCAACAAAATCTTACGTGCCAGCCAATTAAAGTCCTGGTCGTCTCGGACTATGTATGGAGTGAAATTAAAAGTCTATTAAACACGGGTGTAACCGCAGGAATAAGCACAATATAGTTCCATTACCAAATCTCGTAGCGCGACTCATATCAGGATATACATTGCCTGCAACAGCATCTGTATTCAGATTATGTAACATATTCATTAGATTTGGAACAAAACAACAATCAAACACAAGCCTTTTCAGAAGCCTTGATCAATGTGATCCTGTATTCGCTAAAACCAGACTGAATGCAACCTGCTTTTATAGAAACGCAGAATTCTAACTTTATAATACATATTAGTTTCAAACTGTACTCAAATGGATCAGTTACATTGCGATGTCGGTGACAGAATTAATGACGCGCGAATTTAGGGTTAATTTATTAAAGTAGATTTTAGATAAGAATCTGCTGGATAATTTGATGTGTAAATTAAAATATATACTACCAAGTTACGAGTATTTTGATGATGTTATAGTCGGGCTTTCCAGTCTAACTGCAATTCGGCGGAACTTCGATATTTTCTGTGAAGCGACTGCCATTTGACCTTCACAATCCATGGGCGATATCGAAGTTCTGTAGTTAGACCAGTCGGATTTTTGTTTTAGGGCTTCAACTACTCCTAACGACTGCCAATATTTGTATGACAACCGAGACCGACGACGGCTTAACGTCCTCTCCGCGGCATGAAGGGGTCTCAATGTCTAAGGAAATGGTCACCCATCCTAAGACCGGCCTGGCTAGATGTTGCTTAACCTTTGCAATGTGTTAACGTAGTCAGTTACCATTAGACGGCGAGCCCCTTACATCCAAAAAACGTTTGTGCATCGATTAACTGAATATTGCTAACAATTATTACCAACCACTTGAATGTAGAACAGCTTTATCAATATTCTGTGGGCTAAGGGGCCCGTCATCATGTTTTAGTTGGTTATTTGGACTTAAAAATATATCTTCTGTGATTTTCAAATTTCTATCAGAGTCTCGTTCGTTGATTATCTCTGGAGTTAGTAGGCTAGCTATTATATCCTTAAATGCAAACACCATCATTATCATTTCAAAAAATTATATAGCGTACTTTAAAATAGGTATAGGTACAGATACTTTGTATGTTACATTCCCAATCAAAATTCTCAGACTCAACGACCAACAAGATACATTAAAAGTGTAATTTAATCCGACTCGTCAAATTAAGTTCTTATTTTTAGCACTCTAATACGTGAACAATTAAACACCCTTACGGCACAGCTCATAAACCCCTTATAATGAGAACGTGCTTGCGTGCCATATAAAAATGTCAAAATAATTAATGCCAGAGCAATTAATAATGGCAAAAATTCCACACATTTAACACCCGTTCCTTTGCTGCGAGTAATAAAATATTGCGCACTTCACACTCAAGCTTTACCAATTTTTTTGACCTCCGCGAAGTTAGGTACAAGGCAGTGTGACCTGTGCAGAACACGGACTGCCTTGTACCTAATTTCACTTGGATTCAATTACACTTTTAATGTATCTTGTTGATCGTTGAGTCTGTGAATTTTGATAGTGAATATAAAACTACAAAGTGTCTGTATCTTTCGAATAGCGATAAATATGTAGACCGAGAAATGAAAGTAATGTATAAAAAAAAGAGTATTTTTTTAATATTTATTGCCATAGTAAATCACAAAAAATTAAACGCTACAAAACGAATGCAAGAAGACACTCATGACATAGCAATAATACATCACGTACATGCTCAAAACACGTAGCTCAGCTTAGTTTGACAACCGACTCTTGTCCCTACATTCACAGCGGTCAAAAAATGTAATGAAGGGAGTACTTTTGCGTTTATCTGAGATTGTAATAGAAATCGGTTCCAGTCTAATTGTTTATCGCTCATTTACAATGACTGCGAATAACCCATAAGTCTCATACGTCCATAATGAGCAATCAATTTCTAATAAAAATGGTTGATTAAACACCTATTGTGTGCTACCGATTATATTGAATTTAAGGGCCCAGATCGTGAAAATCACCGAAAAGAGTGTTACGATTTTTCATATTTAACCTATTTACATATGATTAATAACAACGATAATTTGTATATATTAAAATGAAAGACCAAAAATGATGTTAGTGCTAATTTTAACTCTTAAAACCCTGTAGTTGTTATATAATAAACGTCAACAAACGCACAAAATTGAGAAAAAAATCGAAAACCTGCCTTCGTATTTTTCAGATTTAACCCAATAAATCAACACAAATTGATAAAAAGAAACACTTTTTGAACACTGAAAAAGCCAATAAATATAACCATGTACTTTTTTTTGTACCTTTACAAACAAAGACTTCCCCTTTTGAAGCCCTAAAATCTAGATATGTTTTACGTAAATTCTCCATAGAAAAATGTATGCAAATTCAAACGCGTCCCGATAGAACGATCGTCGCAACTAATCGCCAGTGCGCCATAGAATTTCAAAGTGACTCCACGTGTGTCGGATGCTACAGCAAAATTACGTGTTGTGAATTTGTGTTTTTTGTGAAAAACTGTAAGTACAATATTTTTATAACTAATTTACTTTCAGTAAATAGAAAGTACCGATATAATGAAAGTCTGAAAGAAAACCATGATGGAACTAGATATAAATCGTAAGAAATACAAAATTATTTACTTTGTTGCGTAGGTCATTTTATGAACCTTGTAAAGTAGGTATCAATTCAGGCTCGAAACAATCAAAGCCCACCTTATTTTCTCGAGATATGAACTGGCGGGGTATATAGTTCTCTGCACGACATACATAGATTTTTCAACATGATAAAGGCAATAGGTATCATAAACGTAATTGGTAATCGAGGGTCTCTTTTCGCAGGATAATTTGCTGAGTGCCATGCCAGCGAAAAGAAAATTTAGTACGCATTATAAAAACGTGAAAGCCAAAAGATCTCGGAATAAAATGTAAGTTCCTCCCTACTTATTTATTTACCTGCCTACTTGACTACGTCTTGTCCTAAATACCTAGAAAAAATTTACTAGATTTGTGTTAGTGTCAAGTAAAAATCCTAGTTTTATTACTTTTATTTGTGTGTATGCTTATCATGTCTTAGTAGTAATAATAATATAATCTATTTGCATTTTGAACAGGGTAGGTACATTACAAAGCAAATAGGTACAATGATGTAGATCGCCTGATTCAGACATATACCTACAACAGCATGTAAATATTGATTTGACATGTAATTAGATAGGTACACAATTAGGTATGTCAGTCTAAGAAGAAAAATTACAATGTCCAGTAGGTAATAATTACGTAATTTCAATATCTATATAAGTAATAAAGTCAATTTCTATAGGAACAATTTTCATAATAATAAATTTTATTACATAATATAGTATTAGTTTTCATATATTTATGTATTTCAAAGCAATGAGTTTGCTTACACTATTATTAGTTACAGTATTATTAGTTTTCATGTTCATCATGTCTAAATATGTGGAAGTAGGTATGTTTCCTATCAGAAATTGCACGGGCGCGCGCGCGCCGTGCCTGGCGTAGGGTTGTACAAAAATTACAAAATAAATAAAAAGTGGATATTGATGAATAATATTTCCAGTACTGAAAATGAAGAAAACCTTCAGGCCGAGACTCCGAGCAACACTGCTACGCGCTGTATAGAGGTAAGTTGTTATACGTAATTCTTGTAGACTTGTTACATAAATAAACAAACTAGCTAGTGATGGGCGAAGACAAAATCTCAGTACCTACAGTTTTTTTTTGCAATATTTATTATTTTCATTGTGAGACAAACACATACTTCTCAATTACTTTCTCAAAAGAAAATTCACGTTCAAATCTCGTATTTTACCAAAATCAAGAATTTTTTTTGTAAAATATTATCTTTTACGCGACTGGTGTACGTATGTATGTATGTATACTAAGTAATATATCTTTGTGGCACGATAAGTTCAAAATTATTGAACCGATTTTAATGTTTTTAGTATCATTAGAATTGTCTTCTAAGCCCGAGTGACATAGAATAAGTGACGCCATAAAAAACCAATACGTATAGCGTAAAGGAAATTTATAATTTCTGTTCATCACGAACATAATATTGTATGAATTCTTTTGCACTTTTATATTTGTCTTCGTCAGTTATGAATATAAATAAATAAACAATAAAAATGTTAAAACCCGACAGATTAAAAAATGAAAATGTGTAATAAAAATAAATAACAACACCATTGTAATATAGCGTATTTAGCAGTCGGGGCCTATTTTTATTATTTTTGTAGTAGTATTTTTGTAGACCTGACACTCGTCGAATAGAACCTGTTGGGTTACTTCCAGCAATTGTTGGATGCGGATTAATGGACGCGGTAGAAATTTTAAGTAAAAGACTGTCATATCATTCTAGAAGTTTAATTCATAATTGCACAAGTAATATAGTTGAAAGTTTTAACGGAGTAATTGCCAAATTAGTTGGGGGTAAGCGTGTAAATTATTCTTCCCGTGGTTCTTATGCGGGCCGATGCGCAGCTGCTGTTGTGTCTTTTAATACGGGATCGATTCATAGTAAAACTCATGAAGTCATATTTAAATCTAGTCCTAATCCTTTGATCGCGAAAGTGGAAAATAGTAATCGTAGAAACCGTTTAATTGCTAAACCTAAATTAAGATTGAAAAAAAGCCACAGCGCTGTATCGAAAGACGCTCACTATGGACCAAACTGCGAAAAACCTGATCTGAGTCCAGAATTGTTAAAAAGTTGTCTTGTGCTGAAAGAGAGGAGCTTGAAAGGTCGACCCATTAGCAAAGAAGTAGTGCTGAGTGGATGAGTACAAGGAGAAAATTACTAACCTCATCATCGTTCGAGGAAGTTTGTAAAAAACGAGAGAGCACAAGTTGTGCTGCTCTTGTTTGTAAAATCGTTTATGGTAGTAATATCTCTAGTTTGCCTGCTGTACGGTACGGTATCGAAAACGAAGAAACTGCAATTAGACAGTTAGAAATTCAAGAGAATATTAGTATACAAGGTTGCGGTTTGTTCGTCGACGATCAATATGAATTTCTTGGTACTACACCAGATGGCATTTATGCAAACGGTTTAATTGAAATTAAGTGCCCACATTCTTTAGCTGGCATGACTCTTGATGAAGCAATGGCCAAACATACCTTTTGGGTTAAGGACAAGGCTTCCAAGGGTTATGTCATAAATAAAAATCATTACTGGTATTTCCAAATTCAGGGACAGCTACATATAACTAAAAGAAACCTTTGCATGCTTGGCATCTGGTTTGGTGCTACTGTACCTATGAAAGTTTATATTATAGAAAAGGACGACAAATTTTGGAAGGAGAAAATGGAGATGAAATTAGTTAGATTTTATTACGATTGCCTCCTTCCAGAATTAGTTGATCCTCGGCAGTCACGAAGCATGCCTATTCGTGACCCGCCCAATGTCATAGAGGCTATGAAAGAGAGGAAAGAAAGAGCTTTACGTGTTTTGAAAGAGAAGAACGTCTAATGATTTTGAAAGAGACTGAGGTTACTTAACTACCCAGCCGGTCGATTCACGTAAACACGCCAGTTCAAAAGTCGTTTTAACTTAGAAACTTAGAAATCGCCTTTTGGTTTTCTGTTTTTAACGCACTTACTTATCTAGTCTTGGATTGTCATAAATCTTCCAATAGCTCAATTTCTATACAATTCCTATACGATTTTGAAGAGTTACCTGGTGTAAACCCAAGGTCCGATCCTAATGAAATTAAAATGTGACCACACGGGATCACCAGCTTTCAAATAAAAAAAAAAATCATCAAAATCGGTTCAAAAAATACAGCGAATTGAGAATCTTCTTCTTTTTTGAAGTCGGTTAAAAAGTGTGCGAAGTGACATTTTTAAGTCACTACGCTACGGTTTTTATTACGTGAATCGGGCAGCTGGTAACATTTTCATTCTGATAGGTTTTGCAATAGCAATTGATTTTATCATCAAATTAGTAGAAATCAGAATTTGATCAGTAATCATTAAAATGAAAAAAACATTAGAAACTCTTAAACTCATATTTTGTTATTGTTTACTTTCGTTTAATTAAGTATATGAATAATTTATAAATTTCATGTTTGTTTATAACTAATTTTTGTACAACCCTAGCACGCTTTTTAGGTGGCGACTCATATTTTGTTTACTTTTAATTATATGAACCATTTTTATACTTGTGTTTCATTTATTGACAATTTTTTGTACAGCCCTAGAAGATTTTTTAGATTGCGAGGTGATCGTAAGCAAAAAGTATTTGAGTTTACGCAATAGGCACATTTCCTTGCGTAGATATAAACACTAGCGAGGAAAGGCGTGATGTTATTTCGACCGTACTTCCTACTGAATTTGCAATTATTTTATTGAATGAAAATTTTACGAAATAAGAATAAACTTTGGTAGTAAAATTACAAATAAATACATAGGTACTCGTAGTTGGAATTTTAGGTAAGTAGAATACAAAAAGGTCAGTCCGGACCTGCTCTTGATTGTTTATTATAAATAGAAAATCATAAAAATTGTGTCTCAAACTACTCTTATTTATTTATCTAGTAATTAGGATCATTTTATAACGAAAACTACTCTTGGAATATTTTACAAATAGGCAGTCGTTTATTTCCAATAATTCAACATTTTTGTTTTGCTGTAAATATTCAACTTCAATAACAATAACTCAACGTGGAACGTTTGTCGCAAAACATTTTCAAAATCGCGCTCTCTGGGTCATTCACCCGCCCATCGGATGATTCGGGCAACAATAGCGCTGCTGTCGCTCAAAATCGACTTTATCCGTGCGCGGCCTGGGCCCTTAAGACTAATTGAAATGGTGAAAATACGTTTCGTTTACGGACTGTGGAAGTTTAAGGAGTAATTAAAAAATAATTACATTTAACAAAGAAGTATATCGTAATACTTTTCTTGTCTAATTTGAGATCGCAGTTACAAAATGCACTTTTGAACTTAGCCCGAGAATTTGTGAAAATTATTGTATCAAAAATACAGCGATTAGATACATCAGATTTAAGGTGATTTTGAAACTAATGTAAACCCACAGCATCATACTACCGAATCATGGTCCAGATACACAGCATCATACTACCGAATCCTGGTCCAGATACACAGCATCATACTACCGAATCCTGGTCCAGATACACAGCATCATACTACCGAATCCTGGTCCAGATACACAGCATCATACTACCAAATCCTGTTCCAGATACACAGTATCCGGATACCAAAAAAGTGACTGTGAAAGATAGTTTCGAACAAACACACTTGTACACTATTCAACAAGTTTATAATACGTATTTTTTTTAGACCGACCGGTCTCGCGGTTTTTAGCATTACCAAAGTTGTTCTACCCTAGACTCTTTTGAGGAAGAATATCTTATTATCTAAACATGTAATGTAAAATTGTGATGGATTTTAAAGAATAAGCCTTTAGAGAGGATTACTAGGACAAAAATAGTTACTCATGGACATGAATCTGTTATAATTTGTTTGTTTTGAAGCAAGGGTGTATCTTAGGGCCCCCGCGCACTAGGCAGCCTGGCTGCTCAGCCAGGATATTTAAGCAGCCAGTTATCCGAGCGATATGGACGTGGAAGAACTTATAATTATTGCTTACCTATCTCGTAAAAGACGCAAAACAAGGAAAAGACACTGGATTCATCCTCGTTTTCTAGAAAGACACTCAAAAGGCTTATTCTAAACCTATTTCAAAGATGTTCGCGCATTCCCAGACCGGTTTTTAAACTACACGAGGATGTCAGTGCAATCGTTTGATAACCTTTTGGAAAAAATACGAAATTCAATCAAGCGCATTGATACTCCTATGCGAGCTTGTATAAGTCCTGAAGAAAGTCCTGGCTGCTATAACTAGTGCGCGGAGACTGACCGCAGCCACATACATTCGCTTACACACATTCTGGCTGCGCGCAGCCAGCCGGCTGCCGTGCAAACAAGCGCGTTGGATTGGCTGCCGCAGCCGGGAATTCGTGGTTGCCTAGTGCGCGGGCTCCTATACAACGTCATATGTTTTACTGGCTGCCGCAGCCAGGCTGCCTAGTGCGCGGGGGCCCTAAATCTTACCATTTAAATCGTTAAAACAAAAATCCTTGACTGGAGATGCGGTAGATAGCTCAATTTCGAGGTTGTTGGCGGTGAGCTTGGTAGCTTAGTTGCTCAGAGCATTCCTCTTACAAGGGCATTGACGCGACTTCAAATCAAATATCATAATCAAAATATCAACTATCAATTTATGTCTGTCATACACGTTCTTGTAATTTGATCAAACTTATGATGTGGTCTAAAATTTGATCAAATTTAAATTAAATAATTTGAAGAATTATGAATATTCGTATTTTTATTTGATCAAACAGTTTAAAACGATCTATTTGATCTTATTAACGGAACGTGTATGGCGGGGAGTAGTACCTACAAAACTGTTTGCTTCTGCGAAACAATGGGTTTGAGGTTAAAATAAATAAAACTGGTTGTCGCCCTTTGGTCGAACAGTAGACCTCGCGAGCATTAAAAACATTATTTGAGCTTTTTCCCTCAATCCAAAAGCTCACGATGAAAACATTGTATTAAATCAAGGATATACTTGTGCCAAGTTTTGTGAAGATCGGATAAAAACTGTAGCTGCTAGCCCGGAACATATATAGACAGAAGGACGAAAGCAAAATTGTCCAATTTCGAAATGTAGACGCTTCGCTCGCTCGATCAAAAATGTAGACGCTTCGCTCGCTCGATCAAAAATACAATCTAGCGACTAGGGCCGTGTTTTATGTACATTACACCCATTGTAATGTACATAAAACATTTTACTATGCAAAATGCCAATTGTTGACAGAAGGCAACCTATGACAATAGCTTCCAGGAGATACATGACAAAAGCCCGAAGGTCGAACAGCCTCCTTGTGTCATGGCGCAGCAGTATTTCACAATATTCTCGCTAATGTGAACGGTATATTCGTTTATTCGTGCCCTCCTTACTTCCCTGTTTGCATTGTGTAGACTTACACTCCACTGCCTTTGCGTCTATAAGCTTCTGCGTTTGTCACTAGGGTTGACACTGACAACTTATGAAAAATTGTGTTGGTATTCAAAAAATCTATTGTACCTACATTGTATTGCTTCACATAATTTATTGTACTCATATTTCAGATAATTTAATGGCTATTACTAACTTAATTTGTTAATTTTCTTCTGAATTCTGATACTTTGAAATTTGATATTTTACATTCTATAATCAGAACAGTCTTGTTGTTCTGAAACACAGATTTGTTTTGTGACGTAAAATGTGTCAGGATTTAGCTAAGCAACTTAAATTTATAATTTATTTACTTTCAAAAGTAACGAATACAAGTATGTAACTACATATTTATGCTGGATTCGACAATAATTCCAATTCCAACAATAATCCTGCAGGTAATCAAATTTTCTGTAGTTTTAATTTATTTTAGATTCACTAGCATTTATGCTTCGCTCGTTGTGTCACGTGAGATTTTTTTTTTTTTTAAACTTATCTTGTGTTACTGAGGCATAATGTAGCATTCTAATGGTGAAATATTTTTTGAAATCTTTAAATATTACTAGGTACTTGCAACTAAAAGAGAAAATTAGTAATACTATCTCGCGACAACCCTACTCTGCGTATGTTATTTCACACATAAATCCGGCAGCACATAGGTCGGCAAGGTGTTTGATTTAGTATGCCGCGAGAATAATATTGCATTGCCTTGTTTTAGCCATATTCTCCTTATTTGTGATTTATATAAACGTTTTTTTGGCGCGTGCACACATAAATATTATTGTGGCGTAGAATTTTGGGAATTTATGTTACATTGCATAGGTATTATGTTCGTGTAAATTGGGTTACATCTTGTGGTAATACGTGTAAATAGGTGGAAGCGTCTGTAGCGTAGTGGTTAAGGTGTTTATCTTGCGTTTAGATGAGATTAGTTCGATTCCCTGTCACCACTTGTGGTGGTGTTGGTATAGAATAGATGTAAAGGTCAGCAGTAGTTATTATAAGATTTTATTTTTATTCGCCTTTTTTCATAATGTTTTTTTTTCTTATTTACAGGTATGAGATCAACTGTTGCAAACTTCATGAGTGAGTAAAGTTTTGGGCGACTTTTTCATAGTATTGGTCCCACTTTTTTAATGTAGGTAATGAAAATTTTGTACTGTCTATCTATATCTATACTACTATTATAAAGAGGAAAGATTTGTATGTTTGTAATGTATAAACTTAAAAACTACTGTGCCGATTTTAAAAAATCTTTCACCATGGGAAAGCTCCATTCACCCTGAGTAACATAGACTTTTTGTAACAAAGATATAGGGAGATATAGGCAAGGGCGTAGCCAGCATTCCATCAAGGGGGGGCAGACCTAATCCTAAAATACATCGGGGGAGGGGTAAGCACCCCCCCCCCACTAAAGTGGTAAACCTAGAGTCCCCCCTCCTTAAAAGGGGCATCATGTTTAATATTAAACATGATGTCAAGACCTTTTTTTTTTAAATCCGCGGCCCCGGGTTGCGGCCGCACTACGTCCATTGCCAAGTGCCTCTGGTACGCACTAAAAGAATTTCCAGTGGCGCCCGGCGGACCATGGCCATCTCTGCGTGGTGGTCGGGTTCTCCCGCATCCTTGGGGTCGAGTTTTATCGCGCATATATAGGGGAAGTTATGGCCCTCTCGGATAAATATGCCCCGACAATACGACCGAGGTAGAGAGGCACTCCGTGGTAGATCAGTGCCTCTCTAACGCAGCTTCAGGGTAAGGTGTTTAAGGCGTTGTCAAGAGACACCACCAACATCACCTCGCCCCTGCTTCCTCCGTCAGGGTCTTTAAGCAATACGATCGGCCGGTAGCCGGACGGTGAGTCCGCTGGCCGCCCCGGTTTCCCAATCAGGACCAGTTTCCCCGTCCTCCACACCTTGGGAAACTGGCCCCTTTCGAGGCATGCACTGAAGAGCCCGCCGAGCAGTCGAGGCCTGAGTTCATTGAGGGCCACGACCCATGCACACCCCGGAATGCTATCGGGTCCAGGGGTGGTGATTTTCCGGCGACTGAGCCGAAGTACCACTGCTCCTAACTCTCTGACTTCGGGTACGTCGTCTTCGCCGCTGCTATCCGCGTTGGGCGTCTAAGACCGAGCCATGCCCGGAGGGATGTGCTCCTCCGCGCTCGTCGGAAACAGAGAGCCCAAGACCCCCTCCAGCTGGTCCGGCTGGAGAATCTGGATCAGTGGGAGCGCCCTCGGTCGGAGTTTACCTCTCACCTCAAGGAACGGGCGCCCCCATAGGTTCAGTGGCGCTCCAGGGTCTCCAGGAGCTCCTCGCAGGCTGATGATGGCAAAACTAAATTGAAAGCATACATTTTAAAAACTTCCATATACCTATCCCATTTTTAATTAATACTGCTCTTCAGAAATTGCACAAAGATGCAGGTACGCATCGGGCGACACTTGCACCACAGAATCCACAGATGAGAATGAGAAAGAATTTGATTATTTCTTCAACTAAATGTGCTTGCACATTTGCACTACCCTTCCCGGCCTCGCCTGCCGTGTTCGACACAAGTACTACGAGTATACCAGGTGGTGACCCCTACAGAAAGCGCAGTATAGTCATCTCATCCCGCGTAAAATTTCCAGGAAGTGAATACATTTTGAGATGCGATACTGCCGCGTTGCTTCTATTATTGATTTTTGCTTTTGTCGTTTCTTATCCTTTCTTATCCTTTCTTATTTGATGCAGGGGGCAGCTGCCCCCCCCCTGCCTGTACCTGGCTACGCCCATGGATATAGGCGCTTATTTCACCCACATTTCGCCAATCTTTTAACCTCAACGGAACAGATGGCGGGCCAATCACCGTTTTCGGGGAGTATATTTGCCAGAGCCTCATTCGTTTGTCAGTAAGTGCACCACGGGCAGGTGACTTGGATCCTGAAGATGTTGGTAGGACACTGTACAGGCACAACCTCGTCCAACGAGAGAGGTACCTAATTCTTGGGGCGTAGTGGTCGTTACAATCGTAGTGATACAACAATGAAAACAACCATGTAATCGATACCAAGATCAGAAAACAGTTTATTTAATATTAAGGTCTGGCTTATATGAATTCGTTCAAAAACCTTAACATCGACATTTAATATTACTAGTGGCGCCATCTCTTATTACAATGATGTACCATTTCCTTATACAGAAATACCTTAACACAAATGAAAAATTCCAATTTCGAAATTGTTAGTTACAAATGAACCACCTTTATGGCCGTGTCGTCACAACAAACTGATGATGTCTACATAAATGGCTAACAGATTTCTCAATAATCCTGACTGCATTACAACAAATAATTAGAAATGTAATCAAACATATTGTTCTTAACACAATGGGTGGGCTGCATAATTGTGATTGTTATAAATATTGTAATACAACGCCAATTCTGACTAAGTTGGCTGTAACAGCTGACACGGAGAAACTCAATAGGTACCTATTTATGTTGTACTGAGTAATGACTAATAGAATTCCTTAAAATTACTTCGGTTTCATGTGACATATGAAACAGAAAAATTACCTCTGATAAACTCCCGTACCCGTAACTCAGCCTGCGCTCTTTTGACAGACACCTTTTCTAGGTCCAATTGTGTTTGTTGTCTAAGTTTGAATTCAGAATTCATAAAAAAATAAGACAAGAACATTACGAGTATTAAGATATAAAAAATAAATCACAAAAACTCACATGTCATCGGCGAGACTCGAACCAACGGTCTTTCCCTTACAGGGGGAATGCTTTTACTAACTGAGCTACGATCACCAGTACCAACAACATCCAATTTTCGCTTCATATCTAAATATTTAATACGACAATTTGTCTGTCTGTCCGTCCGTCGCGTTTTTCAATTATAATTAATAATACATACATTTGCATGAAATATTAAAATATTCTTTTTTTTATATTGAAGGCGAAACAAAGTTCGCTGGGATAACTAGTTATAATAATTTCTAGATCAAGGTTAATTTAAGAATAGTTTAAGCAAACTCATTGCTTTGAAGTACAAAACTATATGACAAGAACACTCCCACTACGTGGGACATAGTTACTGGCAAAAAGTGAGCGTGTAATATGCCTCTGCCGACCCCTTTGAAGAAACAAGCGTAATTCTATTCACATATTATGTATTAACATTTTATACTAGCACTATAAAAGTATGATTGAGTGTAGTTTTTGTTGTCTTTGGACTGTTGGTAACGTAAGCGTCAAAATTTTTGATGATCTGTAACAAGTTTGGTTATTCTGGTGTCAGTCCAATTATGACGGACGTAGTCCAGTACAAAAACATGAAATATTAACTCGTTTGGCCTTTGATGAACGATATCGTTAGCTACAGTGACGTCAACATAAAATAACCGCTCAGGTACACAATATCTAAAATATTAAATTGTCCACAGTGGGAATTTCGTCTAGTGTCATTATGTCTTGTTCTATGAAATGTTCGTTTGGATTTTCATAGATAAGACGTAAGAAAATACTTGTGTTTGTAAAGTAAACGTAGAATGCACTTATACTACATAAAACTGCGATTCACAGCATTTATGAAAAAAAATTATAAACCTCTTCATATAACATAAAAAGTTATACCTTGACAAATACTTAAATGAATCACTCTATTAGCAAAAAACTTTCGCATTAACAATATTAATAAGATTATTGAGAAATGCCCACTCAACATCTTTATCTTTTATGCGTTTATACTGTAAAATAAAAAATTATACCATCATACTTACACCATTAAAAAAAGTTATACCTTGACTAATACTTAAATTAAGCACTCTATTAGCAAAAAACTTAAGTATTAACAATATTAATAAGGTTATTGAGAATCGCGAACTCGACAGGAGCCGAAAATTTTAACCGTTAATAATTTTTGTCCTCCATTTTATTGCTTTATGCAAAAATAGCTTCTAATTAAACTTCTAGTGTATCTGTTGCCATTTAATTAACTGTAAAAACCTCTGCAACACAGTGAATGAACTGAATGAATGAATGAACCAATCTCTCTGAAATAGATATATTCAGTTCAATTAAGGTCAATGACTATCAAAATTTAAACTAAGTTATCGATTTTAATCTAGATTGATGACTCATAATAACTTTTCGAATGATAGTTATTTGGGAAACTAATTAGCAGGTATCAACTGCAATGATATTATGTGTAAAATTGGTATTGTGATTGATAGCCTGTTATTAAGTAAATGGTTATAATGATCGAGAAAACATCGCTCAAAAAGTAGGTACGACATCGATGATCAATTTAACATACAACACGTACACACACTGTATCTCCTAGAGGGTAAGCGGAGATGTATTACACACCCACAGTTTGTCAGAGTTTTTTGGTCCTATTGCCGTTACCGGGGGTAATATACAACACCGTTATATAATCCGAACCTCAACATTCCAGCCGGCTGTTTTTTTATCTCTGGAAATAAGAATCTACTCGTAATTCATAATAATCGTTAACATAATGGCAGAGAATAGTGAACAAGGAGATGAATAAATTTGTTAAGGGGAGTAGCGAACGAACGGTAGGAATGGGCATATAGATTAGTTATAGAAATACTACGAACATTCTCAGATTATTGTCGTTTTCTGGAGTATTCCTATAATATCTGCCTTGTTGGCGTAGTCTAGCTACCCCAAAAGGGTCTTCGATCCCGGATAAGTGCAGTCGTCTGTATAAACAAGGATGATTCGTGGGAAGAGTCTGACAATGTTAGAATATCAACAATTTTGTCAATCAATGTTGACAAATGGTTGTCAACTACAGTAGGTACAAATTTTTTACCTGTACCATGAAACAACGACAGCTCTCGTAGACCAACTTAAGTCAGTAATGGATACGAGTGATAAGAACGGGATAATAAACGCTCGCTATCGCAATGTAATTCAGTTTGTTGACGAAAATTATCTCGTTTCGTAGGCTTTACTTTAGTCGATTTGGCATAGGTACCATATTTTCGACTCTAAGACTGGTTCTATAAATATAATCTAAATTCATATCATACAAAATATGTATCAAAATTCCTATCAATAAGTTGTCACGTCTGTCCAAAGTACTCTAAGTTCTTCGTCGACCAAACTATCCCTCGTTCGTTACAGACCAGATTAATATTTCGCAGCAGTAAATACATTATGCGCTGGACACGACAACAAAGCAACTTGTACATTCAAATTGTCCAAGTTGACAACCCTGGAGACTTGTTATACAGGGCTGTCACTTAATAAAAGTAATTAAATCGACAAGGAATTCTAGCTTATTGACTTTAAATTATTACAATGGTGTGAAGTAAACCTATTTTAATTAGGAGTTATTTGTGGTAATATAAATTATCCGATATACTGAAATTAGAGAATCACGTTATAGTTTAACCTGTGACTTACTACATAGAAGGAGCCAAGTCGTACGTGCTTATGTAACTAGTTAGACGGTGAACTTCGAAGTAAGACTCAGTACCTATCCATTAATCTAGGCAATTTTCGATTAAACTGGAATAGACACACCTCTAAGACTGCAACTTTACGATAAGAAACTGCACGGAATTAGATAAGATTTTGCTGGTAATTCTGAGCGAAAGTTTCATTTAATTATATTCCTGTCTATAACGTAAAACCCTGCCAGTCGATTGTGTCACTTGTTATAGAAGGAAACCTTAGACTTTTAATTGCACTTTGCATTGATTTAATTACCTACTGAACTCTTCTTTTACATTTTATTAACTTATTACTTTAATGTTACACTGTATACATTCACTATCATCTTTTACTACTTTCTTTCTATCCTAAAGTTAGCTGGAAGGGTTGATCTTTAGCGATAAGGCCGCCTATTTTACATTATATATATATTTGTTTATTTTCTGTATATATTAAAGAGTATTTTATCTTTATCTATTTACTAAACTGTGCAAGTGATTAACGACTGTATAAATGAGCGAGAATTTCGTAATAGTCTTATGCGAATCTCATATTATGAGAAATTCAATATGTAATATATTTCACGATCCGGGTATTAAACACAAAACGATCGCACGTACTCAAGTAAAGTTTTTCTGATTCGTTGGAAACTTTGAACTTAATACTTGACTTCAAACTTCATAAAACATTTATTTTAAACTTCTTGTAAGCGTTCGTGGTTGTAGGTGCACAATGTGAACAGAAAAGGTTATTAATATTTGTTTAGAACTTTTTCACAATAATGTCATTACTCATTGAAGTAAAAATATTACTTCAATGAGAAATGACAATGACATTAAAATTTTCATAACTGTACAATTTTCCTTTGGTCTGTCTCTCCATTTTTTTCTGATCTCCACGAAAGTAGGTACAATTGCTCCTTATTTAAAAACATTTTTTCATCGTGAACTTTTAAAACTTAACAAGAACTTTTTTATATTAAAAAAATATATTATCGGATGTAATAAACTGTTACGGACAACAAGTGTCAACCCTATTGTACAAGAGCAGTTAGGGTTGTACGTGATAGGAAACATGTTGACGCCGATGCCAAATTAATTTACCTGTAAATCGCCACTTGCCGATCGCCAACAAAGTATGAAATTTAATTAATAAACACATTGGAATGGAAGCGGGACATTTTCAGACGAATTTTCATTTAATGTTATTACACCAATATCTGGTGTATTGTTTTTGTGCTTCTTTCATTAAATAAATAAATAATTATAATAAATATTTTTGGACATTCTCACACAACGTCATCTAGCCACGTCGTCATCCAGACGACTGGTAAATATTTAAGTGTTAAGGACTGGCTCGCGGTTAGTTTTTTTTTTAAATATTTTGGATATTCTCACACAGTGTCATCTAGCCCAAATTAAGCTAATATACTTATATTTCTAAATAGATACATATTATACGTAGAAAACATCAAACTCTGAAACAAACATTTGTGGATCACACAAATATTTGATTCGACCCGGGGATCGAACCCGAGCCTCCGGAGTCGAAAGCCGACGCACTACCGACCACGCCACCGAAGCAGTCGAAGTATTGAATACTGTCTGTATGCAATTTACAAACAAACAAGGTACCTACTTCTTTATCTGACATCTTCTTTATTTGACATAACATGGAAACACAAATCGCTTATTGTACACATTTCGTCAATTTGTTAACCCTCTCGTAATAGGTGGCGAGCCTATTGTCGTTCCGGGGAGTATATTAGCCAACCTCGTCTGTTTGTTAGCTGATGCACCATGGTGAGGACGACTTAAGCCCTGGAGATATTGGAAGAGCCCCTCAGCACCTATATAAACAAAAGACACATATCTATTAAAATACTACTAAATTACATATGGCGGTCTTATCAATATTAGCGGTCTCTTCCATACAAACTTTGCTGTTTACCATTTTCGACTGCAACTCCAATGAGTTGCAGAATTATTAAACTCAAGCTTCTGCAATCAGAAGCTTGAGTTTAATAATTCATACTTAATCTTATGAAAATTATGAGCTTTTCTTGTGCCAAATTTCCAACAAATCCGTTCAGTGATTCCAAAACTTTCGCATTCATAATATTAAGTAAGATACAAGTTAAAAACCGACGTAAAACAAAATTGTGTGCTTTCAGTTAAATTTATTTATAACAATAAAATTTTCTTACTCTCATGAAATGTAGTCATTCATGTTATTTATATCGGCGTGTGCAGGCTAGTTTCTTTAGGTAGTAAACTAAAGGTTAACAATAAACATGGCGCTTGACGTGCTTTTGACACTGTCACAAATCACACTTGGAAACCCGACTAAGAGAAATGTCAGTCTAAAGTGCCGCCGATCCATCGAGCAGTATTACTTTAACACTTAGTAAAGTCATACGTGACAGTGTCAAAAGCACAGTCAACCATCAATTTAAAAAACAAATAAAGTTTCTTTATAAGGCAAGGTAATGCAAGCCAGGTAATGTACTCGTGTCGTATCCTATGCAAACATACTATGATCTCATTCTGAACTCAACACTAACTGTACTTGTCGATACCATTTCACATATCTATTCACAGAGAACTCATTACAACATAGTCTTGGCTCATTCCCAACTAAAACTAGCCTTAATTGAACTAAATATGCTATGGTCAATAAAAAGGCTTTATCTACATACAAAGGCATCCAAACGAACTTTGGCACGGCCCATTAACAGAGACTAACTAACTAAGCTTTCACACGTTTGTTCTCATAAATATTATCTGCTAAGGGCTTATTCACACTGGTCGTAAATATTATGGACTTGAGGTATTTTACACACTAGTTTTATGACATTCATTCAACATATTGCGTACTGTGTCGCCAGACGTCGCAACGGCTTTCCACCAGGCGGGCGGCGTGAATTTGGCGGTCTGATATAAAAAAACATACATAATGTATACCTTTGTCGCAGAAAGAATAGACGAAACATTTGACATTGTAATTTAGTTGTATTTTATAGTGTACCTAATCATAATATTTGTATGCCAGTTGTGCCATGATAGCTACATTCAAATTTTAATTTATTTCAATAAAACTGACATGCTATTATTATTAGTAATGAATTAATTAATCACTATATTGACTTTTGAAAATTATTTGGTATGTTCTCAGACATTCTAATTCGACTGCATTTTATAATTGGGTTGATATCCCTGCTAATTTCAGCATGTCAGTTTGCGGAAATATGGTTGAACTATTACTAATTATGTAATATCTCTGTACATTACATTACTCTGTACATTTTGCTAAATAAATTGAAATTTAAACATTTTGAAAGTAGGTTTTTTGGTACCTCGCAATAGAAGACAAGCATATTGCTTTAACTAGGCATAATATATACATTAGAAAATCAATAATCATTCTTTATACAATCCGAAGTCAAATTCGAAACAGTCAGAACCGGTGTTACATAGATTATTTCTGCAATCCGAGCACACATTCGGATTCGGGTCTTACGAAGCTTCAACATTCTTCCTACTCATCTATATATTTAATACGACAATTTGTCTGTCTGTCTGTACGTCCGTCGCGTTTTTTCAATTTACATACATTTGCATGATATATATTTTTTTTTAATTGAGGCGATATAAAGTTCGTCGGGATAACTAGTTTACATAAATACCCTTGATTTGACCCTTGTTCTGTATACTAAAATTACCTACCATAAATATTACTGTCGTTACATTATCGCCGCATCTGTCTGTCTGTTCGCGATAAACTCAAAAACTACTACACCTATTTTCATGTTGTTTTCTCTAATGGATAGAGTGTTCCTCGAGGAAGGTTTTAGGCTACTTTTTATCCCGGAAGTATATTCCCGTGGGAATTAAGAACTGCGGTAATAAGATAGTAAGAAGTAAAGTTACAAAGTTCTGTCCCACCAGTTACTAAATAGCCAATAAATTGTTTCAGTATACTTACAAAACCGAACATAATTCCTTTAGACATTTCCAACGAAACTAATTTCACATTCTAAGTTATTGTTGAAGATGCTTAGCAACGTCAAGTCAATCAAAGTTGCGTTGACAACAATTATAAGTTGGACCAGCTGCTGTCATTTTGTTTTAATGTTACTTCCGTTAACTTTATGATAACTTAGAAATTTGTAGTACTTTACTGTTGAGAAGTTCCAAGTGTTTTGAAAAGGTACTCGGTGAGTTTAGGTTTGTTTTGTATTGTATCACTGAAATAAGCATATGAGCCTGAAAAAACTGCTCTTAAATTAATTATTACTAGTTATCCCGAAACTTTGTATCGCCTCAAATATAATAATAAAATATAAAAATAATAAGAATATCTTAAAATTTCATGCAAATGTATGTAAATTGAAAAACGCGACGGAAGGACAGACAGACAGACAGACAAATTGTCGTATTAAATATATAGATTACAACAGCCATGGAAATTAGTCATTGTACAAATCATCTTGGTTCACTAAGCCCTTTCCAACCACGTACAAATTGACAACCATATTGTAAAATAGTATAGAAAATACACGTCAAAAAATGACACAGCAACCGACTTCAAACTACCGAAATGGGACCAAATTGCAATAGGCCCAAATTGAAATAGGACCCGGGAAGTAGTAGCATCCAATTCAAAAAAATATTTCAAAATCGGCTCACCCAGGCCGAAGATAAGAGGTAACAAGGTATTGAAGATATATGATCATTTTTGTCTAATAAGTTCTAAGTTCTAGAAAGATACATACAAGATTTGACAACGAAAGTTTCACGGTAGATGTCTAAGACTTCGAGGTCTCGACTGTTGTCTTGTCTCAGAGGATTGCTCCTGTACGAGAACTGACACTGGTTTGAATCCAACCCTTGCAATTTACTGTAAAATAAGAACCAAATTATCCACAAAGATTTGACTACTAACGGCCTTCGGTATTTTGAGCAGTGTTTAACTTAACTAATAAAATACCAGTAGGTACCTAGAGAAATAACAAAAGGTTCAAGGAAATATCATAACATTATGATCAAATAATATTAAATTGGTCACGTGATCGATAATTAAGTCAATATTATTCTTTGACTGTGTTTTAACCGTAATAAAGTTGATGCTGCCATGTTCTTTATGCCGAAAGCCGATCGATATATTCCTTAAACTCAATATCCGTTAGCTGTGTATATAACCCGGTAACAGTAAATTAACTATGATGTTGAATACAGAAGCAAAATCCGAAGTAAAAAATTTAACTCACGTCAGTTTCATGACCCTCAAAAATAAAGACGGCTATATTGCCGCCAGTGAACACCACTTAGTTGTAGATTAGGCGCCATAAACGCTATAAATTTTAATTAAATTACCACTGACCGGTTATTCCATTACAGTTTTACTGCAAAGTTAGTGAGACCAATATAATAGTCGTATTCGCAAAGTTAAACAAGCAAACAGTAAACACACACATAAAACAACCTTCTTATCCCCTTCAATACGTCGAAATTTTGCCACTTACTTTGATGACCTCACTAATAAGCTGTGAGCCTATTGCCGTATCCAGGTACTTTTACCAGAGCCTCGTCTACCTGACAGCAGGGACACTGCATGCAGGTTGGCCTGGAGACATTAACAAGACCCCTTAGCACCCCACAGAGACATTTATACACTTGGGGTGTATCACGAGACAAATAGCTGTTAATAAAAAAAACATCTATTCTTAAACGTATGGCTAACAACATGTTTAAACTGCAAAGTGGTTAGGACGTCTAACTACTCAAACCAAAGTTCAATTTAAAAGAATCACGTTTCTTATTACTGACACCTGCGTCCACTGTGTAAAGAGTACTTCAGAAAATACTAGGTGGTTACGTTGTATAGCCGCTGTGAGACTTACTAGAAGAGATTGTATATGAAAGAAACGCTTTTCATTAAAATGCTATTTCAATAATTGAAATATAGGTACTAAAATATGACTTATTTCTTTCATAATCATAACACATAAAACAAAGTAGCCCATTATGTACGTATGCGTAGATCTTTAAAACTACGCAACGGATTTTGATGCGGTTTTCACCAATGGGTAGAGTGGTTCTCGAGGAAGGTTTTAGTATTTGTCAAGCGGGCGAAGCCGCGGGGATCCGCTTATATAAGTAGTAGCTTATGACACTGCTGAAATATTGCTTCACACTGGCGCATAACGTCGATAAAGGAAAGTTTTTTTAAAGAAGTTGTTTTCTGAAATCCTATCCATATTCTGTATACTAACTTATAACTTTTTGTAGATGTTTTACAAAATCTAGCTGTTGCAACAATGTGTCAATGTCCAAGCCTTTTTAGGGTTACGTAGTTCAAGTTTCCGAACCCGAAAAATAAACTTAGCATTGATATGTGTATTTATTACGCTAAAAAGTGCTAATATAAACTCAGGATAATAATTTTTCTTTCGGGGTTGCTCCCCTACACGTGGGAAAGGTAATGTTTAGCCCATATTTTTTTGCTAAAACAGAATGTCCCCCCCTCTAAAAGCTAAACAGCTGTAAAAAAATGATGATAGTCTTTGTACAGATCTTTAAAGGAAAACTATAATAGGTTAGATAGTTTTATTAGTTCAGGAGTTGTAGAGGCTACTATGGGTGACTACGGAACCCTATTCTATGGCCCGACACGCACTTGGCCGGTTTTTTGTATTATCCCATCGCTGGCAATGCAACTGCTAAGAATTTTCTCCGCAAGGAAACCTACAGTGAGACAGCATTATATAAATCGGTGCAGTCAGACTGAGACAACAGTTGTCGGGAATAGAATAAGTTCTAAAATTTACGGTCAAACTGGACCGTCAGTTTTTTGGTCGACTACTGTAGTCACACGCCACACTGGGCGTGTTAAATTCATGTAATTTAAAACTTTTTATGAATTAGCGACTTTTTGTACGCGTGATTAATGTTACCTTTATAAAGAGAAGTGGGGGAGCGCAAAAAACTTTTGCTATTATTCTGAATGGTTGTTTAAATTTCTCAATAAATTGTTAAGTTGTTTAAGTTTCTTTAGAAGGCAGTTTGACTTCGTATTGTGTGTTTGATATTTTGACAGAGTATTTCGATAAAGTTTGCGTGCGGAAGTTGATGGAGATCGCTTCATAAACGTCGCCTTGCTTCTGAATATGTGTGTGCAGAGTTTGTATTGAGACAAAATTGTATGTTGTATTTGTATGGTTGACTTCCGTACTGTATTGGTTCGATATTCGCTTTTGTGAATGTATTTGGTGGTAATTTCGGCTTTTGTGGGTGAATACGTTATGTAAACTGTTTGTTGTATTCTGAAGTAGATATCTAAATATACTACCAACCTTTATTATAGGATGAGAGCTGTATTTTGCTAACTGCGGTGCCGGTTATATGCCGGTGGTCGTGTTGTAAACTGTAACTCAAATGATCTCTTACGAAAACCTGACCGGTTTCGTCTTACGGCACTATTTAAAGTGTTCTACTACACTTAACCCTGTATAACAGTTTCTTTTCAAAGGAATTGTATCTTTGTCAACCCTAGGACTACTAAATGATCTTTAAAGATCTTGACATCCGAAAAGTGCATGCAAATTCTAACAATAAAACAACAATTTATCAAACTGAAGAATTCCCATTAAACTAAACTGGACACACGTAGTTGCATGAGATGAATAGTTTTGCTGGCTACCTGTACTGTCCAGTTTTATCTAAAACAAAGACTCCTCATTTGTCAAAGTGACAGCCCTAGCTCGCTTCGTTATAAATGTAAGTGTTTTGGAAAATGAAATTCTTATAATGTGGCAAAATGTTGGAATTATGAAATTGGCTGAAATATGCAACATGACACGTGCATAGTAGTTACTTGCTGATGTTCAAGAATCTGCCTGTTTTCTCTTTCCTGATCTCAATCTATTATCAGGATAAAAAGTTGCGTGTGTCATTACCAAATTTATATCATAAATTTTATAATCTTATTATAATATAATTTTATCAATCTTAGGCAACAAGTGTAAATCGTTTGTGCGTCTACTCCTCCGAAACGGCTCGACTGATTTTGACCAAATTTGGCATGCTGGTCAACATCATACCCGGAAGTATAGAGCACGGAGGAATAATCACCGAAAAACCAGAAGATTAAATGGTTGCCATGGAAACACGTGCGTCAACAATGAAAATAGAATTTTTTTTCATTCTATTACGGCGAACCCCTTCGATTTTTTTTTAAAACATTGCACCGCTCAACCTTTGCAATTAGCAGCATGCATTGCATAGGTACCTAGTTAAAATCAATTCAGTGATCCATCACTACAAATTACTTACCTATATTAAATTGTCGAAAATTAGATCTCTATCATAGACAAAAATATAAAAACAACTAGGTACCATTGGATTACATACTACAAAGACAAGTAGAATTGTCTCCTTGACATTTCAGTCTTATATATTTTTATATATCTTCAAATTTCAATCTTTAAAATATAAGATTTCTCGTCGAATATGTCGGTAAGTTCGATATAATGCACATACGTACCATGGGGAAAAGCTAATACCAATTTTATTGAACGTCGACCTGCTTAGAGCTGTAGAACGACGCTAGGAGATTTCATATGCCAGTCACTTGTACCTGCTCGTACTTATTGGTGATGGGAACTTCTTACCTAAAATAACTAAGATGAAAATATAGAAAACCTTTTTGAAGAATTCAAATAAATCAATATTGAAATTGGAATACGTTTTTTCTTCTTTTTATATTTGGCATTCTTTAAATCTGACACTCATTTCAATTAAAAACATCGTGTAAATATCTGTCACACATGTTTTTTCTTTGTTTTCCGCCTTAAAGGAGAGTTCTACATTGAAATAAAATAGTTCCAGATCTTGACGCTACTTTTGAAATTTATTTATTATTTAGTAGGAAAGGAGAATGCCCAGTAGTCGTTTCTTTTTTAAAAACCTAAATAAAAAGTGTATGGCTACCTAAGTAAATTGATAAATCATATAATATTTTTTAACAGTCTTTTAATTCACTCGAACAAAATCGTATGTGACGTTTAAACTTTGATAAAATTCGTGGTGTAATCGTTTTTAATTGTCTTCTTACTCAAATGCATTGAAAGCAAAGAACGGATGTCATGATTCGAATTTTACGATCCAGCTGTGCTACTCGGTCGGATGTCCGACCGACCCAAACGTGTTAACAGTAAAATTCATAGACAAATATCATAAGAGTATCGGATCGAATGATATGAAGAGGTGGTGTAGTTCTTACTAAACTTTTTGAAAATATTATTATCGACATTTTCAAATTCTGTTATTTTTGTAAGATAATTACAGATTTAAAATAAACGTATGTTTTTTTTCATAAAGCAAATTGAATAACAGACTCAATTTACTAGTTTTAATAATTAAATAATGTAAAACAATGTTTTGAAGATTTACATAAAGTCCAGGCTGAATTGACAAATAATAAACCAAGACACCAAGATGATGATTACCTTGATGAATTATTCTTGGATGAATTCTTGGTTTAATATTACACTGAGAACAAAATGAAGCAGTGCGCTGTGGTCATTATACCTACCGAGTTACCTAGTAGGAGGGCAGTGGATGTAAAAGTCAATAGAAAGGAGGAATATTGTTATAGACTGTTATGAGTTAATTTTATATCTTATCTATCTTATTTGAATTAAATCCATGTTCATCCATGAAACGATTAGCACATTTGCTTCAAAACTAACCTCTATTTTTAACGGCAAAACGAAGAATGAGAAACCCCACAAAATAACTGAATATTTTTTATTTCCTATGAAAGTACGATATCAATCCAATGTAATAACCGTTTTTCGCTGTCATACAAAATTATTATTACGAAACGGCGGTCCATTGTAAAGTGGGCAATCTCCTTTGATAGTAAATAATTCCTAGATTTATTAGAATGAGCTGCCCTTTGTAATTTATTTTGAGGAACCGTCGAATAAAAAATTACATCAAATAATTTCTAGATTTTCTGGAGGTATAAATTAAGTCTCTGTGAGTTTGTGAGCTTTGTGTAAAGCTCCTATTATATCTTTTTGTAATTTAAAATCTTAATTGAATTAGACATAATCGCTTACAAAAATGAAACACACAAATTACTTATCTAAATCTTTTTAAATCTCAATAACATTCTGAGGTTAATGTTGACTTCTGAAAATCCATTTTATTTTACTGTATTTATGTAATTCAGTTATAAGTAGGTAATTTAACATATTTTCATTCAAGAGAAATTCGTATATCTCTACGATTAAATGGTTATGATGAAAAGTTAAATTTTCTAGTTACTATCTAAAATAATCTCGCAGTCATGTCTCCACGGCATGTCGTCACCCCTTCATATTGATGTAATCATGTTTTGCATACCTTATCTACCCCCTTTAATATGGACAAGGGATAATAATTTAAACCTTAATTAACCCTTGTAATGCTTATAGATATACATAATTATATAACCCCTCCTCTTTCTCTGCTGAGATTTATGGGTAAATTAAAGTTATTGAGTTAGAAGGTCACACTATAAGTTTTGCGTAACATAAAAAAACCACAGATCTGAATGCATGTTTTCTACGTGCTGATTGAACGCTATCACTGCCTCTTCGGAGTTGGCAAAAGTGAAACCTCTCATCAAATCTTTGATTTTGGGGAAAATACAGAAATCACAGGGTGCTAGGTCGGGGCTATGCGCAGGATGGGTGACGAGTTGTACTTTTTCGGAAGCTAAAAATGACTTCGTTTTGTTGGCCGTGTGTGAAGAAGCGTTGTCATGATGTAGGAGAACGCGACTTTTGGATCGTCTTTCGCGAACTTTTCTAACACCCTGGGTAAACAAATGGTGGAATACCACCCGGCATTAACACTCTTTTGATCTGCAAGTGGAATGGTACAGATGGACCCGTAGCTGAGAAAAAAAACGCGATCATTTTTTTACCAACGTTCGGGTTCAAAACAATAAATCCACGTTTCGTCTCCTGTGGCAATGTCATAAACAGCATTAGAATGTCCGTGGTCGTACTTCAGTAGCATCTGTGAGCACCATTCCACGCGAAGCCCGCTTCTGCTCCGCTGTCAGTTCATGAGGGATCCAATGACAACAAAGTTTCCGAACTTTCAATTCTTCGTGTAAAATTTTCTGGATTTGACTTATACCAATCCCCAATAGTCCTCGAATTGTCTCATAGGTAATCTGCGGGTTTTCTTCAATTAACCGCTTAACAGTAGCCCCATTATTTTCGTTGACGACAGTTGAAGGCCGCCCTTCACGAAATTCGTCATTTAAAAACTCGACCTCTCTCAAATTCGGCAAACCATCGCCTCACGGTGCTCAAACAAGGTGCTTCTCTCCCAAAAGCATTTTGAAGACGAGCGGCACAGTCTTGCGGAGAGAGAGAACTTTTAAAATCATAAAAAATCATCGCTCTAAAATCTTTTCGACTTAATTCCATTTTCGTTGCATACTTAGAACTTTGATGTGTGATAAAAAACAATTGACAAATGATTTACCGCCAATTGTTTTTTTTTATTACTAAGAAGGTTGCAACGTTTAAAAAAATATAACATTCGAAATTCAAATAGTTCCGAGTTAGTAGGTAGGTAGTGGCTCGTGGTCTATGGGAAACCAACTATGTTAACACATTACAAAGGTACAACATCTAGCCAGGCCGGTATTAGGATGGGTGACTATTTCTTAAGACATTGACCCCTCCGTGTCTCGGAGAGCATGTTAACCGTCGTTGGTCCCGGTTGTCATACAAACATCTATGGCAGTCGTTAGGGGTAGTTGAAGCCCTAAAACAAAATGTGACTGGTTTACAAAACTTCGATATCCCCCTTGAGTTGTGGAGGTCAGATGGCAGTCGCTTCACGGAATATATCGAAGCTCAGCCGAATTGCAATTAGACTGGAAAGCGGACAAGTGGCCGGTTTTGCAACATTCTTCATGACTGCTTCGGTTCTATTGGTCGTAGCGTGATGTTATATAGCTCATAGGTACGCTTTCTCAATGGATGGACTGTTCAACTCATAAATATTTTTTCGATTCGAACATAACATAATCTGCTCTATTACTGATCTGTATCTTAAAATAAAATATTATAGTATCTTAGCCGTGTGCAGCGCCCCTTAGTGAACTCCACTGCGGGTGACGTAACCTAGCACAAACTTATTATTTGCGGTTGGTACAGTAATCGGGTCAAGGGATCGAACCGCAAAATTAAGTTTGTTTTTTATTGTTTATACTTTTCCGGGATAAAAAGTACCCAGCGTGGTGCCCAGGTTAGTAAAGAATAATTATACCAAGTTTCATCGTATTCGAACCAGTAGTTTTTGCCTGATGCCTGAACAAACAGACAGACAGACAAAAAAAAATTTAATGACATTTTTGGGTTCGGTTGTTTTTTTTGGTAGTTTTTTTGATATTTTCAATGTACAGAATTTTCACTTCTACAGATTAATTATAAGTATAGAATAGATTAATGCGAATGAATATAATTTTACATGTTCATGTGTTTTTTACGTAGTAGTTTTCCTAATACACGGAACCAACTAAATAACTGTATAAAATTTGCCCCACATTTCTATAAAACCACATCTGTCCAGTTTATCCCATATAGTAAAGAACACCAGGGCTTTGTGTACCATTAGTTGAAGTGTCTAAAAATGACCAGCATCATTAAATATAAGACAAAATCCCCCACAAAACTGGCAATATGTTGCCTGGTATGTCTGGTTAATTCACCGTAGGTACATACAAAACATATTAACGTCGGACAGGTGGATGCGACACTAAGTGCGGTCGCTTGCGTCACCTGGGATCTCTCGTTTTATTCTAGCAACCTTATACACTTGATATTTTATTATAGCTTGAATTCACTGTACTTGTTTCACACGTTTACGCTTGTTTCACAGGTATATAATATAGACTCTACGTGGAACTTAATCATACTTAAAATAACTACATACTAAACAATGGTAAGTAAAAATTTTTTTAAGAAAAAACTTTTTAGCATTAATTAATAGCATTAATTTTTCGCAGAATCAAAAGGACAACAAAACGTCGACAATTGTTTCGCCTCTAAACGAGGCATTATCAAGACTGTCTTGATAATGCCTCGTTTAGAGGCGAAACAATTGTCGACGTTTTGTTGTCCTTTTGATTCTGCGAAAAATTAATGCTATTAATTAATGCTAAAAAGTTTTTTCTTAAAAAAATTTTTACTTACCATTGTTTTGTCATGGATTTTCGCCAAGTAACGCCTGTTTCTATCCAATATTTAACTACATACTTACTATAAATATTATATGACTGCTTCGGAGGCGTGGTCGGTAGTCTATACACTTTCGACGCCGGAGTCTCGGGTTCGATTCCCGGTCGGGACAAACTTTGTGTGAAGACAGATATGTTTGTACCGAAGTCTGGGTGTTTCCTATGTATAATATGTATGTGTTCACAAAAAAAATGTATATAAGTATTTATATCAGTTTATCTAGTACTTATAATCACAAGCTCTGCTTAGTTTGAGACTAGATGGCGTTGTGTGAATTGTCCTAACACATTTATTTATTTATATTTATAGATACAAAAATCACTTTTCTATCCGTGAAGCGGTAGACAGAGGCGCTTATTACACCCATGATTCGCCTGACACTTCGTGCATCCCACGTAATAAGTGGTGAGTCTATTGCGTTTCCGTGAACTGGGTATGCCAGTGCCTCGTCCGTTTGTTAGCAGGTGCAACGCGCCCTATATCTAGCATCTATATTTATACAACCACGCCTACATCCTAAAGGGGTTACGCAGTCACACATTTTGCTAGTTACTGCGTTTGTCCAACGTTATTGCCGTTATCGGGCACTAAAGGCAGTAAAAATTCCAACCATTCTATAATTTGTTCTATAAGTTGTGTAAATAATTTGTCAGGCGGGCGAATCCGCGGGTTATAAATAAATCACTAAAACTGAAATGTCCAATTAAAACAATTTACAAAGGCATGCAATGTATGAAGACTTATGGACTTCCTATACGTCTTGATCTGCAAATTCCTCACATCCAAAGGAAGAAGGAACCTGTGGAATCTCCGGTACATTTGTCTACATTAATGACACTCCATTAAGCACTTCCATAACCTAAATAAAGTTAGTTATTAAAATAATCTTATTACTCGCGTTAGTTACGGACATACATTTACATAATTAAGTAACAATATCTTACACTTTATGCTTGCTGAGTTACTTCAGTTTTATGTCTTATATTACGAAAAGGAAAATAATTAATTCATGTAGTTTTAGTTTCCATGTCTACCTACTCATTACCAAAAAAAACATTATTAAGTATATTTACATAGTGTATTATATTTTGTTGTATTAGAACCCGTCAAAGTGAGACGCCATTTTGGGATCAGTAGTTAAAATGGCGGACTCTTTAAAGTTGTACTGAAACTGGCAATGTTATTCTGAAAAAAAAAGTCTGCTCTGACCTAATTGCAACGACGATTAGAAATATTGGTTTTGTAAAGTGCTATTAGGTAGCTACTACCGGAATACAAAACATAAATAACACTAAATCACGTCTTGATCTCCGAAGGGGTAGCTAGAGGCGTTTATATCGCCCACATAATTATAGTCACTGTACATGTTAGGCTCACATATCTTGGTGAGACCCCTATGCACCCAGTAATCCGACAACACACATTTAATCTAGACCATGTTTATTGGGAAAAGGTAGACGTATGTCTGCCTTTTATTTTATCTTAAAACTGTATGAATAAAACGTACTTCCACCTCAAATAACTTAACATAAAGGTCTGTTCACCTAAATAACTTCCAAGGTTCTAAACTACCTTACCCTTTGCAAAATAACAAATGCACAATGAGATGCAGCTTTCAGAGTAAGTACTCTCTTTATGTACAACAGTCGACAAACACCTTTACTTTGCGCACACTAACCCATATTCTCCGGTTGAATTTTACGACTTTATGACTCAGGAGATGATAGCCAAGAATTTATATGATACCTACGATCCATTTATGAGTATGAACGATGGAAGCTCATGTTTTACTACCTTTGATACAGTCGATAAAACGTGTAGTTTCAGTACTGAGCTCAGGTGCAAGAATCGTAAATTCATGATTTGAATTTGTATTATTTGTTTCGTTACTCGAATAATGACGAAATTATTCGATTTTACGTTTGTCAAATATACAAAAGTGTAAAGACTGATTCACACTTTTTTTGCAGGATTAACGAGCTTCACTCATATTATAAGTATGTAACTGCTGGGGTGAATCGGTGCCCTTGCAATGTAGTTATAATATTTTGCTTCAAGCTTAATCCTGCAAAAAAACGTGCAGTACCTACAACGTCGTGTGTATCAGATATGTATAATGTCTTCGTGGAAGAATTTTAACTAGTTTGTCAGTCGGACTTGCTCATCTATAAACGGGTTACTGGCATTGTCTTTCGTTTTTTCGTTGGCAAAGTTTTAGATGACAATCGAAATCTAAAAAGTTAAGTTAGTAAAGATCTTGGTTGTTTTCCAAATTATCATCTTAGTATATTTAAATTATGCCACAGCCAGCATTCTGGGAACCTTTCCAGTCAGCAATGACGCGGAGGATTTTTTAAACGATATTTTGTAATGTAAATATTGTTTGTGCATAGTTATGTAAATCGTTCTCTAGTGATTATTGATTAAGTAATGACGAATGTTAAGGTGTAATTATTATACTGCCGATTATATCATATTTATTACAATGATTTTATTGTCTCCATAAGATTGTTTTTTAATGTTTCCTCACTTACTCTACTCAAATGTGTGAAAGTGCTAGCCATTGGGGCTACTCACTTTCACATCATTTTCTAACAATTTATGTCCATCCAAAGGTTGCCTGTAAGAGATCGCTTTTAGTGATAAGGCCGCCATCTATACATTTTCATATGATGTTTCTCATATTTATTTGTATGTGTGTACAATATAGTTTGTTCTATATACTTGGATGAACTTGTTAAACATGTAGGTTTAAGTATTTAAAATTGGTTGAGTTTTTAACCTATAAAATTGCTAATGTCAATAACCACAATACGTAGCATTTCCCTGATGTAAATTGAGTATCATTATGTTAGAAAAAATGTATTTTTAAACAGTAGCTTCTTTTGCAGTATGCATGAAAAGACTATAATTAATCAACAAAGAAAGAACAGCCTATTTGCAGTAAGTACACTGTAATGGATCCTTTCGTATAATTTAGATGGTAAATTACCTACACGACCATTATATATATAAAGCACAGGTAACACTGAGAGCGGAGCGAATAGAATTCAACTGCGATTCGCTTCGCTGGAACTGGTTAGATGACGTGCTATTTGCATTTCTGCTTTAACATTACGAAGCTAAATAGTTATTACCTACGTACATGCACTTGAAACGGTTGATCTTTATCAGTAACACAATCACCACCCAGTAAACCTTAAAGTGGATAGGTTTGCAAGGATCAATTTTTTTTTTACATATTAGTTCTGTTATTTTGATTTGGCCTTTCATATGATATGAACTAGAATTAATTAATTACGATCAAATGAGTGATTTTTATTAAATTTAAAATTTAAAAGTGTTTAAAAAATCGTGCGTCATAACTAATATCTAAATAGGAATTCATCGTGATGATAGTAGGTACGATACCTTATTGCTACCCCGACGTTTCAATAGGATGGACACTGGGTTAGTCCATCGAAAGTTTTAAAAATAATGAACTGAAACTAACCTGTTTTTTAGCTTCGTTCCCAATAGGACCAATTCCTTATATTAGTACTATGCCAGCAATTTATTAGTTCTCTTAGAGTCTTAGATGATGTTAGAATAAGCAAGTCATACATTTGAATAAAGCGAGATAATCATTGTCAATTATAGGAATATGAGATGCTATTAAACATAGAAATGTGTTTTATACGTTAGAGCTATTTTATTAATTGTTGGATATATATTTAAGGGCAAGTATTTTCTGCCTGTACTGCAGAGATGGTTCGATCGGTGTTGGATGGCTCGGATACAGATAAGCTCGGATTACAGAATGATTATTGATTTATTATGCTATACCAAAGATATCTTGCATAGTATAATTTTTTTTTGGGTGGTATAAAAGACTCAAAGTTCCCAAAAAATGCAACTAGCTCGCCTTCAATAGAAGGCGAGCTGTGTGGGCCTAACAGTATTGGCGAAATGTGGGTGTAATAAAGGCCTCTGCCTACCCTTTCTAGAATATAAACGTGATGTTGTTTTATGATACTTTTTTGGGATAGCAAGAAAAATGACGTTTTAATCACCACACACACAAAACATAACCAAAAAATCCTAGTACCATGTGTCATATTAAATGGTCTATCTATTCGAAAATTTTCATCCTAATGAGGGCAGCCTGTGATTGATTACTAAACATTGTTACCGAATCACATGTTAATACCTACTTAATGTACCTTAGTAAACATACAGATCAGATAAAATTTGTGGTCAGTATGTTTCGAAGACCTTAGCCTTAACGCTAAAATGCAATGTAATGCATCATTGTGTAAAGCATTTCATATGTATACGGCATTCGATACACGTCTCCATTCGTTTCTATTCTCACGAAACAAGCCACAATTGATAAATAGTTGCTAGTTTAAAAAGTTCCAATTATAATTATTAGGTTTCTTTTTCTGATTCATAAAATTATGTGTGTGAAAAAATAAAATAAAATATGTGTGTGAATTACTCCGGTTAGATATCGATTATAAATACATTTGGTGTATAAATCTACAATAAAGGAGACTACATATTTGAGCCGTTTCGGGTAGAGACGCTGGGACCTTGGGGTCCGAGTGCTCGCGGCCTATTCAAATATTCATCATTCATCACTCATGATCGACATTTCTCAAGACCACAAGGCTGGTTACTATTGGGCACAAATAATAAGCATTGCCACACAACGTGGCAATGCTGCCAGCCTTCTCGGAACATTGCCAGTCGGCGACGAGGCGTAGGAATTCTTTGACGCATATTAGAATTTAGATGTAATCTTAGTAGGTATAATTAGAATAGGTTATGTACATATTTAGTTAGTTTCAATTGTATATATTGAAATTCTTATTGTAAATACAAGCAATATAAAACTTTATTCATAAATGTATAATATAATTTATACATAACAACAAATCAGTATTGCTACATTTGCGTTAGATTCGTATTTGTTACGGGCTGTTACAGGCATTCAATTACGTTACCCGATTCGGACGTGTACCGGGAGTCATCAATCATAACGGAATAGTCACCCTGTCGAATAATGGCTATAATTATATGTTAATATGTACCACAATGCGGATGCTGAGGTTATAAATCTTACGGTATTAATCTTGTATATAGGATGCTATAGGTAGTTAGGATTTATTTTCCTCTTTTGTTATAGAAATGTCTAGAAAGTGATGAGCGTCAGAATTTTGTTGGTTGGATAACTTATTCTTGGTTTTTTCATTTTAGATGCTCTCCACATGTATGACCTGGTCTTATAAATTAATTTACTATCATAACGTATAGTATTAAACAAAGTCGCCTCCGGTCCCTATGTATGCTAAGATCTTTAAAACTACGCAACGGATTTTAATGCGGTTTTTACCAATGGATAGAGTAGTTCTCGAGGAAGGTTTTTGGGCGTCCGCTAGTGAAGTATAATATTCTATCGTGTTACCAAAGATGCAATGCTGAAAAAAAAGGGATAACATCCTAAAGTTTTTGTTTTTAAATAATGTCAAGTTGTTTCCATAAATATTATTTTAGTAATAAATATTAGAACTACGTCAGGTAGCAAGTTTAATAGCCACTTCGAAAAGATTGAAAATACGGGAGCACACAATTCATAACGAAATGAAAAAGCGTCAATACATAACGATGAAGTAGGGTTGTCACAACTTTCTTAGGACAAATATTTTTTATTTTACGTAATTAGTTGTCTTTTGTCTCCTATTGTATTTTCTGTTTGCTATGAGATTCATTTATTTTGTCATAAATCAATATTAATATGATAAACTATCTATCACATTTCGCTAATATTATGACATTGAACTGAGTAACCACTATACATAAAATGTATTACTATAAGTTCCACCAAGTGCCAACAATCGAAAGCATAAATTACACACCTTTATTCCCGAAGAGGTAGGCACAACACATTTTGTTAGCTCCACGTGGCAAGCCTAACGCTATTATCGGGCAATGGAAAATCCATAATCACTCTGGAATTCAAACTTAAATTCAAAACGCAAGGACAGATGTTACAAACCACCAAATATAATCTCTGCAGTACGAGCAATCGTTGCAATCCGAGCAACTTAACTTAATTTGCAATTTATAGTAACTTAATAAAAACTAAACATTAAAACTGGTTGGTTATAAAACGTTGTTACATAAGCTAAGCGCGTGAAAACGCGAGACTGACCTGTACCATACCATAGTACCTGTAATATTATAAAATCGAATGACTTGTTGTATTTTACGCCAAACAAAAGTATAGAAATAACAAAAAAGGAAATTTGAAAACTGTCAACCCTATTCGTACCAGAGACGGCGTTGTCTGCCCACCCCTGAACATTGCCCCCACCCGATTACGTACAGGAACCGTACCTATGATGAATAGCCGTAACTTACCGGTGTTCAAGCATTACTGTTTGAACCTATAGCGCTTTGTCTGAACACATTTAAATATAACCCGGTCTAAGATTATTAATGACTTATTTCTGTATTTTAAGTTTTTATAAACTTAAGACTAACGGGAGATATATACATACCTCTTTATTACCCGACGTTTAATAAAGAGAGAAACGTCGGGTAATAAAGAGGTATGTATATATCTCAATAATCGCGCAAAAGACCCGTTAGTCTTAAGTTTATAATGTGTACAAAACGCGAAAGTTTAAAGAAGTATTTTAAGTTTTTGTTTGAAATCTGTAGACATTCTGGATAGGGCTACAAAAAGGTCGATTATACTCCTTGCGAGAAATTGCTAGTAGGTATAGAATCAGATCGTTTTAGGGTTTCACCCTGTTACTTCGCGCTGTCCGTACGTCAGACTGTCCGTCGGTCACCAAGCTGTATCTCATGAACCGTAATAGTTAGAAAGTTGAAATTTGATGATGTAATTCTGTTGCCGCTATAACAACAAATAATAAAAAAAAGAATGAAATATTTGTTTTGCCATTTTTAAATATAATGGTACGAAACCATACGTGCTCGAGTCCGAATCGCACTTGACCTGTTTTTAATATATATATTACCAGCTGACCCCGAAGACATTGTTTTGCCATAGGGTGAGGAAACTTTTTTTTTCAAAAGGATTAACTCTGATACAGTTCAAACTAAAATATCTCAAATATTAACACAGGCCATCGAAAATTGTCCTTTAACCTCAAACCTCAAAATTTAAACAGTTTCTATCGAGATTATTTATGAAAACCGCAAAGTTTAATATTATAATCCGCTTAGTTAACCGAGTTAAAGTCGACTTGGCGCTTTGATACGAAGTTTCGTTTACAGTTAGTGGAACTATTTTGAGAAGAGAATCAACCCTAGTGGTGACAATGACTGTGAAAGAAAAGCTTAGTTTCAATTCTCCGAAGAAGAAATTATGTATATTTGTTCGGCTATTAAAAATGGCTGAACAAATTTTGATCAAATTTGGTACGAAAATAAGACCTAGGCCAATAGTAGGCTACTTATTAACGCGATAATAGGTTTATATAACTGTCCATAGGACACCGGTTCAAATTCAAACTTTTTGTTTAAAATTATCTGACATTATCTTAATATTATTTTTTTGTTTGCAGGTACTTTTAATGAAAACTACTAAGCAGTTAGCGGAGCAAGTTGGACATAAGTATATATATAACTATTTGAAGCAACCTTACCCCTTAACATCTTATAATAAAAATGGTGACAGTAAAATAGACGAAAAATCAATATTACGTATTAAAATATGTATTTAAAGTGCCATTAATGCATCTAACTGCTGCTTCCGTGGCGTGGTCGGTAGTGCATCGGCTTTCGACTCTGGAGTCTCGGGTTCGATTCCCGGGTCGAATAAAATATTTGTGTGATCAACAAATGTTTGTTTCGGAGTTTGGGTGTTTTCTATGTATATTATGTATGTATTTAGAAATATATAAGCATGAGTATGTTTATTAGTTGTCTATATCCCATAGCACAAGCTTATAGCTTAGTTTGGGCTAGATGACGTTGTGTGAGAATGTCCAAAATATTTATTTATTTAATTAATAGTTACTGGTGTCAAGTGGACGTATAATATGCCTCAGCTTTAGGGAAATATGCGTGATTACATATATTGTTGATTACATACTCGTAGATTAGACAAAAAGATGGCGCCTACCGCAAATGTCCATGTCAAATCTAGTCTCGATAATTCTAGTTCAAGAACTCCGTAAAGTCGACATGTACACTTCTAGTATCAAGTTTGTAACTATAAGAAGAAGAATAAAATAAGACGGAAAGTAAGGTGAAGTTGACGGGCTCGTGGTCTAGTGGCAACCGACAATGTTGACACATTGCAACATCGACTAAGGCCGGTCGTAGGATGGGTGACCATTTCTTAAGACATTGAGACTCCTCCGTGTCTCGGAGAGCACGTTAAGCCGTCGGTCCCGGTTGTCATACGAACATCTATGGCAGTCGTTAGGGGTAGTTGGAGCCCTAAATCAAAGATCCGACCGGTCTAACTACAGAACTTCGATATCGCCCATGGGTTGTGGAGGTCAGATGGCAGTCGCTTCACGGAAAATATCGAAGTTTAGCCGAATCGCAGTTAGACTGGACCGCCGACCCCAAATGCGTTGGGAAAAGGTTCGGTGAATGATTATGATAAGTAAGGGGAAGTTACCCCACTAAGATGTTATTGCCCCACTAAGGTGTTGTTGCCCCAAAGATGTTATTACTTGTGCCATATTTTCTTTTGCTGTCAACCTACATTAATACACACAACATTTTTTTTTAAACGGACCGTCTTATCATGTAACACAAGAATTAGGAACTGTGCAAAATCATATCAAAATAAGCGTATTTTTTTAAATCCAATATTTCAGAGGAAATTCATCTACTAAAAGTGCTTACTAAATACTGAAAATATGTACACCGTAGTGAGCCTTTTCATAGTATTCAATTAATATGGTAAATAAACTTTAATTTCGAACCTGTCAATCTGTCTTTCTTCGCAAACGATGCTGAAATGGTTTCATTTCCTTTCGTATTTTACAAAATGTTCATGGCTCGAATTTATATTTTCAAAAATATATTTTACTATGTATAAAATACAATTTGCAATGACAGTTCATTTTGTGTGAGTTAATTGATTTTCGGATGATTTTATAGTTTGATCTTATTAGTCAGTAGTTATTTTACGAGTAAATACGAGTACAATACTTTTTTGAAAAATAGAATACCACCTATTGCATTGTTGTATTTATTTTTGATTAAAACTCATTCATTCATTCATTAGAATTCATTGCATACCATAGAAACCAAACAAAACATTTGTTTCTAACGTGGCTTTCAACAACATACCATCATGATGGTATATCTATTTTCACACCAACATCTAAGAGGATCCCACAAAAAGCATGGTATCATTTGTAACAATTAGCCCCACCGGACTCGGGCCATATTTCTCAATTATGGTGCCATTCAGTTCCATATTCAAAGGTCGAATAACAAAAATAGGGCGACGACATTACCTTTTAAATTTCTTTTATGTTCGTTTTTAAGATTTCAATCATGATCTGTCCACTTCTAAGTTTGTGCTGCTTAATTAAAAGGTCAATAAATCTTCAAACATCACCAGTAAAATCCACCTGTCTTCCTACCATCTTCCAAAACAAAGTAACAAATAAATTTCATATATAATAATCAGCGAATTAAATTACGGTATACATTTTAACATCTTCAGTTTAAGATGACAGCCTGTCTTTTTCGTCTCAATCCACGTTATAAAGAGCTCTTGAGTCTAAAGCAATTAGTTCTACCAAACCTAATTTGTCTTGCTCATGAAAGTTTCACGCCTCCATATTGAAATTAATCCTAATTAAGAAGTATGACATGTATTTTTTGTTAATATTTAACAAGACCCGCATCATCCACATGGTGTTTAATAATTATCCTTATTATGTCAACATGAAGTAATTTGAAAAAGAATTTTACCGTTAGGGACAGTAGTGATTGGGCCGTCTAATGTAGACCCAAAATTGGTTAAAAACAGTTACCAATTTTAGTTAAGTATTTTATGTTCATTCATATAGAAATAAAATATAGTTCAATTCATAATCTGGCGTATCTTTGAGCCGTGATTTACCTACATATTGTGGCTTAGAAGTAAAAAAACATGCAAGACAATTATATTGTACAAATAAATAAAAGCATCGATCATTTCCAATGAATCATTTCATATAAAAATTTCACAATCTGTCTTGCAACATTATTTCTCCTCATTACCCAGGCAAAATATAGACGGCCTGGAAAATGACCGCAATAAAACAAACTACGGCCATATGTCAATTTTTTTGTTTCATACACCATTACGAAAGTCGACTTCTTCACATTCATAATAGGGTTGTCAATCGTATAACAGTGATTGTACGGTAATATTTTAGGTTGTAAGCATGTCAAACGACGTCACGGCCAATTTAAACGTAGCAGACGAGTACGAAACAAAGAAAAAATAAAGGTTTAATAGCTAAGACATGAGCCCCTTTAAGTCAGCTATTTTTAAACAAAACAGATGTATACGACAATAATTGTCAGATGTGATTATGTTGTACAGATAAACTTGCTGTACGAGTTTGACATTTATTTTGATGCAGAAAAGTTTCGTTTTATGTTCAGTCTCATACATTTTGTGTTTCATTCTATGTCGTAACACAAGGAAATATAGCAAACAGAAATATATTTAATAGGTTAAGTGGGATATGTCTACTATAATTTATATTGATTTTGAAGGTTTGCATAGTTACTATAGACACATTTGAAACTATAAGTAGTGTAAGTATATTTTAGTAAATCAATATGGCAATATCTACAGAAACTTGTCGGTCACCCTCCAATCAATGAAATGGGAGCAAATAACTATTTGAATAAATAACGATATGAAGCAGCCCTAGTTCGTGCAATTTTGCTGTCGAATACACAACACGGTGAAACATCAAAGGCCACCGCAATGTCACTAGGGTTGTTACGTTATAGAAATCGGATATTATAAATGACGTATCGGTTCTCTTTGGTTTAGAATAAATTAATATTGTTCTTATTCTAAATAAGGGTATTAATGTCAATGTAAATTTCCTATAGATACATAACATTTTATAAGATCCCTAGCAACTTGGGAACGTTCACGTTTGTTCACACGTTAACTTCTTGAATACATTGAGGCGTCAGACCGCAAACCCGAAGCTTGATTTAGCATTATCTAAATACAAATCTTGTGTAGTGTTGAATGTATCTTGTAATAAGTTCGTTGCTTTGAATTTCAGAGGTCATTTGATTGTTGTCTCTCGTTTTGAGATCAGAAACGTCCCTGAAGGAGCTTTTTGTATACATTTTATTTTCAAATACAATGGCATGGAAATCCTTATAAACCTTTATGTTATAATACTTCTAGATTCTGAGAATAAGGTTATATAGTTAACCCATAATAGTTAACCAATAATAACTAGGTATGCAATGCATGATACTAATTGAAAATGTTGAGCGGAGCAAATTTTGCCTTCGGTGATTGACTTCGGGAATTGACTGCTTCGGTGGCGTGGTTGGTAGTGCATCCGCTTTCGACGCCGGAGACTCGGGTTCGATTCCCGGTCGTGACAAACTTTGTGTGATGACACATACGTTTGTACCGAAGTCTGGGTGTTTCCTATGTATACTATGTATGTATTTAAAAAAAAAAGTATATAAGTATTTATATCAGTTTATCTAGTACTCATATCACAAGCTCTGCTTAGTTTGAGACTAGATGGCGTTGCGTGAATTGTCCTAACATATTATTATTATATATATATATATATTATATTTTCTTAATTTTTTTTATGCTCTATTTTCACGATTTCAGAGATATGCACTCCTCGGGTATGATGTCGACCAGCATGCCAAATTTGGTCAAAATCGATCGAGCCGTTTCGGAGGAGTTGGCACACAAACGATTTACACTTGTCGCCTAAGATTGAGCTTCGGTCAATAATTGTAAGATGGCAAAGAAATAAAATACTAATTTTATTTCAATCTATGGCGGTGTTATTTCTATAAACATAAATTAGTTGAATATGCTTACCGCGCACAAATTCAGTAGTAAAAATATTATAATTTCTAGAAATTACCATGTAACAACCCACATAACCCTGTTTTCAGTAAACTAGAATTTCTCTATAGCCGGAGGCTTTATATCATGCATGTATATACAATAAGGTAGCAGTTCGATGCCCGGCGGCTGCAATTACATGTATCATAAGCAAATTTCCTATAACACTGACCAGTATTACACGGAGGTTAAAGTTAATGCGAACTTATGGACTAGGTAAATTCTCACGAAGTGTATTGTTGCGAATTATAGTTTCATTATTATAACAATACTAGGTGCTATTTAAGTTTGACCTTTTATATTGCTACTGTAGAAACTTGGTAGACTTACAAATTGTTCTTTTGAACTTTGAGTGATTGAAAGATTATTAATATCGGTAATTCGGCTAATAGACATATAAAAAATCACGCCTATATTCCTAAAGGGGTAGACCAAGGCAAATAACGATTGCCCACATTATATCAGTTTTTTTATTGTTGGTCTTGCTCCCACAACGTCATCTAACCCAAACTAAGCTATAGGCTTGTGCTATGGGACCTAGACAATTGATAAACATACTTATTGAGCGAAGCGAGCCGAAGGCGAGCGGAGCTCTCAACGGGTGACTCAAATTATTTTTCAAACGATTTATGTTAAATTGTTTCTCGGCGAATACTCGGCCGATTTCGGATTTTCTTGCACTCATCAATAGCTTACAGTATTACCCAGGTTATTACGATGACAGAATTTTGAATTTAAACTCGCTTCGCTCAAATATATGCTGCAGCGTAACGGTACGTTTCGCGACTGCGGCGACCTAGTATATTTCTAAATACATACATAATATCGATAGAAAAACACCCGAACTCCGAAACAAGCATTTGTGGATCACACAAATATTGGATTCGACCCGGAAATCGAACCAGAGACTCCGGAGTCGAAAACCGATGTACTACCGACCACGCCACCGAAGCAATCATTTTGTTACTATTATTATTGGTAATGTGACCTTGTAACGTATACTACATACATTATATACATTACCATAGGGTAATGGTAATCGTGCCACTAATTGTCCCTTGATCGACAAGTGCAAAAACAAATGAGGTTTAATTAGACCAATGAGATTTTCCAGAACCAAATTTACTATTGGTCATAGAAATTACTCACACACAGAAAGAACACGTTCCCTAAACCAAATGCACGTGAAGTTGGTCAATACACTATAGGTTATTGAAAGTAGGAGTATCTAAAGCAACATAGTCGGTTGAAGTGAAATGTAGAAACACCGTATCAAAAATTTCTCAGATCCCGATGTTGGTATTCAATTGCCCATCGGATATGGCGTTTATATGGCTCTGCACGAGCGGCAGTGATGGTATTCAGCAAAATATTTTGTCACAACTATGCAATGTATACGTTACATTCTTAAATAATTTCCCGCCGTTCACAAAGGAATCTCACAGTTTATTTAAGGGTTTAAATATTATTTCTTAAATGAAATGTAGCTTTATAATCTATCAATATTTTTTTTGCTGAACATGTTACATAACTGCATCTTAGGTGCTATTTGATGTATAAGGAACACATGTCCTACCTATTTAGGCAATGTACAAATAATAACTATCAGGCAACAGAAATAAGCAGGAGACCCAAAAAATTGTGTTACAAAGATTACAATTGAATTAATTCTTATAAATAGCCTTTTTCCCGAAGGTGGATTACCTTAATCCATAAAAAAATAAAACAACTAGGTACCTATGTGAGTTGTGTACAAAAATATTTAAAGTAGAAATGTTGTAAATTTATTTGACAGCTTTTCAACCAATTCATGAATTCATTTATTTATTTAAAAAAAGTATAGAGATATGAGGTAAAACGTCAACATCAAAGGGTGTTGTGCTCGGAAAGTAAAATTTTCAAATACCTACGTTACATATTTGTTTTATTTTAATACGTATATAAAGTATCCGAACAAACACGCTTTTGTGTAACTTGAAAAATTTACAACTATTGGTATAATATGTAATAGGCAAGCGGCAAACCCCCTGAAAAACTAAAATGACTGACCAATCACTGAAAATGCCCCTATACAAATTTGTACTTTTTGTAAACAAATTTGTAAAGGGGGCAATCACATTTTCACTGATCGGTCAGTCATTTTCATTTCTAAGCACTTTTTCGGGGGTTTTCTCGCTTGCCTATAAGTAAGTAATAGATCAACAATATTGTGCCGCGGATTTAAAAGAAAAAACATATTTGTAAAAACGAATTTTCGCAAAAGGCAGTTTTCTAGAACCATTTTGTAAATGAGATTCATTCATCCGTCTTTAATCATTAAATAACCAAATATTAACGAAAAATAAAACCCTCAAATTGACTCAAAAGAGTTGTTATGTAAATTTTTCCGAAGAAAATAGCAATACTCACAAATCAAGTAATTCTCATTGGGGGTGTAATCTACATACATTACCAATCAACGTTCATTCAGCTTTGTGACTGGTAACTGCTTGTATCTTGATTTATGACTTGTAAACATACTTTCTGAAATTATATGTAAAATTAGTTACCTACAAACTTTTCTTCTTAGTTATGTTTGCCCAATTTAGTGGGGTAACCGAAATCTTAGAAAGTTCAAGTTGTCCCACACTGTAAATTTCATAGAATGTTAGTAAAAGATAAATGGATTTTTTTTGTTTCAGATTAAAAGTGATAATTTTCTGACATAATTATTATATTATTGTTAGTCCATTTATATACTCCAAATAAAGTCCAAGACGCCCAGGACTTTAATTGGCTATGCCATAGCGGCTGGCACGTAAGATTTTCTTGCCTCTCATCAACATTACATCGCAAAGCAACGGGTTTCAATTTTTTTTCAAAATTACAGTATAGCTGCTACTTTTAATTAAATTCATTCGGCCATTTTGGACATAACCCATTATAAATGTGCCCGTTGACGGCAATAGGCTTGCCCCCTATTACGTGGGACTAAAAATACTGGCAAATTGTGGGTGTGTAATGCACATCTGCCTACCCCTTTGGGATAGGCGTGATATGTGTGTGTGTGTTTAGTTTAGTTATATAGTAAAATTAGGTACTAGTTTTGGCACTTTAGTTAGTACTTAAATCTGTCGATTGGACTTGGAAATACTCTATTTCGTGGTATATAACACCTGTTCTGTCTGTTGAGAGTGGTTATGAAATTTCTATAGTACCTGTTAACGGCAACAACAAACGGCCCTGATTACGTGGGACCAAAAATTACTGCACCTATTAATGCACCTCTGCCGCGTGATGTACCTATGTCGGTCTGTCTGTACGTATGGTTATTATATATCGTTCTAAACAACGGAACGATTTAAGTCATTCTGGTTTCTAAAATGTGATTTACGAGTATATACACAACAAAAGCACACAAACGTCATGTCGAACCGGTGTAAGTGACTAGTTCAAATAATATCCAGGATGTTAACAATTGATTAATTGGAAACAATGTCATTGAACTCAATTTCTTTCTCCTACATTCAATGGTGATTGAACAATTTTTATGTCTCCAAAATAAATTTTTCCATGTGTCCGAATTATTGAATCTCGAAAGTTTTTTTAAATAAAAACTATTTTTACTTGGACGAGGTTTTGACAGTCCGAGCATATTCTACCTCAATGTACAGACAAACATTTCTACGGTTTTATTATAGTAGGTATCTATAGATGAAAGGTAATTCGAAAGCTTGTCTATAGAAAGACTTACGCGAACAACCATCAAATGGTTTATAAATTAATTTTTCAATTAATATGTATTTCTTTAATTAATTTATGCATTTAGATGCATTTATAAGAGCCTCGCCCGACTCGTATATTCCGCGACTCATAACTTCAGTAAACACTTCTGTTTGTTGTTTAATAGCTTGTTATACAAACTAAATCACTCTTAGACTATTTTATTATGAAGACTAGCTGATACATACGACTTCGCTCGTGTGGGTTAGTTCACTATTCTCACGGTAATAAAATAAAAGATTTAAAAATAATTGAGCGGAGCGAAGCGAAGCTCTATCTTAGACGACAAGTGTAAATCCTTTGTGTGCCAACTCCTCCGAAACGGCTTGACCGATTTTGACCAAATTTGGCATGCTGGTCGACATCATACCCGGGAGTGCATATCTCAGAAATCATGAATATAGAGCATAAAAAAAATTGAGAAAATTTGCCCCGCTCTACATTTGTAATTATTAGCATGCATTGCATACCTAGTTATTTATATTTATGTTCCGCATTTCATATGTATTTAGTGTAATGGAATTACAAACAGACTTATAAATTTTATATATGTATAGATTTAGATTATGTCTCAAAATTGTGAAATTATATACACATTTTTTTTTTTTTTTTTTTTTTTTTATATTTGGTTCGCCAAATTGACGCCGCCCGCCTGGTGGTAAGTCGTGACGACGTCTAGCGATTGTGGGCCACTCTCACAGCACACATTACTATTGAGAGTGGCCCTCAACTTGACGACCTACTGATGTGCCTCTTCACGCTCCGCTTAAAGAACCCAGGATTATATGTGGGAGGAAACACGTGCACAGGCAGGGCGTTCCAGGCCACTATCGTTCGGCAGAGAAACGAACGTTTAAAACGTTCGGTTCTCGCGAACATGCTATCCACTGTGTGGGGGTGGCATCTCTGCCCGGCACGAGTCGTTCGGGATCGGAAGGAAGAGGGTGGGATCAGATTGAAGAGCTCTTCAGAACACTCGCCGTGGTAAATACGGTAGAATGCGGCCAAGGAAGCTAATGTTCGGCGCTGAGCTAGCGGCTCAAGGCTTCCCGTTACCTCCGGACAACCAATAATACGGATAGCCCGTCGCTGCATAGCGTCGAGAGCGTCCAGCAGATACTTCGCGGAGCCGTCCCAGAGGTGAGAGCAGTATTCGACGCAGGGTCTAATCTGCGTCTTGTACAGCAGACACCTCTGGTCCGGTGTAAAGAATCTCTTTACCTTATTCAGTATTCCTAGTTTCCGCGAAGCTAGCCCTATACATCTTTCGATGTAGTTTTTATTATTGAGCTCTCGACGAACGTCTATGCCAAGGATATCAAGGTTGTCCTTCATTGGTAATAATGCATTCTGAAGAGAGGGTAGGGGAAGGAAAGGGGATTTCTTCGCAGTAAATGCACACGCCTGTGTTTTGCGGGCATTGAACTCGACCAGGTTCTCGGTACCCCATTGAGAGATACTGTCGAGGTTACGGTCGAGATCAGCCACGAGTCGTCGTCTCTCCTCCTCAATCTCAGATCGCCCCGCCGTCGGACGAACCGAGTAACTCCCGTGCAGTGTGCTGTCATCTGCATAGCAATGAATGTTCCCGAGGGATAGCATATCATTGATATGCAGAAGAAAGAGAGTTGGTGATAGTACGGACCCCTGCGGTACCCCGGCATTCACTTGCAAGAAGCGAGAAGCCTGGCCATCGCAGAGGACCCGCACTCGGCGCTCGTTTAAAAAGCTGGCAATCCAGCTGCACAGTTGAGGAGGTAGACCATATGCCGGAAGCTTGGAAAGGAGCGAAGCATGCCAGACCCTATCGAAGGCTTTGGCGATGTCCAGGCTAATAGCCAAGGACTCGCCGTGCCTTTCCATAGCCCCACCCCAGACATGCGTTACGAATGCCAGAAGATCACCCGTTGATCGCTTTGGCCTGAAGCCGTATTGTCGATCATTGATTAGCGAGTGATCCTCTAGGAATTGCATGAGCTGCTTATTTATAAGGAGCTCAAGCACCTTGCAAATGACTGAGGTGACAGCTATGGGTCGATAGTTGCCTGGATCGGACCGATCCCCTTTCTTGGGGATCGGTTGTACGTTCGCCTCCTTCCAGACCTCCGGCACGAGCCCTGAAGAGTATGACAGGCGGTACAGACGCGTTAATACTGGAGACAACTCAGCTGCACATTTTCGTAGCACCACCGCCGGAATGCCGTCAGGGCCACTGGCTTTCCGCGTGTCGAGTGACCGCAGCACTGCCCGTACATCACATTGCCTGATAACAATATCAGGCATTGTGTGGCCACAGTTGGCGATGGCGGGGGGCTGCAGGCCACGGTCGTCGACCCGGGAATTAGCCGCAAAGAGGTCTGCGAGCATATCCGCTTTCTCTTGGGCTTTGTGAGCCAGTGTTCCATCTGGGTAACGCAGCGGTGGCAGCGAGGGCTGACAAAAGTTAGATTGCACGGCTTTGGCCAGTTGCCAGAATCCACGGCTGCCCGTGGGATGGGAAGTGAGCTCCTGACCAAGCCGCGCGACGCGCTGGGCATCCGCTCTCTTAAAGGCCCTCTTACTCGACTTTGTGGCCCGGTTGTACGCTGCTTTGAGGTGGCCCACGTTTGGGTCGCGCACAGCCCGGGCCCTGATCCAGGCGCGATATGCCGACTGTTTTTGTCGAACAGCTTTGGCACAATCTCGCCCGAACCAGGGACGGGCTCTGCGGATACTGGCGACATCAGTGAAAGGAATGTAATAATCCATCCCTAAACTGATCTCGCCAGCAATAGCAGAAGCACTATCCGAAGGAGCCTTTCCTACAAAGCAGCGCTGGCTCCAGGGGACGGACGCAAAATAATCGCGTAGACCGTCCCAATCCGCTGACGAGTAGTGCCATAGTCGTCGTGACGTTTGCACAGGACGTGCAGGAGGTGACACCTTCATGCCAGCGTGAACAACACAGTGGTCGGAACTACCCAGTGGGGCTCCTACCGAAACACTGTACTGGGCTGGGCGACTCGTCAGCAGTAGATCCAGCAGAGCGGGCGCGTGATCTGACCTGTCTGGTATCCGGGTGATCCCGCATACCATCTGGGTCAGACCGTGGGAGAGAGCGAACGCATGGGCGGCTCTACCCGCATGATCAGTCTTGAGGGACCCCAGCCATTCAATGTGATGGCCATTGAAGTCCCCCAGAAACACTAGGTCAGCGTTCGGGAACCGCACCTGCGCTTCATCAGCCGTCTCGCTGAGGTACTGGAAGAGCTTTGTTGTCTCAGAATCCCCTGTGTGGGATCGGTAGACGCACACGTAGATCTGGCTCATAGAGCCATGGTCTACGTGCAGCCAAAGGACGGAATTGGAGGGGTTCTCTAGGCAGCGCAACCGGCGGCAGCAAACATCCGCCCTAACGAACACGCACACCCCGGCTTTGTCTCGAAATTGTTCCTCGATGACATAGCCGGGGTAACACAGGTAAGACGTGTCGTCAGGGCGGCGTATTTGTGTCTCCGTGAGGAACATCACAGCGGGCCGTGCCGTCTCAAGGTGGTGGTGGACGGTATCGAGGTTCGCATGGAGTCCACGGACGTTAGTGAACTCCACCTCGAAATGTGAAGTTGTGGGGTTTCCTAGGGCCGCTGTGTAACGTTTATTTCTTTTTTGTTGCACTGCCATTGTAGATTTTGAAGAAGAAGCGTGAAGACAGGGCGACATTTGGTGCAGCAGTAAGTGACAAAGCGCAGGGGCTAGCTTTGTCTAGAACCGTGTGGTTAGGTCGGAGCCGACCCGCCGGACGGAAGGGCTCCCAAACCCCCCTGATGCAAGGCCGCCGCTACCCCACACCGGTTACCACCCGGAGCGGCGATCCCACATCAGGATTATGCGCAACATGTGGGGCAGCCTCCTGGGGTGGTTGGCCCCAGGCGGGCCCCATGACTGTGTTGCGGGCGGCCGCGGCAACGCCGTTGCTAAGGGTCTCCCTGGCCGGCGAATCGACCCACACCACCCACACTAGACTCCGTTTCGCCCCCACTGGTCCCATGCCTGCTGCACCATACATCGCCCCGGGCCCGGCGGTGCAGCTGCTGAACCCCTAACGCAACCCAGCCTGGGCTGGGTTACTTGGGGGGCTTTAGCACAGCTGCACGGTGGTACCCCCCCGGACCAACACTGTTGTACCACCTGGTACCCACGTAGGGGCCGAAGCCACTCCATAGGTACCGTAAATTAACGAGCCTCGTCCGTTTATCAGCAGGTGCGCCACTAGCAGGTGAGGTCGCTGGGGCCCTATATATATAGATGTTGGTAGAGCCCCTTTGCACCCAAATTACTATATATAATATTAAAATGATACAACATATTTATGTAATGTTTAACATGATGATCAATCACATTGTGTTCAAATTATAATTGTAACACGCCTATCTGCAATCCAAAACAGTGAATTCACACCCCTAGCCAGGGAGAAAGTTCACTGAACTTTTATTGTTCAATTAATATTTTAAATAAAACCTTTGTTCTTCGATATAAAGTTCAAAGTTGAGTATGATTGGCAACCGTTTAGATGTTATCGTTTAAAGCTGCACTCATGGGTTAACTGTAGATGTAAGTAATATTTAAAATCGTTCTTCTTAGAATAATTTTATTTGTAAGATAATGGATCGGAACACACGTGATTTGATATGTCAGTTTTGGATAAGTTATTGTTTTTGTTACGCACACAAACATACACACAATCACGTATTTCTCTCCGAAGGGGTAGACAGAATGTGTTTAATACGCCCACCAGTCATTTTATTGGTCCCAAGTTTTATGGGGACGTTAATTACGTCTACATTTCGCCAGACACTTTGCTGGTCCCACGTAAAAGGACGCTGGCCTATTCTGAGATCTGGGTATTTTGTTTTTATTACTAGACGTGCAATATAACCTTTTTAGGATTCCGTAGTAAAAGTCTCGGAACCCTTATAGTTTCATCGTCCTCGTCTCCCAAACGGTTAGTGCTATAAAAATGAAATTAGCACAGATATGTGTATTTACTATTCCGACAAAATACTAAAATAAAATATATTATATACCCTACAAGTAAAGTAGGGAGAATTGTTTTTTCTCGCGTTAGTATCATTAGATAAATCTTTTTAAAACATTGGGAAGTTGCCAAGACAATTTTGAGTAAATTGATCAATATCTCGGTAAAACTTTCAAATCAGACCTAAGTAACATTGGAGGAACTTTTAACGTAGTAGAAATAAAATGTTTCAGCACCAATCCATAATATAGCAATCATTATGAAGTTAGTAAGTAATTTATCTTCCAGATAACTCAAATCTCAAGGTAACAAATGTTATAAGTGTAAGAATGGAGATCTAGAACATTCTGGAATTCTCAGCTATCTAAGTTTATGCTAATGTAATGATCAATCTTTTACATTTTCTAGACGTCGTACTTTGGATTTGACTGTTACAAACTGACGAGGTAAATGCGAATTTTATGCAGCTAGATTGAGGTATTCTTTTTTGAGTTATGATAATAGATGATCACTATTTAAGAGAAAAATAACAGGTGTTGTTTATTTTTAATGTAAAGTTCTTATTGACGTGATGTATGATGAAAGCTTAGGTAGAAACGGAGGACTACTACAACATTAATAACCTTTCAATTTTGGATATATTTTTACTAAGACTTGTCAAAGTACTAACCCGCGTGATGGTTACCTATATTGAGGTCTCAAATCAAATCAAAATATTTTTATTCAAAATTGGAGCAGTTAATACATACTTTTTGAATAAATAAAATAAATCTAACTACTTTGCAATATTCCGCCACATGCAAATTACCCAACTCTCGTATTTATTCATGCACAAGTCCGCCCTCCAATCCCACTTAGGCCGAAAGAATAGAGAAATAATTTTGAAAATAGAATAAATATGAGAGTTGTGTTATCGTGCAAAAAATAATAAAAAACCTCGACACGTGTTTCGCCCCCAACCAGGGGCATCATCAGGAGATGTCGATGGCTCGGCACACGGCGACCGAATTCGGCTCGGCGCACGGCGACCATTTGCATGTGGCGGAATATTGCAAAGTAGTTAGATTTATTTTATTTAACTATGGACTTCCGAAAAGTAACGCCTGATAGTATTAACTTTACTTTTTGAATGTCAAGATGTAATTTTACAAAGTACTTATATTATACATTTTTACACACATTTAATATTTATAGGCAGCATGTGAAGAATATTACCTATTTCATTTCAAGGCATCTCGACAGAGATTACTTTACATATTACTCAATGAAAGATTATATTGATGACAATCAATATAATCTTTCACTGAGTATTCACATCTATTCATTAGATACTCTTTAATAGTAGTTTTAAACTTTCCCTCGGTAAGATCTAATATAGATTTAGGTATTTTATTGTAAAATCGGACACTATTACCTAGACAATAATGATCACTGGGATTTAGCTAGTCTTAGTAAAGGGACAGCTATTTTGTATTTATTTCTAGTGTCTTTATACTAAGAAACAGCATCTCCGATACCAACGTAACGAAATTGGAAGCCTTCAGTTTGATGTCAAGAGATGCCTTTTCACACCCTGTTTTTAAAAACAAGGGAACACACAATCATTCTGAAATTAGCTTCGTTACGTTAATTTTATTATAATTTAAAGTAACTTCCCAGAAATTACTAACTCAACACATCTCTTGGGATTAATAATTGCGAAACAAATAGTTTTAGGAATGTTACGTAAACCTAAAATTGCTTTTAAATTAAACATTAGTAACAAATTATGTAGAACCCTTGGTCATACAATTTTACTTGCAAAATTTAAATTTCAACCGCAATATCAAAACAAAACCCAATTACCCTGGCAACATTTAAAATAATTTTTATGGCGGCCATCTTACCTTCCTGTCAGATTTGGTGCCGCCATTGGAGTGTACAATTTATAACGGTTCGGAATCGGATCCAACTGAATTCACGTGGGTAGTTTAACGGTTGAAACATGGCATCCGGAAAGGACTGTTGCGAGAGGGTTGAACGTAACCTTTGTAGGCCGTAGGTGCTCCTATTATGTGCGAAATTTAAATAGGAGTCATAACACAATGAAATATAAATAGGGCCGGATGATAATCGCGATGTGGTTCCGTGGAAACCTTTGTTGTAATCTCCGTAATCTAATGCTGAGTATGCTATAATATTTTTTAAAGTAAGTAGTATGTTAATTGTTTTAACATATTACATCCTGCTAAGGTTTTTAACATGGAACGAATGTTTTTATATTGTCGTGTGTAATTCTTTTGACCTTGCCGCAAACGTTAAGCGTGTCGGATTTAAATCGGATTTTTGTGCCTGGATTTCTGTCTTGCTCTTGACGTGAATGGGTTTTATACTTTGACATAAAAGTTTCTTTATTTACTTAAACAAAAGTACATACTAACTATATTTGGATTTTCATAAGAAAACTCCTCAGTGTCATTACTGACTGGAAAGGTTCCCGGAATTCACAGTGGATGCGAATTCCAAATATCATCGTCATCAAGTACTCAAAGACGCGTTGCGGGAAAATAACGTGTATTACCACACTTTTAGTCGCAAAGATGAACGGTCAGCCAAATTGGTCATCAAAGGTTTGCCTGCTGGATTAGAAGAAGAAGTTGACATTGAACTCAAGGCTATGGGCATTACAGTCATTAGTATAACGAAACTTAAGTTAAGCCCCAACATGGACCAATCATATCCACCGCTCCTTGTTCAGATACCTATAGGCCCTGACGTGAGTAAGGTAAAACAGATAAAGCGGTTATGCAATTGTGTGGTGAAACTGGAAAGGTTCTCACCAAAACCCAGTGCAACACAATGTTACAGATGTCAGTCATTTGGTCATGCATCTCGTAACTGCAACCTACTTCCACGATGTGTCAAATGTATTGGATCCCACTCTACAAACGAATGCACAAAAACGGATCGATCCTCTCCTGCTACTTGTTGTAACTGCCAAGAAAGTCACCCAGCCAACTTTAGTCAGTGCCCTTCAAGGATCAAATATCTACAACAGCTACAAGAGAAGAGGGAATCAAACAAGAAACCGACTATTTCCAAAACAGATGAACGAACATGGGCTGATGTTACCAAAAAATTAAGCATCCCTAACAAACCCCGTCAACTATCCAGATATCCATCAGTAGTTTTCAAATCTCAGTCATCCTTGAACCTGGACAACCAATCTCAAGCGAGTGACAACCGTTCACGAGGTGACGTAACTGTACAAGAAATGATGACTATACTTACGACACTTAAGAAAATCAAGCACGAATTCATCAACTGTAAGACAACTTTAGATAAAGTTATTTTAATATTAACTCATTTAGGTTCTCATGTATGATAAGGGTAATCTAAAATTATTGTTTTGGAATGCTGACGGCATAGCTGGCAAACTGTACGAGCTCTTTAATATTCTTAGGAAATTTCCTGCTGATGTGATAGCTTTGTCTGAAACGCGTGTAACTAGCAAATTCAAAATATTTATTCCAGGATACTTAACCTATCGAAATGATAAACACATCTCTGGGCGTGGACAAGGGGTCGCCATCATGGTAAGAGAAGGTATACCTCATAATAGCATATACTCGCCTATAACCACCCATCTAGAAGCTGTTGGTATCAGAATTATAGGACTGCAGTACTGCTCCACTATATTTTCTACATATCAATCCCCAAATCTACCTCTAATTACAGCAGACATTGATGTGTTGCTTGGCTATGATGATAGGGTTTTGCTAATGGGAGACTTTAATGCCAAACATTATCATTGGTCTCGCAGTGACAATAATGTGCATGGAAATAAACTATTTAACCACATGTTACTCAATAACTATTACATTTTTGCTCCATCAACTTACACACTCATCCACTATCATCCTGGTTACAAGCCCTCCACACCAGACTTCGTTATATCATCCAACGTGTCTGGCATTTATGATATGCTAACTATACCCCTGGCCTCCTCAAATCATTTACCAGTCTATTTTTCTGTTGATGCACCTTTCAAAGAAAATATGATCAAGAGATACAATTACACCAAAGCTAACTGGGTTGGGTTTCGATCAGTTCTAAACGAACGTATCCACGTGCCAATCAAAGCTTATCAAACCCAATCTGATATTGATGAACAAATTATACAACTGACTGAGACGATTACGGCAGCTAAAAATGCTAGCGTCCCCATTTCAACCAAGCCATCACAAATCAAACTACCCCGTCGGATTTCACGCCTTATTACCTACAAAAATCGGTTGAGACGTCAATGTAACCAGGAAACAAACTCCTATGTACGTAAAGCAGTATTGAGCCAAATTAAAACTGTTCAAAAAGAAATCACAGCTAGCATTCGCGTGTCTCAAAATAAAACGTGGAACAAAAAACTAAACAACATATCTAATCCATCTTCAGATCTCTGGCGTCTTGTTAAGACTGTCCGAAATCGATCAGTTCCAGATTTACCTGCCCTAAAGTTGGATGATGGCTCCTACACTTCTAGTGTCGAGGAGCAATGTGATCTACTTGCCACAACTTTCCACCTAAATACGAGTCTTACCGTAAATTGGAAATCAAGTGATAGTATTGAGTCATATGTTTCTGCCTCAACATCGCTTATAAATTCTGAAACTGGTCATGAATCTCCCAACTTTCGCATTATTAGTCCCATGGAAGTCTGGTCTAGAATTAAAACCCTAAAAATCCGTAAAGCTCCGGGACCTGATGATATAAATAATTTTCTCATAAAAAACCTACCACAAAAAGCAATTGTTTTACTAACAAAGATTTTTAACTCCTGTCTCCGGCTTGGATACTTTCCCTCAGCGTGGAAGGTAGCAAAAGTAATCCCGATCAAAAAACCTAACAAAGACAAGACATTACCTATAAACTACAGACCAATTAGTCTTCTATCCACTATGGCTAAACTCTTCGAATATTGCATTTATACTAGACTCCTAAAAGACTTCAATAGTTTAATTATAGATGAGCAATTTGGTTTTCGTGCGGCTCATTCTACTGTTCAACAGCTTACACGCGTTGCGGAACACGTATCTCATCACTTAAACTTAGGACAATCCACAGGAATGGTACTGTTGGACATAGAAAAAGCTTTTGATACGGTTTGGCACGAGGGCCTAATCCATAAGTTACTTATCAATGAGACACGTTTGTACCTCGTTAGAATGATAAAATCTTATTTATCTAACCGATATATCAGGGTGCATTTAGGTAGTACCTTCTCTAGGCCACAAATCCTACCCGCAGGCGTTCCCCAAGGGTCCATTTTGGGTCCCCTACTTTTTCTTATATATATCAACGATATTCCCAAACAACCAAGGACCACTTTGGCGTGTTTTGCGGATGATACAGCTACTTACACGTCTTCTGATCACACTGATATCATCATAGGGAGGCTCCAACTGTCTCTAGACTTGCTGTCCAATTTCTTTTTAAATTGGAAACTGAGTTTGAATGATACCAAAACCGTGGCCATTATGTTCACTCGTTCCCGGTCACTTCCAAACCGTAACATTATAATAAACGGCCATTCAATACCCTGGGCCAAACAAGTTAAGTACCTTGGTGTTACTTTAGATCCCAAGTTAAACTGGACAAATCATGTTTTAAATGTCAGATCTAAGGCTCTTCAAGCCCTTCAAGCCTTAAGCCCCCTCCTAAATAGGAAATGTATTCTTAACTCACATTTAAAATTTTGTCTATACTCTTCTCTTATAAAGCCAATATTATTATATACATGTCAGGTCTGGGGCTGCACTTGCCAGTCAAACATTAATAAACTACAAATAGTACAAAATAAGGCCCTAAAAATAAGTTTTAATTTACCACTTCGCACTAATCTGGCAAAGGTACACGAAACATTAAATATAAGTACCATATTCGACAACATTCATAGTATGTCTAAAAAGTTCTATTTAACGACTAATATACAAAGTCAAAACCAACTTATACGTAACTTAGGTATATCGAGACTAAATTCTCTTCCTTATCGACAAAATTACAAAACGTACAAATTACCACATCACTATTTCTTATCTGAAGACTGGCGGCCGGACTAGGTACCTACTAGGCAACCGGCTTCAAAAGCGGTCTTCGCGTAGTTTGGCAGCTATGACAAAAATGCATTATTCACCCTTAACTTATATTATCTTACTGGACGAAACTATTTCTCCAAAGTTATGTATTTCAAACTACCCACAAACAACTCATATTTGTGCACTTACACATATTTTTAGGTAGCAACTATTTATTGGCAAAAAAGTGCATTATTCAAAATGTACTTAATTGTTATACATCAATACTTAGGTAAACCTAAATATATATTTATTGTGTAAAATACTGTTATCCCTACAATGTCTAAATAGTGTAATAAAACTTATTCGTTTCTACAACTATGTCACATTATGTTAAGTAAGGTTAGGATAAATGTACACTAATTGTTTTACTTGTAATTATATTTTTATTAATAAAGAACTTTACAAATAAAAAATAATAAAGTGGATGCGAATTCCAAATATCATCGAAGTTAATTTCGTAATAATTTACGTACCTATGTTCCAAAATTTATAAATGATTGTGAATTTATTTACAATAAGAATTACAATATACAAAATAAACATAATTATAGACTAAAAATATTTACATTACAAAATATCGTTTAAAAAATCCTCCGCGTCTTTGCCGACTGGGAAGGTTCCCAGAATGCTGGCTGTGTTGCCACGTTGGATGGCGATACTTATTCTTTGGGCCAGAAAATAGCCAGCCTTCTGGTCCTGAGAAGCATCGATTAGGCGTTTAGCAATGTCTCTATAAAGGCGGCGAGCACTCGGACCCCATGACCCCAGTGTCTCAACCCCAAACGGCTCAAATATGTAATCACCTGCTAGGTTAGCATATTTACGCCGTTTAAGGCCTTCAGCTGATGCAGCAGCAGCGCCGGCACATCCGGATGTGCTTGGAAGGTGTGAAGGTGCTAAGGTGTCAACGCATGTAGCGTCCCACTCCAAAGGCCTTCCCATCTTCCACGGTAGCAACGACATACCGTCCGATCTCTTTCCATCGCTTGATGATTTGATTTTCTGGTAATTTATGTATTATATGCGTAACTTTAACATAGCCTGTATCAGCACGTGACAAACAGGATGTTTCAGCAAAAACAGATTCAGTTTCAGCAAAAACTTTAATTACTCTTTAATATTATCATGACATGACTCAATTGATTCTGAAAAGTAGGATACATTTCGGGCAACAGCTTGAGATACGACTCTAATAACATTGTTTTCGGACAACAAGTATTTTTTTTAATTCTGTTAGGAGACCACATCCACAATATTATTAAAAAATTCTATCATTTCAACAGTCTATTTTCAACAATTAATTCCTGTCGCGTTCAACGTTATCAGTTAAGTCAGTTCAATGGTTAGAGCGTGACAGGATTAGAAAAAAATAAATAAACAGACCAACCTCCAAAGTACATTAATATCATCATGCCTATATCCCCGAAAGGGCAGACAGAGGTCCATTACACACCTGCCAGTAATTTTGTTGATCTCACATAATAGGAGCCAAGCCTATTGCCGTCACCGGAAACTATACAAAACCTATAAAAAAATTGTAACAGCCAGGATAGATCCACTAAATATAATCTTATCCTTTGACTTCAAAAGATCATGGATAAAAATGGTTGTCAGACCGTATTATCCATGCATATCCAATTCAGAAACTGGTAATAGGTCACGCTATTTCGGAATAAGCTCTGACAAACCTCGATGGCCCTTTTATAACCAAATTTCCCGGGACCACATGAATATTCATCATACATATATCTTAAAATGAATGAAATGTAAACATTTTGAAATCCCAAATGTCACGCGAACATCACTTCTAATAATATTCCTAATCTATACAGTTATCCAACTTCTGTATTCAAGCGAATAGGAACCTTGTTTTATAAATAAATAAGGGTAGTTTTTAAAATAAACCCCATTTGTTCTGAATTAGTATGCGCACGTTGTATTCTGCCTCTGATTGGCTGACACCCCCTTAGGGAAGATTGAGATTTTCCCTTTATCATTTCGTTTAAATGACTGGGCTTTAAGTTAATTTCCTATAATTTTAAATATAAATAAACTGTAGATTAGGTGCTCAAAAGTTATCCTTGAGTGAAAATATATTTCATTGTATTTAAATGATAAATTTAAAGTTTGTTTACTAATTTACCTTTGGGATTATCTAAGCCAATAAAACGCTTGTTCAGACCAATGCTATAATACCTATATAGCACATTATTAATATTATAATATTGTTGTGCTATGCTATAACGCTTTTACAGCGTAGTCTAAACGGGACGCTTGAGTAGTTTCTATACCCGGCCACTGCTAATGTTAACCCCATCCTATCTCTAACACTTTGGGCTTATCAGGAGGGTCTTGTGATGAACGGTAGGCAAAGATCTGAGAGCTTGACATTGACGGACTAACTACTACCTGCTAATTCTTCAACTTTCTTATGTCTTTCCATCTGTACTATTGGGGTAAAACGTTCTTCTATTACTGAGACTCTGTCTCTGTCTCTGTCTGAGTCTGTCTCCAGGCTGTATCTCATGAACCGTGATAGATAGAAAGTTGAAATTTTCACAGATGATGTATTTTCGCTCTTCCACTATAACAACAAATCCAAAAAATATACAGAATATAATAAATATTTAAGTGGCCTCACATACAACAAACGTGATTTTTTGCCGTTTTGGTACGGGGTTCAAAGGGTTCCCCTTTGTGCGCGAGTCCCTGACGACTCGCACATGGCCGTTTTGTTTTGCCTATTGAAATTCGTCAGACAGTTGCCTGCCTCCTATATTCTCACACGCCACACACATTTTCAGTCCCGAAGGGATAGACAGAGGCGTTTGTTACGACCACGTTTCGCCAGGCACATTGTTGGTCCCAAGGAGATGAGACTCCTGATTGTTAGAACCCCGTCTGTCTGTCAGGTGAAGACAATTTGGGACCCAAAAATATTGATAGCTTCTGACAGGTGGAGACCCTTAGCCCTTAGCACGCCAAGTACAGTCAACAAAAAAAATACATGATCTAATTCAAATTATATATTTCAATTAACACATTCAACCTTCAAACGGTTTATACACGTTATAATTTCATTACTAAGTATAGCAATACAAATTATTATACAAATTGTATATTCCGTTGGGAACCCATCCTTGTGTGGTATATTCGCTTCACTGCTGTCGTATTATTTGTAGTAATTAGTTTAGTGACAACTTGGAATAGGCGTATGGAATAATATTACCGAGTATGTAATATCATGTACGTACTTAAATATAAATTCAAACTCTTGGTTTTCAGCTTTACGGTTCAATTTAGCTGTAAGAAAATTGGTTATTACAAAGACGTAAATGTTAAGAGGTACCATTTAGGAGAAATTTTGGTGTAAGATATTTGAGTATTAGATTTCGAAGAGATTTTATTAAATCATAAACAATGAAAGTAATTATGCTCAAAGTCGCATTTAAAAAAAAAACCTAATTATTCCATTTTTAAATCGAAAATAGCGCCACAACCCATTCGTCAACCAGCATAATTAATTTAAATTTCGAACAACAAGAAATTCCAAGGAAATCGCCGAAAGGGCCATTAGTGATTTTAATTACGAAACTAAACGAACAGCGAAAACAACGGAGGTGCCAAATAAATCATATTCCAACAATCAACCCTGAAAAGGCCCGGCTCATTCATTGTTAGATTCGGCCTATTCATTGGAATCTTTTACCCTGTTATTAATCACCTAACTGTAATTTCAATGGTACAAGTTTTGAGGTGCCTTGAAAACCGAGACCGCGGTGTTTATGGATATTGATTAGATGAAGGGATGATTTTCATTTAAGGGTAATATTTGTTTTGATTATATGCTAAGGTGTTATTATTATCTCACTTGCACGCGGTGCATTTGCTGATAGCCGGATGAACGCGGCGACGATGTTTTGGCAAATACAACCTACCTAAACTTATAGATATCCATTGGATTTGAAAGTGCAGGTCCGGACTTGAACCGGAATCTACAAAGAGAACCGGTAACGGCAATAGACTGGCCTCCTACGTGAGACCGACAAAATGATTGGTAAAATATAAGGAGTATAGAAGACATTGGGTTTCGATATCAAATTTGTGAGTGATGTCACCTGGACCAACAATCCGATGATAATGATTCAGGCATACCTAAGGGTATGTTACATGATAGCTTTGGTTATTACTATAGTTTATAACGTTATCTTATCGGATTTGCCACCAAGCCGTATTTACCCTAACAACATTATCGGTTTAACATTCCTAGAATTTTCTAATATTTATTATCTGGAATACGGTGAATCACAAAACTTTAACAATAGCAAATGTAATCATGTTATTTCTCAAAAAAAACTGGATACTAACATATTTATATTAACCAAATACCGTTTTTAAGGCATCCAACTTTCACATTTATAATAATAATTTATAATATTAATAAGATTGTAGACCTTTTGTCTTTTTCATAAAACCGAAAAAAAAACAATACCATTGTCAGTAACATAAAGAAACAATAGGTAAGTATTGGAATCCTTGTCTTTGCATAACCGTACACACTAAATGACGTAGAAATAATTACATTACTGTCATTAATAGAAACGGGACAAACGTATCTGCCACTGTCAAAATGCTCGTCAGTTTAATTTCAGGGTAGCAAAGGTAGTAATGATATTGTGGTGCAGTCGTACGGAACTGATAGTGCCGCCTATAGAATACAAGTAGAGTCCTAAAACTAGCGTGAAAGCATAAGAGCTATTGACAAGGTGATTATATTATCTATGTATGTTTTGAAAAAAGAATCTAATCGAATACGATTCTCTTTGGACGTTTTTGACGTCACAAAAGACAGTTCTGAATACAACATTTTAATTGGAATATTGTATGAATATTATTTTTAAATTTATGGTAAACTCTATTCTAACCAGGCGAACTTCTTTTGTTCTATACCAGTATTAGAATAGTGATACAATTTTTAATTTCGAAAGTATCTGCTTCTGATTTTCAACACATCCTCTCGTGAGTTGGTCAACACGTGTACCTGTTTTCAAAAATACAACAGAATCACAATCGTCAATATTTATATCGCAAAAAAAATATTCTTGAACAAATTAAATTATAGCTTTTTTTACTAATCCCCGTAACTGAAACCAGTGTTTATTTTTCTAATCCTTGAGTGCCACGGAATTAGATGTTTTCCCATGAATATGTATTGTGTCAAATAGTGTTTTGTTAAATAAATCTTTAGGATTTCCCTCACATTTCTGGCGTCTGCGGTTACTGAAAGTGGTTCAGTAGGGGCTTAGAATAATATTGTTGTAAGATGACACAGTTTAAATAAGAGATATTATGATACAGACTCTAATGAAGACCTTTGAAAAGGATGTAAGAACTTCTTTTTTAAATTTCGGCCTTGACTTTTCTCCATCGAAATTTTAGTTTCTACCTGATAATATTCTTCCGAGATAATATTTCCTCTACTGTTCCACACACTCACAAATAATAACAATCTTAGAACAATAAAATAATATTAAGTTAGGTTACATAAACTTAACTTAGGTAACATTACATAAACCCAACTTAATTTTATATAATAGTTAAGACTAAAAAAAAAGTTTTTTAAATAAATTAGAAGTTAATTAAAACTAAGAGAGCCCAAACTGCTGTATTCATGGCCCAACATTCCATTTACAGCACACCTACCTCACAGTTCTTTGTAATAAAGTTCATATTCCTTTGTACCTTTGTTTGTTAGTTTACAGTGGCTTTCAATTGATTTGGCCAGAAGCAATCTCTTCAAATTCTTTGAGAATTCATTCCTTCCACGTCTAAGTATTTGCATTTACTTGTGTGTATACAAAAGGGGAATTTGCTTGCGTTTGCAAGTATTTGAATAAAATAGTCAACAGAATGACACGACATTTTTTTTGTATTGTTATTTTATTTTCCTTGATGAAGACTGATGGAGTACGTAAAAGGAATGTTTTTTTAAAGAATACCCAAATGAGTAATAATGAGTTCTGGTAACTTTTTACTGCTCGATTGGGTAGTTTTCTTTTCATTAGGGTAGTGTGCGTTTTGAGACCACTCGTCAACACCAAGATTTGTACAAAAGTTTTCTCTATTTCCAATTATTGAGAAACACAATTATTGTACATGTCATGCTAAGAACAGCAACAAGTATAGGTAAGTGTTTATTTTTGGGAGCCAAAAATTGTATGGTTCCCTTCACATTCTGTTTATTTGACTAATGAAGAATTTATTCTTATACAAGTATATAAATAAAGTGTCTACCTACATTGCCGTAATATTCGCCGTCATTAACTGTACATATTCACAACTGTATAAAAACATTTTCAAACAGAATACACATCATTAAAAGTTTATGTTGATGTTGACTGTACTTTTTATAAAAACGACAGCTTATACAAACAAACTGACGCGTGACAAAATCGTACTGGTAATAAACCCTCGGATGCATTATCATTATATTCATGGGGTCTTTAATCCAAAAAGAAATCCACCAGAAACCCGAATCGTGGGTCTTTTGAACTACTTCAAAGTTAAATAACCCCTATGTAAGGTTGTCGAGAAAAATCAATACACGATATCTTATTCTACACTGTAATATGTAACATTAAGTTACATTTTAGATTACACTTTCTTCTATTGAAGAAACAAATGCTCAGACGTGCAATTTCAACTGTATTTCCGGTTACATGGGTTACATTTTAAGTTAACAAATATTTAAATTTATTCATTGTTATTGGCCATTTAAAATTCGATCTTCGTCCTTTATGTTAAAGTTTATATCATTTTGTTTGCTGACTGTACTGGTTAGGGGTGGCATTCGCCGCGATTTTTCACCGCGGAGTTGAATGACGTCTGTATATTCTACTAGTTAAGTGACAGATGTGTTAGGGCTGCGAACTATTTATTGTGCGATTACAGTTGGTTGCCAAATGGGAACTCTGCAAGTGACAGTTCGAATTGTACTGAGATCATTCTTGTAACAGATTATCATACGATCGTGTATCTGTTTTGAGTTCGGGGTGGCTTTATTGCGCTTTTATTTGAACATTGACGGACCGAAAAGCAATTTACTTTTATTGTTCCTACCCGGTACAAAATTCAATCAATTTATGACAAATGTAAATATATTGTTGGTTGTGACAATTCTATTGGGCCATGAATATTTTTTTAAACGTATTTACAATGTTGATAGTCTATAATCATCATTCACCGAGCCTTTTCCCAACTAAAGTTGGGGTCGGCTTTCCAGTCTAACTGCGATTCGGCTGAACATTGATATTTTCCGTGAAGCGACTGCCATCTGACCTCCACAACCCATGGGCGACATCGAAGTTCTGTCATAATATCGTAAGTAATTTTAGTCTTCACTTAATTTAGATGCTGTTTTTAATGTGTTCAAGTCAAAAGTGTATTGAAAGCAATGTTTTAGTTTGTAAAATTACAATTGTAATAGTCAGGTGATCTTTAATTTTAATTGCAACTAAGAATATTTTGACATGTGATTTTGGAGTCATGATTGCATCAAATGGTGAATACTCGTACCTATCCTTTTTCAAAAATATATTTTGTTGAATGTTTCAGCAGTATCTGGTTATCTTAATTTTAATAAATTCCATGAAAGTAATTTTAAACAAATTTTAACATCTTTTGTTATTTATTTATTTCTGTAAAATATAGTTAAAAAAGCCTTCTTTTCAACCGACTTCCAAAAAACGAGGAGGTTCTCAATTCGACCGTATGTTTTTTTTATGTTTGTTACCTCATATCTCTGAAAGCTACCACTTCCGAAGTGGTTCCATTTCAATTTGGTTCCATTCCGACAAATATTTGGTCCCGTTTCGGTAATTTGAAGTCGATTCTTGTGTAAATTTTTGACGTGTATTTTATTAAAAATAAATTGTACTTTTTTTTTGCTGTCAGTATATTTGTTAGGGTTGTCATTAATAAAGTACGAGTGGCTTTGAAGTGATAGTTAATAGTGTTTACATAAGCAAAAATGGTTTTAATGGTATGTGTGATCAAATGGATACTCGGCCATATTTGCATTTATGATAGATTGTCGTGTTTGTACAAAACTTCATGTTTATTTGTTTTGTTTTTCAGGTACAGTCTTCAAAGCTATCAGACAATACAGTTCAGCAGTGGTTGATACGTAAACGGTATGAGCTATAAGATTTATTGGAAACTAGGAAATCTCACGGGAACACATAATCGGATCATAAATTCATCATTCATCAAGCCTTTTCCCAACTCAGTTGGGGTCGGCTTTCCAGTCTAACTCCGATGCGGCTGAACTTCGATATTTTCCGTGAAGCGACTGCCATCTGACCTCCACAACCCATTCTTTCACCCATCTTTGTTCCCCTCTACAGGCCCAACGATGGGGTATATAATGAAATCTCTCGAGTGTCACTGGGTACATAAAATGTGAATAAAAAGTATACCCTGGATTTTTGGCGCAAAATGTTCGCTGTCAAAAAAAAAATCTTGGTCAAACTTTTCGAGTGGGGTATCAAAATGAAGAGTTTTTAAAGAGGATTTTAGAAATGTATGCAACTTATATGTTTCAACGTAAGTTGGTATGAACAATCGTATTACAAAAGTATGAAACTAAAAAGCTGTAAATAAAAATTAATAATTAAGCAATAAAAAACCCGTCTGCACATATACAGATATTTTACTACAAACAGGCAGGACTCCAATTATATTAGTTCAAACCTAGATACAAAGTTAGTCCCGCCGGCTTACATTACGTTACAATGGCTAGGAATCTTTCCATTACAATATTTTGTACGTCAACAAAATAAAGCCCCATCCACCTATAAATTCCCGGGAAAGCTCAACCGGGAGCCATAACGCTTCGTTTACAACGAAAGCCTTTCTAGACTTAAATCTAGCTAACCTAGAACAGACCTATACTTAGGTCAGGTCAATAAATATATGTAGATAAGATAAAAGCGTATACAATAGCAAGGTATCGAAGCTTTTAACTCCAAATGTAGTATTCGATTTGAATGTTATCTGTACGCCTTCGATTTTTTTTCTTTTTTTTTAAATAGCTGAATCGAGATATTTATTGATTTATTCATTCAACACTTCTGCACATTATAGGTGCATTTAGCGTGGGATTGTTATATGTAAAAAAAGTACACGAAAAAAACTGTTGAAGAGTGTTACAAATACTAGTTTAATACCTCTTAATATCTACGATATAAATTTAAACTTGTTCTCAAACCAGAATTATGTAAATCTCGTATGCAAATTCGGGTAACTTTTACTCGTGTACAAGGAATTAGGGATACGAAGGTTTTCATGGTTCAAGAGTGATGCAAATGTTAAAAAGTTTTGTATGTAACTTCGGGAATATGTCTTGTTGATGTTTTGCCCATTAAGTTGTATTAAAACAGTATGTCAATATTTGTAAGTGTATTATCTAAAATGTCAATGAAATTAACTTTTCTTTGTGATAATAACTGAACTAATTTTTAAATTGATGGTATTTTTTAATCCTTTACTGGGAATCGAAAACAAGAAGACTATGTTAGTTATTGGTAGATTGACAACTCAATCTTCTTCATTAGATACACGTATAAAAACATTAAAAAATAAACATCATATACTTACCTACTAACTACTAACTTACCTAATGTATCAAATTACATATTACAGCTACGAGTATTTGTTAAAAGCCGCGCACAATGACAGTGATATGGGACCTTGTAACAATAACCGCTTCGTGACGTCATCAATCTCTAAAAAGTACGGATAAAAAACGTTATCCGTACTTATAGCGACTGCTTCGGTGTTGTGGTCGGTAGTGCAAACGCTTTCGACACCGGAGTCTCTAGTTCGATTCCCGGTTGGGACAAACTCTCTGTGAAGACAGATACGTTTGTACCGAAGTCTGGACGTTTCCTATGTATTATATGTATGTATTTACAAAAAAAAATGTATGTAAGTATGTATATCAGTTTATCTAGTACTCATATCCCAAGTTCTGCTTTGTTTGAGACTAGATGGCGTTGTGTGAATTGTTCTAACATATTTATTTATTATAGCGATTGATGACATCACGAAGCGGTTATTATGACAAGGCTTATACTAATGAGAAGGAATACAATACAATACAATAAACTTTATTGTGCACCAATACAAAAATAACATAATAAAAACAATCCATATTGAATATGTACAAATGGCGGCCTTATCACTAAACAGTAATAATACACTAAACAGTAATAAAAGGAACAACACCGTATAAAGTTACTTTTATCATTAACCAGTAAAGTCGTTTGAATAAAATATCTTTATTACCCTTAATTACACTACTTTTAATCAAACATAATTGACATGGAATTGTACTTTGACCTAAATTATAAGTAAGATCAAATCGAAATTTGGAAGTCAAATCAATCAAAATTTCAAACTAATTAGGTACCTACCAACCCGTACAAAATTCACCTTGGTGTTTCAACTTTTTCCAATAACCGCCCATAGGTAATTAACTAGGAGTTTAAAATTTAACTTCCCACTTTAACTTAGTTTTAGACACCCCTAATTACTAACATCAAATAAACGAAATAAAGGTTGTCATTCACTAGACAGTAACAATTAACCACGCAGCTGTTGCATGTTGGCACCCTTCTTGATATCAAAGGAGACTTGTCGTATTTTAAATAACAAAATAATTAAAGGCTGTTTTTATATAAACCCCTCAATTAGATCAGTTTTACTTCTTCGGTATGCTTGTAATTACATATTATCAATTGAATACAAAACACAGTACTATTCTTCGAAACAGGTCATAATTATTTTGTAATGTCCAATGCCAGTGTAACAAATTTTTTTCATTGTTTTATTAAATACTATTTTGTAAAGAAAAAACATTTAGGTATCTTATAATGTCACTCATTTAATATGTTTTGTTTCATAAAAATCTAAAATTTCCAAAATCATCGAGTCAAACTCACCTGTAAATGGGGCACCTTGAGCGCAACAAAGTTACTAGCTTAAAGCTTAAAAGTGGGTGTATAATATGCATCTGCCTACTCTTTCCGGAAATGTGATAATGTGTATGTGAATAAACGAATATCATAAAGTGGACAGTTTATGATCTAGTGAATGACTACCCTTAAAATTGTTTGAAGAATTCTACCTTCTACATTTTGAAATTTAATTACCGAGGTTTAATATTCAAATTGAAATTCATAATCTATCAGTAAACAGAACAGTTTTCCACTTTGTGTTGTCTCGTGGTGACCGACGGCCTTTTCATTTGTCTCGTTTGAGTAAACATTAACATTTTATTATAAACACAAATGGATTGAATTGAAACACAAACATGGATAGATCGATATTACGTGGCTTTTAACTGACTGCGTCAGCGAGGGTTAATTTAATCCCGGGTGTGCGCAGTTCTACTTTTACACATACAACCATGCCTGTTGGCCTTGAGGACAGGCAGGGGCTTAAAATAGACCCACAATTTGCAAGTTTCAACTAGGTTATTTATTACCTTTACGGAAAGCCAGTGGCCCTGACGGCATTCCGGCGGTGGTGCTACGAAAATGTGCTGCTGAGTTGTCTCCAGTATTAACGCGTCTGTACCGCCTGTCATACTCTACAGGCCTCGTGCCGGAGGCCTGGAAGGAGGCGAACGTACAACCGATCCCCAAGAAAGGGGATCGATCCGATCCAGGCAACTATCGACCCATAGCTGTCACCTCAGTCATTTGCAAGGTGCTCGAGCTTCTTATTAATAAGCAGCTCATGCGATACCTGGAGGATCACTCGCTAATCAATGATCGGCAATATGGCTTCAGGCCAAAACGATCAACGGGTGACCTCCTGGCATTCGTCACGCATGTATGGGGTAAGGCTATGGAAAAGTTCGGCGAGTCCTTGGCTATTAGCCTGGACATCGCCAAAGCTTTCGATAGGGTCTGGCATGCTTCGCTCCTTTCCAAGCTTCCGGCATATGGTCTACCTCCTCAACTGTGCAGCTGGATTGCCAGTTTTTTAAACGAGCGCCGAGTGCGGGTCCTCTGCGATGGCCAGGCTTCTCGCTTCTTGCAAGTGAATGCCGGGGTACCGCAGGGGTCCGTACTGTCACCAACTCTCTTTCTTCTGCATATCAATGATATGCTTTCCCTCGGGAACATTCATTGCTATGCAGATGACAGTACATTGCACGGGAGTTACTCGGTTCGTCCGACGGCGGGGCGATCTGTGATAGAGGAGGAGAGACGACATCTCGTGGGTGATCTCGACCGAAACCTCGACAGTATCTCCCAATGGGGTGCCGAGAACTTGGTCGAGTTCAATGCCCACAAAACACAGGCGTGTGCATTTACTGCGAAGAAATCCCATTTCCTTCCCCTACCCTCTCTTCAGAATGCATTATTACCAATGAAGGACAACCTTGATATCCTTGGCAAAGACGTTCGTCGAGAGCTCAATAATAAAAACTACATCGAAAGATGTATAGGGCTAGCTTCGCGGAAACTAGGAATACTGAATAAGGTAAAGAGATTCTTTACACCGGACCAGAGGTGTCTGCTGTACAAGACGCAGATTAGACCCTGCGTCGAATACTCCTCTCACCTCTGGGACGGCGTGAGAGTGGCCCACAATCGCTAGACGTCGTCACGACTTACCACCAGGCGGGCGGCGTCAATTTGGCGAACCAAATATATAAAAAAAAAAAAAAAAAGAGTATACTCTGACCTTCGAACAACGATGATGTGCCTACATCAAAGGCAATTTAACCTTTACGTATAAATTTATATTTTGATAATTTTTCTACCCAACAACGGACCTGAATAATAAATCAGACCAACTAACCAAAATACAAATATCCGTAATTCTTATACATGTATCGTATAATTCTAATTTTCCTCTTTGATTCTTTCGTCTATATTCACCCTTGACCCATAGTTCGTTACTATTAGCCACACCGCTCTAGTTGACATCAAACCTAACTTTATTACTACCGCAATCTAATTTCAACCTTATCGCTCAAATTTTTAGGTTACTTTTTTGTACTGTATTGTGTTGGCGTTTTGGACGTTTCCTTAGTAAGTGGTGCGGTTGCCAGCCTTATATAAATGGTAACAAAATGTCGGGTTCGCGTGATATACTCTACTTATCGTACATTTACTATTTTGCATACATTACCTTGGTATGCATATTCTGTAGTCGGTGGTTTTGCCAATTTTATGTATTTGCTCGTTCAACTAACATGATTAAACTTTACTTTTAGATCTTACTAGATTTTTTCTTTTTTCATAAGAACTAGGGACTATTAAAAATAGTGGTTGGTGATTGAAAAGTGAAAATTCAGTGTTAAATGTATTTTCTAATGCCACATTATTAAAAACCAAAATTTACAAAAATAAAAATTACGGTGGACTTATGAAAAGTAGATAGTAGTCTATTCTCAGACTTACTGAATATGCATAAATATAAAGTTTTATAAAAATCGGTCAAGCCGTTTCGAAGGAGTATGGTAACTTTTATTTATTTATTTATTTCACATCTACAACTAACTATTTATACTGTCGATTGCTGATGCTGTGACGTGAAACCGGTCAGTGAAAATAAAATTATAACAGTGGAAAAGTATATGTGTTTTTGTGCAACATATAAAGCTGTAAAACTCTTCCTCTCTTTAAAAGTAAAGTCAAAACACATTATCTGTCCTCCTTACCCTAGCTATATATGGTAGTATATGTAAGTATTGTATATATAGCTCAGTATATATTTATCTATGTATATATTATAGCACCCATAGTTTATGTAGGTTTATTTATTTACTTGCACTGCACACACTTAGCCTTTTCACTCTTACTTCTCCTCTCAGGCCTGCTGGAAGAGATTCCTTTAGGAATAAGTAGTGCCCTTGTACTATGCTCACTTTATTCTTTTGTACTTCTGTTTCTGTTTATTTTTTTTGTGTGTATGTACAAAAATTATAAAATACATATCTACAACTAACATTATGACACGAGAATTTTGCAACAGATATGGCTTTTATCTAACTTATAAAATATTGAATTACTATATTGTAGAAGTCCATGTACAATGTACTCGTAATTTGTCAGTCCTGGCAATTGGACTGTAATAAGTGACTGTAATAAGTATGAACTAAGTAGTGCCCAGTTGAACGATAGGTTTTCCCCTATAACGTTGAACGAACAAACTGCTTCGGTGGCGTGGTCGGTATATCGGCTTTAGACTCCGGAGTGAAAATGTTTGTTTCAGAGTTTGGGTGTTTTCTATGTATATTATGTATGTATTTAGAATAGAATAGTCTATTCGCTCAAACATGGTGGACATAGATGTTCTTAACTGTCTAGGGTCGCGATCATGGTTCGCCGGATAGTTCATGGCACATTTTACACTATGTGTTTTATACAATATTGAACAATGTTTTATACTTTGTGGCCTAAATCCAATGACAATTAGGGTAATTCCGGGGGAGATGGCCCTAGTAACTTAAGACTCGACTGTGAAGGAATTATGGTGAATAAAACATGAAATTATTATAGAAAATCAAACTTTATTAATAAATCTTTTCAAACATTAACGATAAATCACTTTAAATAATGCAAACAATGAAATATTAAACTTTAAAGAAAAACTAGGACTGGCCATCTCTCCCAGAGGGTCCGGGAGTGATGGCCATCATGGTCGGGGGGAGATGGCCAGTACTTTTTTTGCCTCTGCCTTTGCCCTTAAGATCCTTAGATTCCTTTTTCTTCTTATTCCCGCAAGCAGAACACATGTTCTCGAACTCTGTGCAATTTTCATGCACCCAGAGCATGCAAATATTGCACTGTATCCAGTCTTCGGTTAGTTGTGTCTTATAATAATTATCACCGCAACCTCTGCAGTTATCTTTCTCTCTTTCTTCATTTTCACTTTCAGAGGTATTTTTTTGATGTCTGCACCAAAGGTCCACCACGATGGTCCTATAGGCCCCTTTGTGTAATTGTTTTGTTTCAATCTTCTTTCCAGTGTTTTTCTTGGAATATAATAGGTAGAAGAAGCCCTATAAACCGTCATCCCTCGATTTTGTACTGCTTCCATAGCATTTTTCAAATCTTCTTCGCTCCTTTCCCCTCGACAAGCAGCCGCCTTCCGTACGTATTGGTTAGGCATCTGTAGAAAATATTGAAGATTAAAAGTAAATCTAAATTTAGACATTAATTTTTATGGCTATCTCTTCCGTGAATACTATGGCCATCTCTCCCGATTGCCGGGGTGAGATGGCCACATTAGACACTAAAAGCAACTTCTTAATTTTGTAGGTAATTTTGAGGTTGGCACTGCGAAAAACTTTATTACTTTACAAAGAAAGTACGAAAACCGACAAAACTTTCAAAACCTTTCTGTGACCACTTAATATGTTAACCCCCTAACTTAAATCAAACGTGTCCTTAAAAAACAAAGTCAAATTACTCACCTTTCCATATTTTTTTTCAACGAAAGTTCACTATCACTTGTCGTCCGTGCCGAAGCGAACCCAACTAAATTGAAAACAGGTTGAAATCTACATATTATTACTTGAACTTTTTTCTATTGGCCATCTCTCCCGTATGGCCATCTCCCCCGGAATTACCCTATTTTAATTAACTTATTAATTATTATTTACATCACTTAAGTCATTTTTATAACTAGATCAATATAAAAGGTCAACTATTATTAAGTATTAGTATTGTAGCAAATTAGTCACATGATAACAGTATATTTTATTTAATCTCAGTAGGTACCATACCAAAGTCACGTAAACCCTGCGCACATAATATCATTAATTACCTGATAGTTTTAATTTTTGAATATCCAGTATTCCTGCATTTCTAATTAAGTGTGTATGTATTTAGTATGTATGTATTATGTATGTAAAAGTATGTTTATCAGTTGTTTAAATCCCACAGCACAAGCTTATAGCTTAGTTTGTGCTAGGTGACGTTGTGTGAGAATGTCCAAAAATATTTTATTACTTATAACTACTTATGTAGGTGTGTAAATCATCACTGCCTAACCCTCTCGGGATACAGTCTATAGTGAATGAATGTTTTTAGAGTTTTAATAACTAACAACAAACACAGATTGGATGATGCCGGGTATTGGCCATCGTAGCTCAGTGGTCAGAGCACTCACCTTGTTAGGGAAAGGTTCGAGTCCTGCCGATGACATTTCAGTTTTCGTGATTTGTAATTTCTTTCTAAATATTTAAGAAAGGACGAACTACTTTTTATACCAAGAATACGATATAAGTCCCGTAGGGTGGTAACAAGAAAGCTATCCCAAGTGGGTGAAGCTGGGGGCATCAACTAGTATGAACTACAGACAGACATATATCACGCTTATATCCCGAAGGGGCAGGCAGAGGTGCATTACATTACATTTATTACACCCACAATTTGCCAGTATTTTTAGTCCCTCGTAACAGGGGGCAAGCCTATTGCCGTCACCGGGCACATTTTTAATGGGTTATGTCCAAAATGGCCGAATGAATTTAATAAAAAGTAGCAGCTATATTGTAATTTTTGAAAAAAATTGAAAGGAGGGATTGAAGGCAACGCCTTGCGATGAAATGTTGATGAAAGGCAACAAAATCTTACGTGCTAGCCGCTGTGGCACAGCCAATTAAAGTCCTGGGCGTCTCGGACTATAGTATGAAATAATGTAAGTGTAAGGCAGGATGTAAGTAATGGATACCGTACGTGAGGATGTCATGCTTCAACTAAAATACGATACGCGTCTGTTAGCTTTTTATCAACCAACATCCAAAAAAGGAGGAGGTTCTCAATTCGAATGTTTTTTTTGTTTGTTACCTCATATCTTCGGACTGGGTGAACCGATTTTGATTTTTTTTAATTGGTAGCTACTACTTCCCATTTCAATTTTTTCCCATTTCATTTTTTTCCCTTTTCAATTTTTTCCCTTTTAAATTTTTTCCCTTTTAAATTTTTTCCCATTTCATTTTTTTCCCATTTCAATTTTTTCCCTTTTAAATTGTTTCCCATTTCAATTTTTTCCCATTTAAATTTTTTCCCTTTTAAATTTTTTCCCATTTCAATTTTTTCCCTTTTAAATTTTTTCCCTTTTCAATTTTTTCCCATTTCAATTTTTTCCCTTTTAAATTTTTTCCCATTTCAATTTTTTCCCTTTTAAATTTTTTCCCTTTTCAATTTTTTCCCTTTTAAATTTTTTCCCTTTTAAATTTTTTCCCATTTCATTTTTTTCCCATTTCAATTTTTTCCCTTTTAAATTGTTTCCCATTTCAATTTTTTCCCATTTAAATTTTTTCCCTTTTAAATTTTTTCCCATTTCAATTTTTTCCCATTCCGACAACTATTTGGTCCCATTTTGGTAGTTTGAAATCTGGTGCTGTGTCTTCTTCTTCTTTTAAAAACGTGGCTCCATCAATATTTATCGATGATTTCGCCAATGTCAAGGTTATGCTTGATTAGTTGATAGTCCCGCACAGAAGAACTAGTTATTCCTAACTAGCTCCAGGTGCAGGACAAGAAACGATGTTCCGTATGAGAGTGTCTGGAAACCCGATATTTGCGGAGCGCCAGAGATCAAAGCCACCTGCCACGCGCTCAGCAAAAATCGAACTCGGGTGCTGTGTCAATTTTTTACGTGTATTTAGTGAATTTTGAGCTGTTAGTGGTAGCGCAGAAGTCTCGGGGTTGAGTCTTATAAATCCAGGTTCCCGGGGAAATAGCAGAAAATTAACAAAATGTATTTAAAGTGAGTTTATGCATTTAGCAATTTTTGCAAACAAAGTTTGCGATAGTATAATTAAATTTTGCTTAACATCCAATTAAATTTAGCTATCAAGTAAATCGTCTACATAAAATAACCCTTCAAAACTTAATCAAGTTAACCCGTAACTTGTAAGTTTATAACTCCTACCTGGCTTGCAGTAATCGTACCGAAACCAGCATGGTACCTTCAAGGGTTCTATATTATCATAACTTTGAGCCAACTAAGCCTTTATCCTTTGGTCTTATCCTAGATCTACGGTTGACTAAGTCATTAAAGACCTTATTTTAATATAATCAATAGTTCCCTAAGCTTTCTATCTAAAAACGAAATCGGAAAAGTTTAAAACTATCTATGGCTATTTATTATTATTATTTTGCCAAGTTTTTTTTTATTATTATTATTAGTTTTTAACCGTAAAACTACTACCTATTGTCCTATTCTTGTCTAAAATTGCTTTAAGCGATAAGGCCGGCCGGTGTACCTACTGCTTGCTGCTTGTGTTATAACAGTTAAGTATTATCCTGGCATACTCGTACTCTTAGTATTAAAACAAAGTCGCCCGGTCCGTATGTATGCTATCTTTAATACTACGCAACGGATTTTGATGCGGTTTTCACCAATAGGTAAAGTGGTTCTCGAAGAAGGGTTTTTGTGTATATAATTTGGGGGCAAAGCCACGGGCGTCCGCTAGTATTTTATTAAACAAAATGAATGAGGTTGAAAAAGACACAAGTACTGAAGTACATTTTGTGATAAATTATTAAGATAAGTCGAGTATTTCTTTATCTACTATTTTATTTCTGCAACATAAATTAACCCTTAATGAAAAATTATAATTATTTTTAATTAACAACCCAGTACTTAATATCAATTAAATTGTGGCGACTTATATTTAGATTTATTTTAATTTCAAATCTTAACTTACAAAGCTCGCAAAGAATTTCTACTTTGAAACATTATTTCTCCTGAATACTTTTCTTTGCGGCACATTCTTGAATCGAGTTCCTGCCGTTCACGCCTCAAAATTCAGAATAAAGTCAAGAAAAGCTCCATTGTTCAAGCACCGGTATCTGAATCTACTTAGAGGCCCCCGAGACGGAGGCATCCAATGCAATCACTACGGACCTCCCTGGGCCCCTTTCCTCTAGAGATGGGACATTAGCATTTTTATCGATAGCGAAATTGTGAAACGCTGTATTGACTGATGATTATTAACATTACGATTATATTTTGTGAGCACCGTTCGAGGAGAAATTGTTATTCCCTTTTTGTTTTATTACTTACTTTCTTCATGGATGTTGAGAGTATTTTACGAATGGTTTATTTTTACTTTTGCTATTTGAATTTCGGCTGTATTTTTTTAGCCAAATACTAGATTTTCTTGCATTATCAATTATGTCTGTCATACAGGTTAGTAAGGGTCGACGTAGCGCGTAGGTACTTGTCAAAAGTTCAGGTTAGGAGGACCCGTAACCGAAGAACATGCATGAAAATACATTAAGTTAAAAAAGCGATACCTATATTGAAATCTATCGTCTCTGCCTATAATGCCACAAAGGTAAACATTGACTGAAATTCTAACTGAAACTGAGTTCTATCAAGATTTAACAGACTCAAGCCAACCTCTCGTCCAAGTGGTGCACCTCCTGATCTATGAACAAAGCTCTGGCAACGTGGGACAGATTGGGATTGGAAGTTTGGGTGGATGTCTTCTGTATTTTTCAGAAAAAGAAAGACAGACATGACTTCACATGACACTATATCTATCGCAGTCTGTCCCGCTTTCTAACTGTTTAAACACACTTGCGTGGTAAATTTCTATTTGTACACATATCTAAATCCAACTGAACTTATTGGCCATCCCACGAGACATCAGTATATTCGACTATTTTTATTTACTTGAAGGGAAAAGCGTTCACGCGGTGACTGCCGTCTAACGTCTCACGGATGCAAAACGACCACAGAATATGTTATTTTTCGTCGCATCTCTATTCGTTCCTTTTTCAAAATTTTGAATTTTAAAAAGCTTGCAGGCATGGTATATACCTTGCATGTTTAATAGTCTGAGCTACAGCTGTTTAAAAAGTCGGAGTCGGATGTTCAATTTTCAATTTTATGTAACGGACAGGAATGAAAAATGTAGGTATATGCATTTTTTGTGTTTTATGAATATGATAATTTTTTTTCAATTTTATTTTAGTAGGTAGGATACAATATTACTTTCTAGAGGGGCTCGTGGTCTAGTGGTAACCGACAATGTTAACACATTGCAAAGGTTAAGCAACATCGAGTCAGGCCGGTCTTAGAATGGGTGACCATTTCTTAAGACACTGATACCCCTCCGTGCCTCGGAGAGCACGTTAAGCCGTCGGTCCCGGTTGTGATACGAACATCTATGGCAGTCGTTAGGGGTAGTTGAAGCCCTAAATCAAAAATCCGACCGGTCTAACTACAGAACTTCGATGTCGCCCATGGGTTGTGGAGGTCAGATGGCAGTCGCTTCACGGAAAATATCGATGTTCAGCCGAATCGCAGTGCGACTGGAAAGCCTTTTCCCAACTTTAGTTGGGAAAAGGCTCGGTGAATGATGATGATACAATATTACTTTCCATGCTATTCAACTTATACCATCATAAAACGGTAAACTTTTGTATTCACCAGACCCTCATTCCTTTATCGGCAGATACGTTTCATCCATTTGCATGTCAAAATTTTCGGATTTTTTTATATTTCCCGAAAATCAAAGTTTTTAAAAAAAACTTATAGATCATAAAATTACCTAAAAACTTAACCCTCGATGACACAGACGGGTAAAAATTTAGAAATTTATTAAAAGATATACGTATAATAAGATGTTAATGAAACATTTTAATAAAAATGTCGTAATTATACAATGCAAACATGGCGGGTCGGCCGATGAGTCTCTTTACATATGCTAATGAGTGACAGCCCTGTGCGAATGGAATTGTCATGTAAGAGCTGTCATTACTTTATTCGAGGTTACAGGGTGACTAGGGAATGCCATTTTTGCTTTTGGATCTACATATTATAAAATTGTTAAAAGAAAATTATTGATACTTTTTTTTTTTTTTTTTTTTTTTAATTCCGCGGCCTGAGGCCGCGGCCGCTCTAACGTCCGTTGCCGGGCGTCTCTGGTTACTAGAAGAGGGTATGTCCAGTGGCGCCCGGCGGACTTTGACCACCTCTGTGGTCTCTTCGGGTGTTGGGTCGGGACGAGAATCCCGCGTCGTTGGGGGAAGGGTTTTATCCCGCGTCAGTGAGTGAATCTGGTTGCGTGCTATGGGGCAAAGGCCCTGCAGCACGCAACCCTTCTAGCCTGCTTCTGTAAGGACGGCGGATGGCGATCCCGCCGTCCTCAGGCCCCGATCATGGAGGTCGATAGTCTTGGGCGTAGTCGCGGAGTCTGGGGCGCCCTGGCCGCCGACTACGGAACTCGGCGGGGAGGGTACGCTCCCTCTCCCTCCCGGCCGCCTCCTTCGCGAGCATGACTTGCTCGCAGAAGGACACGGCCGCGTTCCACCTACTCCGGCTGGAGACCATGGCTTGAAGCATGGTCTCCAGCGAGAGGGTATCCACGCCCAGACCCACTACGAGGTCCCGGCGCTGGCTCGCCCACGCTGAGCACTCCACCAACGTGTGGAGTGAGGTCTCGTCGTCAGAAACCTCGCAGTGTTGACACCGGGGTGTGACCTCACGATGCATGCGAAACAGATAGTTACCGAAGCATCCATGCCCGGCAACGATCTGCGTCGCACGATACGTGAGGTCACCATGCTGCCTCTGCAGCCAATCGTCCATGATCGGTCTCACCGCCGCGATGATGGTGGTACCCCACTTGGGTTGCTCAAGTCGCACCCTCCATGACTCCATGAGATCCTGGCGGAGTTGGGACCGCTGGTCCTCGATTTCTCGAGACGCAGGCCTGTGGTCCCGCTCCAGCGCCTCCTTGCGCCATTGGAACAATGACGCAAGGGCTCTCGCTTCCAGGTCCCATGGAGGGGTCCCGGCTAGGAGACATGCAGCCTCTCCGGAGATCGTGCGGTACCCCCGTATGGTTCTGACGGCCAAGGTTCGAAGTGGTCTGTTTAACAGAGTCACGTTCCCCTTGACCGCCAACCTATCCGCCCATACGGGAGCCCCTTATAGGGCCATACTCCGCACGATCCCCAGGTACAGTCTCCTGCAGGGAGCGTTGGGTCCCTTTAGGTTGGGCATCAGTCGCGAAAGCGCGGCCGATGCCTGCGTCACCTTGGGGACCAAACTTCGGAAATGTGGTCCGAAGTTCCATCGGCTATCAAGTACGATCCCTAGGTACTTCATCGAGGGCTTGATGCCGATGCTAACGCCCCCCACATTTATGCTGGAACCTTCGGGTGGACCGTTCCGAGGTCTCTGAAAACACAGAACCTCGGACTTGTGCAAGGCCACCTCCAGTCCCAGCTGCCGTATCCGACCCACGACTCGAGCAACACCCGTCGTGACCTTGAGTGCTGCCTCCTGGTACGTTGCACCCCGCGCAGTGACGAGGGTATCGTCGGCGTAGCACGTTACGCCGACGCCCCTAGGCAACGCACCCCGCAGCACCCAGTCGTAGCCGATGTTCCACAGAAGCGGCCCCAGGACCGACCCCTGTGGAACACCGCACGACACATCTCGCCGAGCTGGCCCGAGCCAGCTGGGGAAAGCTATGGCCCTCTCCGAGAGATAGGCCCCGACAATACGACGGAGGTAGAGAGGCGTTTCGTGATACACGAGCGCCTCCCTAACGCAGCTCCATGGCAAGGTGTTGAACGCGTTGGCGATGTCAAGAGACACCGCCACCACCACCTTGCCCTGCGAGACTGCTTCCTCCGTCAGGCTCTTCACGCGCATGATCGCGCTCACGGTGGAGCGTCCCCGACGGAAACCGAACTGGTTATCCGCCAGGTCTGGCCCCACACTCGTGAGATGCTCGACGAGGCGTTCCGCGATAATTCGCTCAAAGAGCTTACATACCTCGTCGAGCAACACGATCGGCCGGTATCCGGACGGTGCGTCCACCGGCCGCCCCGCCTTACGGATCAGGACCAGTTTCCCCGTCCTCCACACCTTGGGAAACTGGCCCCTTTCGAGGCATGCGCTAAAGAGCCCCATCAGTCGAGGCCCGAGTTCTTCGAGGGCCAGGACCCATGCACGGCCAGGAATGCCGTCGGGTCCGGGGGCAGTGATTTTCCGGCGTTTAAGCCGGAGTACTGCCGCACCTAGCTCCCCCACGCTGACTTCGGGTACGTCGTCTTCGCTGGTGCTATCCGCGTCGGGCAGAGACGGAGCCATGCGCGGAGGGACGTGCTCCTCCGCGCTCGTCGGAAACAGGGAGCCCATGACCCGCTCCAGCTGCTGCGGCTGGAGACTCTGGGTCAGTGGGGGCGCCCTAGGTCGGAGTTTCTCCCTGACCTGTAGATACGGGCGCCCCCATGGGTTCTGCTTCAGGGTCTCCAGGAGCTCCTCGCGGGCCGCCGTCTTGGCCCGCTTTATCGTCTCCTGGAGAATACCTTTGGCCTCCCTGTATGCCTGATAAAGCTCCGCCTCTCGGGCTGCCGCGTCGTCTGGGCGGCGATGCCTCCGGCGAAACCTGGTGTACCGGCGGCGGGCGGAGATGCATGCTGCGCGCAGCTCTGCAATCTCCGGCGACCACCAGTACACCTGCTTCCTGGCCGGTCTGGGTGTAACCCTAGGCATCGCCGCATCACAGATTTGCGACATGGCTCTCCTGAACCACTCCGCCTCGGCATCCACATCGGCAGGCCGGTCCGGTGCCGGAATCCAGGCCTGCACGATGGATGCTTCCAGGAGAGCTTCCCGATCAAGATGGTTAAGTGCCCAACGCGGATCCGGGGGATTTGCTACCGGCTGTGGGAGGTCAGGTGAGGGGACGACATCGAACCGGATGTACCGATGGTCCGAGTGCGTCTCCTCACCCTCCTCCACGCGCCAGCCTGTAATACGGCGGGCGAGGTCAGGGGATGCGAACGTTACGTCTACGATCGATTCCCCCCCTCGCCGCCAAAAGGTGACGACATTCCCCCGGTTGAGGACCTCCAGACCACGTGTTCTGGTCCAGTCCTCAAGAAGCCTCCCCTTGTCCCTGGTTTCCCGGGAGCCCCACGCCTCACTCCAGGCGTTGAAGTCTCCCAGGAGCAGGACAGGGCGAGGGCGGCACGCAGCGAAGACGACGTCGAGCTCAGTGAGCCATAGCTCAAACTGAGACTCGTCAATGTTCGGCGAGATGTAGGCCGACACCACCGCAAACCCTTCAAATTCCGCCGCAACACACCCCCGGCCGCTTGCAATCAATGCAAGGCGCGAGGTGTCCACGGCGGAACCCCCAAAAATGCAACAGGCCGAGCCGTCCTGGTCCACCGGACTTCCCGGGTGGACATAATACGGCTCGGCGACCACGGCCAAGTTAATGGACCACTGCGCGATGCTCTGGTACAGAAGATCCTGAGCAGCGCGGCAGTGGTTCAAGTTCACCTGCAGGATGCGGACATGGGCGCACATTAATGTACGGCCATGTCAGCATCCCGCTGCGAACCTGGCCGCGCAGAAGCGGCTCCCCCGCTGCCTACAGCGGACGGACGAGGTTTAGGCCTCGAGGCGGCGCAGGTACGGCTGCCGACCCGATGGTCCGCCGTTTTGCCCTCCGCCTCGCATCTATAACAGCGAGGCGGGGCCTCACAGCCATTGGCCTTATGATCGGGCCGGCTGCAGCGGAAGCACCGATCGCCCACGGTGTCTTCCGCTGTGCACTGCACTCCGACGTGCCCCACCACCATGCACCGGAAACACCTGGTTTCCCGGGCACGAAGGAGGTGCACCTGCGCCTTTAGGAAGCCCCCTACAAGGAGGCTTCGTCCGTCCGCCAATTTAAGTGCCGCCGCGACGGGACACTGGACGACTGTCATCCCATGACCGGTGGAGCCGAAGGAGATATCTCCAGCTTTCACCTGGTCATGGGGGCAGCCGCCCGCCTCCACGACGGCGGAGATTACTTCCTCCGTCGTGGCCGCGTCATCCAGACCCGTGATGCGCAATGCGGCGCATTTGGTAGGTCTGGTGACGCGGACGGCTTCTGCGTCCAGCGCGACCCTAAGTTGAGCCGCTAGGGCGTCCGCTTTGGGACCGCTGGAGGCGCCGGAGACCTCGAGGAGGCGAGCACCGGTGCGGGTGTTTTTACACCGGAGCCCCCCCTGAATATCGAGGGCCGAGAGGTTCACTGAGGCTTTAACCTGCCTCAGGACATCGGCGTACCCCACACCCTTCTCCACACCTGCCGGCGTCACGGTCAGGACGACGGCGGTGGAGCGAGGAGGGCGGGGCCTCTTCGGCACCTTCGCCGCGGCGGCTCTGGCCGCTTTCTTTTTGGCCCTCTTGCGCTGCTTTTTGGCACCCACTACTTCCCATCCCTCCCGTCTGGAGGGATGTAAGAAGGCAGCGGGAGCAGCAGCGGGAGTGGCCCTGAAGGCAGCGGGGGTGGCACTCCTCTTGCCCTTCCCCTTGCCCTTCCGCAAAATGGCCGCAGCTTCGGCTGGCGTCTGCCTCGCTGGGACAGCGGACGGGGGCAGGGTGGGGCGGCGGCTAGGAGGCCGGCCTCTCGGACGGGGCGCAACGCCGGCGCCAGCAACAGCCGCGTAGGACAACGCGGGCTGCGTCAGCGCAGGGCGGTACGCCCGGTCCTCAAGGACGTCAAGGCGCCTCTCGATCGCCGCCATGAGCTCTGTAAGAGTAGGCGGCACAGGCTGTGGCGGCGATACGGGCGCCGCATTGGGCGCGGTCCTGGGTGCCGTCCTTGATGGCCCAGCCTCGGGGAAGGCGGCGTGGGTTGCTCCGTCTGGGTCCCGGTAGGCCCCTTGACCAGCTTGGTCAGGTTCGCGACCTCCTGTCGCAGGGCCTCCATCTGTAGCCGGGACGCGGCAAGTTCCGCCTCTAGGCTGGCCACCTGGCCCCGTAGCTTCTGCTCCTCTGCGGGGACGCTCCGCGCTAGGAGCTCATCCAGGGAAGACTGGGCGTGTGTCACTGCCGTCTTCACCACCTGCCTCTTACCCTGCAGATTTTTGGTGCCACCCTTCATGGCTTCTGCAATTCGGGTAAGAGCCAGCATGAGCTCCCGCGCGGCTGGCACCTCCTTGTCCCTGCCACTGGGCAGGAACGGCACTGTCGGGGCGGGGGCTTTAAATACCGGCGACTTTCGGTATTTACCGGACGTCGTAATCGCCAGGTACTTCGTCGGAACCCCCTCCTCGGTCTCGCTGGATGCGGTCCCCCCAGAGCAACTGGTGCTCCGGTCACGCGACGACCCCGCCTTCGGGACCACCTTCTCCCGAGTCCTTTTGACTGGGGTCTTCCACAAGGAAGAACCCTCCGTCTCCATGCTGCTGGGAACGACGTCTGTCCCAGCAGCGGTCGACGCGACCTCCGCGTCGGTTTGGGGGGTGGTTTTGAGGCACACCCCCTGGCCTGTCGGGCTTTGTTGACCCCTCCCAAATACCTGATGGGGGTCGCTGTGACTGGTGCCGGGCCTGAGCCCCGCATCAGTCACAGCCGGGTGTTCGTGGAGGGATTCCTCACCTCCAGTTCCCCGTTGGGTAATCTTATTATTCGCACTTTGCAAAGCCATTTTTTATTAGTTTAACGTCCTTCGACGGGCGACACCCTAGGCGTGACAGCTCCCCTGCACGATTCATCCCCTCACCGGGTGTCAGAGCTTGGGATTGGGTTAATTTTTTATAGAGGTGTTCATCCTCGCGGCCCCGAGGGGCCACCGGTCCTGTCAATTCAGGATTACGGCTGGGCCGGGCGGGGGTCTTTACAAGACCGTTCCGCCCGCCCCGTTGGTGATTTTTTAACGAGGTTTTCTTCCTCACGGTTCCGAAGAACCGACTTCCCGCCTGAGGTCAGGCGGGGTTCGGCCGAACGGTGGTCTCTTCGAGACCGTGTCCGACACCGCTGATGAGCTCAGTGATGTCGGACCCGTCGCCCTGGTGGTTTCTCCGCACAGCAGCACTCTGCTCTGCAGAGTGTCGGCGGAGAGACCTGGGCCGCACTAGGCCCCCGTCGTGGTGGGTCTGCGTTCCTCATGCGAGGCGGCAAGACCCCCACCTTGGCCAGAATTAGCCGTAGTAGCTACAACTCTGCGGTACGTTGCCGCAGAGTTGCAGCCACTGCCGTTGCCCGGGGTGCACCACGTGGAGGAACTGACCAAAGCACCCCAAATTGTTGATACTGGGAATTCCATCCGAATATTAAAAATTCAGCAGCATAGTATCATGTCTGGCAAATAATTTCATCCCTTTTATCAATGCCCTTTTTTCGGCCCAAAGCCGCGGCCTATTACCGGACCTCCCAGGTACGCACTCGAAAGAATTCCCTGTGACGCCAGAAGACTGGCCAAATATGTGAAAATTGTGTAGAAAATACGAAAACACATTTGCCAGAGCCTCATCCATTGATAGGCAAATGAGGTTGGCTTCGACCTCTAAGATCATGATTAGACCACAAAGACATGTCCTTATGTATTTATTTAAATTAGTGATGTGACATATTTTAGCCGATTAAAGGTAAATACACATATCAGTGAAGTCTCAGTTCCGACACAGTCCGACGCATCCCCACTTGTCAGTGCCATTGACGACTCAGTTACAATCACTGACACTGACATGTGGGGATGCAGATGCATTCATAGAAAATGTAGGAAGGAATATGGAATACGGAACTGAGGCTTCAGTAATAGGTGTGAATCGACCTTGAATGTTATTTTTATTAGCCTGTGCTGTCCCCAACTTGTTCTAAAATGCTCTATTTTGTGCCACTTTAAGCCAGTCTTCGTACTTAGTAGGCTTCCAGGTCGTCGCGTCACCTCTGCCAACCTCGGGCTCCTGGCGGCGTCTTCCATCCTTCGGTGTCCACGTAGTGCCCTCGCCAAAAGATCAGTGGGTAAAGTCTGCTATTTCTGTAGTTCTTTTAGCAGATTAAACACTCCATAATTCCAAAGCATTTTTTTTCGTTGGCTCCATGCGGCACGTGGCCTGCTTACTTCCATTTCTGCTTCGCAGTTTTCCTGTCTACATCCACTCTTTCTTTGAATATACATTTGATAATTTGTAATACCTGCAAACTTCAAGTGTATACATGCACATAATTTTCCAATTCTTAAGACGAGGAACAGCTTATGAAAACGGTTTCGTAATTGAAAAGTTGAACTTTTTGAAGTTTGAAAGCCATAAAACACACGTTCACAAGAAACAGGGGAACGCACGCGAAGTTTAATCACAAAAAGCTCTTGGAAGATGGTGCGTTTCAAAGAATTAATTAATGGCTTAAGATTTGTTTTTAGAAAACGTACATTTATCTTGACATAAACAACTTTTTTGTTTATCAACAAAACAAATGTGATGTTTTGTTACATTTAATCTTCGAATAGGTAGTACAATTATCGGGGAAAGTTATAGGCCATATTATAATATCACGCTACGATAAAAGCGACACAGTAGGTAAAGGAAAGATGTTACAAAAACGGAGAAACTTCATTTCTTTTAAGAGCTTCCTTTCCTTCATTCGGTTAAAGATCACAACAATTCTCTACCAAACGTAAATCGAGGATATTGAGTGAGAAATCCACGTAAGCGAAGTCGCGGACCTCTGCTAGTTAGAAATACATTCAGTACTAAATACCTCATTTACTATCGCAAAGCACATCACTACGCGTCACTGATTATATAAAGAGCACAATTGCAAAAAGCGCGGGAATCGGGTTTACATTTTAAATATCTTTCTTTTTAAAACGTAGAATGGTTTTATTCAGAAATAACGACCTAAGGTTTTATTTTCGCTTAGAATTTTCCGAAGAAGCTCGAAGGCATAGCAAATCGTTTATATCACTTTTTTTTAAAGGCAAGTAAGCAACGGTTGCTTACAGTAAACGTGAGGCGTTAACAGAAAATTTATAGCCCTCCTCTCCGCCCTTAAAGGCGATATTCGCTTGAAGACGAAAATGGTTTTGTTGGAACTCACCGCTCTAATTTACTATGTGTTGAGAGACATTTTATACCTTATTTGACTTGGTAAGCTTTGATGTGTGAATATTACCAAATATATATTTTCTTTTTACTTTTATTCTAACTATACTGTTAGGAATTTAAAAAGAAATGTTCATCAAATGAGTCTATTTTGTGATATGTAATTAGCTTCAGTTTCAGAGGTAATTAATGAGAACCTTTTTTTATGCTTTTTTGCTGGCAAATGTCATTAATTCAATTCCTGGCTGGTATTATACCTTCATGGTATCATTATATTCCTTTTTCAAATATTATTCAAAAGTCTGTTTTGAATGCTGTATTCGAAAAATAATTATGTTGTTCGAAATTTAAACAGCTCTTTTCGGTGATGTTTAAAAAATAATGGTACTGGCACAGAATAGGGAATAGTACTTACATACAGAACTTGCACTCCGACGTTAATTAAAGCACATTCTTTTGTTTACAGAGAACATCATTCGAACGTTAGGGTTTTCCAGTAAAGTAAAATATATACCAGCATAATTTGACCAATAATTATGACGTTAATGCCTCAATATCAACTCTATGGTCAATGCTATGTCACAAACAAGAGACAACCCTTACTGATTTACAACTTCAACTTGTCGCTGACGTCACGTATTTTTTGCGGTTGTTAGGCGAGTGACATAGGCTTGGTATTAGCTGTTGGAATAGGATATCCCCTCATAGTACCAACAAAACTACTGATACTATGTGTGTACCTATGAAATGCACGTCTACCCCCTTTGGGATATAGGCTATATATTAGTTATAATGTTAGTTACATTATGCAACATAGTAATGGTACCCACTATGTAACGGCTTATTTAGCGCCACAATTGAAAATCCCTCTTAACATTTCCTCTATTTCTAGAAAACTGAATATATCACCGTTTGGTATCCGATGGTAGGTAATATATGCGCATCTCCATTCCACTACAATTTATTCCGTATATTTATTACTCGACTCAGGTAAAACTGCATCTAATGTCGGGAATTTGTAGTCTATAGTAATTTGCGTTCCCAGTTTGTTAAATGTACGTTTCGTTTGTTCATTCTGTTAATTGGATCGAGATTGTACTGCAATTGGAATTATAAAGGTTAAAACTTTGGTTAAATACATTATTTAGCGACACTGAGAGGTTGCTAAGGCCCTTACATCTTTTAAGGAACGCTTACACGACCAATAAAAATTGCCCAATTTGTGAGCAACATGGTCGATTGTGACGTCAAGCAATTTAAGGCAACACAAGGCGACAAGAATCAATTTATGTTTTGCATATTGAATTCCCGAAAAAATTGCCCCATATTGCTTAATACGTGCTGCTTAGCAATTATTGCTCTAAAAATTGTGCATCTTTATATAAATATACCTTTAGGATATGTGCCCAGAATCGGCAGAACACTCGCTATACATGGGGCCAACAGAACTTCTGGCAAGATGTGGCTGGGTAATACACCTCAGCTTTAAATTCTTAATATAAAGCAGTTTTGAGCATCAAATACCATGTTTACTGTTCCAAAAAACAGCGATATTTGCATTGTTTGTGACAAATAAGAACTTTTAGTACGATATTGAGGTGTTTGTTCGTTCAGATAGTCAAATGTTTGCATTGGTCATGCATTACAGCCAATATTGGCGTGGACCGGTAATAAAATCAATGCTGGCTATGTCTCGCTTCGGTACAACGACGGTAAGAGTGGCCAAACGTGACTTACTTCAAAATATCACCTTGTTTTGTCGCCATGTAGATGGTGTTAACAACATAGAAATTTATTGAAAAGAAATTTCTAGAATCGATGTTTAGATATACGTGATTGTTTTGATTATTGACTTTACTATGTATATCTTATAACTGGAAATAATACGAAACATGAGGTAAATGTACATCTCAATACAATGAGGAAGCTTGTGTGTCTTCCACCGAGCCTATACCCAACGCATTTTGGGTCGGCTTTCCAGTCTAACTGCAATTCGGCTGAACTTCGATATTTTCCGTGAAGCCACAGCCATCTGACCTTCACAACCCATGGGCGATATCGAAGTTCTTCAGTGAGAACGGTAATGAGAAGGTCGTCAGTCGAAACTAAACTTCAAGCCATTACTTTCTTAGATTGAGAGTGGGTTTTGGTACTGCATATGTGTATGTATTTCTTTTGCTAGACGTTTCGACCAGGATGCCTTGGCCGTGGTCATAGGCGGATTGATTCAGCAATGGCTACCCGCTGTCTTCAAGTCATTCATGAGGATTTGCTTCTACTCTCACATTCTCGTGATTTTTTCGCTATGTGCCGCTTAAACTTAGTAGAAACTGGTTTACCCGATTAAGCATATTCTTGAATACTGGATTCCACGTAGACAACTTAAATCTGTCTTCCCTATTTCTTTACTTCAATGACTTAGCTATCTTTAGAAACAATATATACTGGTAGCTATTTTATGGAAGGGGTTCACTTTCCACTAACTAACACGGAGTTTCTAGTCTCAATCGGGTCACACGATAGTTGAAGTTCAGTCACTGCGACTCGGCAAAGGGTTGACCTGTTGGGAATCTCCTCTGGGACCGGTTGCGGACCTCTATACTTCTTGTAGGCTTTAGTAGACTTGGTGTACGTTTTGTCACTTAATTGGCATTAATAACAAAGGTCTGGTAAACTGTTTCGAAGTTTCGTCTTACTTGAACATATTATTGCCTTACCAGATTCGAATTTTATATGAAACTAGCTCTCTCAGTAAACTCGTACCGCCAGAAATATATTTTTAAACTTTCTCTGTACTTCCAGTATTATTACAAGACTAAAATTAGCTAAATTGGTCCAGCTGTTCTCGAGTTTTAGCGGGACAAACGAACGGCGATTCATTTTTATTTTTTCAGATTAAAAAACTTGTGATTTATTGTTTTTATCGTTAGATATATCAGTCTCTCAAGTTACTCAACCCTTTATATCTTTTTAATTTTCTAAAAATGTACACGGATGTGAATTATTACACACACACACACACACATATCACGCCTATATCCCCGAAGGGGTAGGCAGAGGTGCATTACACACCCACAATTGGCCTGTATTTTCAGTCCCACGTAATAGCGGGCAAGCCTATTGCCGTCACCGGCACACATATAATGGCCGAATGAATTTAATAAAAAGTAGCAGCTATATTGTAATTTTGAAAAAAAAAAAAGAAACCTTTTGCCATTGCGATGAAATGTTGATTAAAGGCAACAAAATCTTACGTGCCAGCCGCTATGGCACAGCCAATTAGAGTCCTGGGCGTATCGGACTGTTTTCCCCTTATCCCCTATATACGAGTAGTCGTATAGTATATCGTACCAGTCTATTTTGCACAGCAATTCTAATCATTTTAAGTATCCAGATATCTACTTCATATGACAACATTGTTAAAAATAAGCCTTAAAGGGATATTAACAAAACAACGTCACATCCTCGAATAGCTCATTGATATGAATATTCCATCTTCATAGAAATCATTTAGATCTTTTTCGCAGCGTGTACAAAATGTCCCGTAATACCTTTACCCCATATATTGGTTTTGGGGCAAATTTGTTAAGGAAAATGGATAAGCACATAGGTTGTTTGTTTCTTTTTTATGGGCCGTTTGTAAATTGGTAATGGGGAAAGAGAGGAGTAAGACACTTGAAAATTTTTCGTTTGAATTTATGTAAAACATTTATTCTGCCTCATGTCGTTGTTAACTCGTGATTACGATGTGTGTATTTGTTAAATTTTGAAGGAAATATTTCATGTTTTCATTGCTAAATATGCAGTGTTTTTCTAAAGACGGCGTTCAAGAGAATTATTAAGTATTTAAGCAATAAAGCTGAATAGGATACACCTTGACAGCGATACTGGTTACCGCATTTATATTTCCCTCTATATAGAAAACACATTTTATGTCGTCTTTACCCTAGCTATACAGAATTTGAATTTTTCAAGTGGGCTTGGCTGGCCAAATCCGGAACTATAAGGAATAGCGAAAAATGCTCAAAGGAGTCACGACCCCGATTTTGATGAAACTTAAAACCTCATCATTAGATTTTTTAAAAACCTATAATCCAAACTGGGAATCGAACCCATTGATTTAGAAAAAAAATCACACCCTTTATTATTACACCATACGATAGTGTTGCTGTTAAGGATCAAATTCTGGGAAGTAATGATATACGGTAAATTTAAGCAAAACTTTTTTTTTTTTAATTCCGCGGCCCAAGGCCGCGGCCGCTCTAACGTCCGTTGCCGGGCGTCCCTGGTTACTAGCAGAGGGTATGTCCAGTGGCGCCCGGCGGACTTTGACCACCTCTGTGGTCTCTGCGGGTGTTTGGTCGGGACGAGAATCCCGCGTCATTGGGGTCGGGTTTTATCCCGCATCAGTGAGTGAATCTGGTTGCGTGCTATGGGGATAAGGCCCCGCAGCACGCAACCCTTCTAGCCTGCTTCTGTAAGGACGGTGGGTGGCGATCCCGCCGTCCTCAGGCCCCGATCATGGAGGACGATAGTCTTGGGCGTAGTCGCGTAGTCTGGGGCGGCCTGGCCGCCGACTACGGAACTCGGTGGGGAGGGTACGCTCCCTCTCCCTCCCGGCCGCCTCCTTCGCGAGTATGACTTGCTCGCAGAAGGACACGGCCGCGTTCCACAAATTTAAGTAAAACTTAGAATTTTCATAAAATTCATATTTCTTGTCTGTCTCTATATAGTCTCTTATCACACTGGGCAAAGACCACCGCCTCCGCCCAGTGTGATAAGAGACAGACATGTACTTGCCAGCTTGTTTCTTATAGTGTATTAAACGCGAGATTACGGTACTACTGTATATTGTATTGTAGTATATGTAAGTATTGTATAGATAGTACAGTATATATTTATCTATGTATATATTATAGCACCCATGTTTTTTTTTTTTTTTTTTTAGTTCCGCGACCAAGGCCGTGGCCGCTTTAACGTCCGTTGCCGGGCGTCTCTGGTTACAAGCAGAACGTATTTCCAGTGGCGCCCGGCGGACTTTGACCACCTCTGTGGTCTCTGCGGGGGGTTGGGTCGGGATGACAATCCCGCGTCGTTGGGGTAGGGTTTTATCCCGCGTCAATGAGTGAATCTGGTTGCGTGCTATGGGGCAAAGGCCCCGCATCACGCAACCCTTCTAGCCTGCTTCTGTAAGGACGACGGGTGGCGATCCCGCCGTCCTCAGGCCCCGATCATGGAGGTCGATGGTCTTGGGCGTAGATGAGTCTGCGGCGGCCTCGCCGCTGACTACGGAACTCGGCGGGGAGGGCACGCTCCCTCTCCCTCTCGGCCGCCTCCTTCGCGAGCACGACTTGCTCGCAGAAGGACACGGCCGCGTTCCACCTACTCCCGCTGGAGACCATGGCTTGAAGCATGGTCTCCAGCGAGAGGGTATCCACGCCCAGACCCACTACGAGGTCCCGGCGCTGACTCGCCCACGCTGAGCACTCCACCAACGTGTGGAGTGCGGTGTCGTCGTCGGAAACCTCGCAGTGTTGACACCGGGGTGTGACCTCACGATGGATGCGAAACAGATAGCTACCGAAGCATCCATGCCCGGTAACGATCTGCGTCGCACGATACGTGAGGTCACCATGCTGCCTCTGCAGCCAATCGTCCATGATCGGTCTCACCGCCGCGATGATGGTGGCACCCCACTTGGGTTGCTCAAGTCGCACCCTCCATGACTCCATGAGATCCTGGCGGAGTTGGGACCGCCGGTCATCGATTTCTCGAGACGCAGGCCTGTGGTCCCGCTCCAGCGCCTCCTTGCGCCATTGGAACAATGACGCAAGGGCTCTCGCTTCCAGGTCCCATGGAGGGGTCCCGGCTAGGAGACATGCAGCCTCTCCGGAGATCGTGCGGTAGCCCCTTATTGTTTTGACGGCCAAGGTCCTCAACGGTCTGTTAAGGAGCGTTGAGTTGTTGGCCGTCAACCGCGCCGCCCATAAGGGAGCCCCGTATAGGGCCATACTCCGCACGATCCCCAGGTACAGTCTCCTGCAGGAAGCGTTGGGTCCCTTTAGGTTGGGCATCAGTCGCGAAAGCGCGACCGATGCCTGTGTCACCTTGGGGACCAAACTTCGGAAATGTGGTCCGAAGTTCCATCGGCTATCAAGTACGATCCCTAGATACTTCATCGAGGGCTTGATGCCGATGCTAACGCCTCCCACATTTATGCTGGAACCTTCAGGTGGATAGCACCCATGTTTATGTAGGTTTATTTATTTACTTGTACTTAGCCCTTTCACTCTTCCTTCTCCTCACAGGCCTACTGGAAGAGATTATAAGAGGATTACGTAGTGACCTTGTACTATACTCACTTTATTCTTTTATACTTCTGTTTCTTGTTCTTTGTTTATGTATATGTACAAAAATTATAAAGAAATAATAAAAAAGGGTAGGTGCGTCTTAGGCCGGGTGCTGTCGCTTCTTTTTTCTTTATTATTGTACGTTACCGCGTGATATAGTACTCTCGTTCCCACGGGATAAGAACCTCTAACACATCACTGGGATAAGAAGTAGCCTACACCACACATGATTAATCTACGTATTAGAAAAGGATTTTTTTTATATCAGACAAACGACACTCGTTTCTTCAAATGTATCAATAAGGGCTCTTTTAGACTAGCGTATTTGTCACCGGACAACAGACCGTTGTTTTCACCTGATTGGTGTACGACTGGTGGTGTACGACTTACAATGAATGCTTTTACATGCACCGGACTCAGATTCATCGACCAAATTACGCCGAATGTACCGCATCCTCCCCTCACCGGTCCGTTGTCCGGTGAAAAAAACGGCCGTGTAAAAGTGAACTTAAATACTGAATGGAGTCAGGCGTTACCTGGCGAAAGTCCATGATAAAACAATGGTAAATATGATGTTAAATTTTATATAATAGCATAATTTCTTGACTGCTTCGGTGGCGTGGTCGGTAGTGCATCGGCTTTCGACTCCGAAGTCTCGGGTTCGATTCCCAGGTCGAATCCAATATTTGTGTGATCCAGAAATGTTTGTTTCGGAGTTTGGGTGTTTTCTATGTATGATATGTATGTATTTAGAAATATTATAAGTATGTTTATCAGTTGTCTAGATCCCATAGCACAAGCTTTATAGCTTAGTTTGGGCTAGATGACGTTGTGTGAGAATGTCCAAAAATATTTATTTATTTATTTATTTCGCACAAAAAAGGACATTACAAACGACATATGTTTCACCTCTCCACGAGGCATTATCAAGACTGTCTCAAAGAGAACAGCAAATTGTAAAGCAAGAACATAGCTGCTTTTAAGGTACGAGTATGCAAATCTCGCTAGCGCGATGTAGGATGTGTCAATTACAAGAACTACCACAAAACAAAAAACGGGGGTAGATATATTAAAATTGTAATGTCATTTTTTGTGCGAAATTATGCTATTATATAAAATTTAACATCATATTTACCATTGTTTTAAAGTGAACTTAGTCTTTAAATTCAGGTTATTCAATAACAATTTAAATTGTTATAATGCTACTATGAAGAGAAAAAGCTATACAAAGAGTACGAAGATTACACCTAATCTCTTTCCCTCAGTCAAGCAACCTCTGATGTCTCATAAACGTAAGTCAGTGGTAACAAAAAGAAATTTTATAGATTCCTTTTTTGAAACAAATACTGTCCATACCGCAGCCTTTTCTGAATAAAATTATGTATAAGGACGTCCCTCACATAATATCAAATTTCTTCCATAATACCTCCAATCCTTCGATCCTGAAATGATACCCTTTGATGTGCAGCTTTATACATATTTAAATGAATGAAATATTTGGAGACCGTCATGCGGGTTTTATACTTTGCGAGTTCATAAAAAATCTATAATGCTATTCTTTATAATACACGGCAAATAGGTTGTTTCATTAATCGAAAAATTCGTTTTAAAATTACAATATAGCTTTTTATTAAATTCATTCTTTGGACATAATTCATTATAAATGTGCCCGGTGACGGCAATAGGCTTGCCCTCTATTACGTGGGACTAAAAATACTGGCAAATTGTGGGTGTGTAATGCACCTCTGCCTACCCCTTCGGGGATATAGGCGTGATATGTGTGTGTGTGTGTGTGTATTAATCGTTTTTTTTAGTATTATTTTCTGTGCTTTACTGACTATATTTTTGTAATTTTTTCGACAGTGAACAAACTTTAGTTTTCTCTTCTTAGTCTTCTCCAGCCAATCTCTGAAAAGGCTGGACCGATTTGTTAAACTTTCACTGACAGATAGCAGCTATAAGGAGGTACTAAGGCTACTTTTTATCACTACCTTTATATTAAAAATCCGTGTAGCAGTTAATCTAATCATAACACAGTTTAAAACAAAGTTTCTCCGTCCGTATGTATGCTTAGATCTTTAAAACTACGCAACGGATTTTAATGCGGTTTTCACCAATGGATAAAGTTGTTATCGAGGAAGGGCGTCCGCTAGTAAACAATAAAACAATCGCATCGTTACAACATCGTATCGGAACTGTATCGTCAGTACAAAAGGTCTCATATATTTTTTGTTTATCTTACACTTTCTTCTAACAGGTGGAGTTTTACGACGTAAGAAGATTTTCGCCTCCTTTATTTCGCAATTTTATCAAGTTGTCGAGTGGTTTTCTGTCAACCTCATCTACCATTGGCAGTTGTGCTATTTATGAAAATTGTTTTATTATTCCGATGTTACTTTACGATATGTTGACGTTAGTGTTTGAAGATTTCTAAGTTATTTGTGTACCAAGCGAATGTAGTCACCTATTTTATTTAATTGTACGGCTTTGGTGGCTTTGGTTAGTTCCTTTCATCATCACGAACCATAGAAATCGTGTGTCCGTTTGTCTGTATAGTACCTACACTACATGCCAATCTCTGAAATTACTGAACGGATGTTTTTGTGGTTTTCACGGAAAGTGACATCATAGACTTCGTTCTATAAAGTCGGATGACTGAAAAAGTTCGTCATAAAAGTATCGTATTGGCGGAGTTAGTATCTATGTGTTTATACGCTTGTATGTGTTTTGAGGAAAAAAGCGCAGGCTTACTTCTTTCATAAATATATCAATACTAGTGGTCGCCCGCGACTTCGTCCGCGTGATTATTGTTGCCGTCGCCGTGTCTTTATAAATTGTAGCCTATGTGTTATTCTGATGTATAAGCTAATTATTGTAAAGAGTCATCAAAATCCGTTTAGTAGTTTTTACGTGAAAGAGTAACAAACATCCATACATCCTTACCAACTTTCGCATTTATAATATTAGTAGGATACCAAGAAGCCATACAATGGTTAACTGTAATTTTCATCTAACAAAGCTTGCCCAAGTCTGTCATAATAATAAAAACTGTCACAAAACAAAAAACGAGGTAAACGTCCCCATTGAAGTCTGTCGATTATATTTTCACAAATCCCATTTCCTTTACAGTCCACAAATGACCAAGAGAGGTACGTAAACGGGACAATTGTTGTCCGACTGGCCCCCAGGTGTTTCACCCCAGTCGCATTACTCCTGCCATTCTAGTTTTTACTTACACAAATGTATATCTGTTTGTATAACTTTAAAACAATGGTAAGTAAAGAGAGAGAACAGCGGCTGTTCTCTCTGAGACAGTCTTGATAATGCCTCGTTTAGAGGCGAAACAATTGTCGACGTTTTGTTGTCCTTTTGATTCTGCGAAAAATTAATGCTATTAATTAATGCTAAAAAGTTTTTTCTTAAAAAATTTTTACTTACCATTGTTTTGTCATGGATTTTCGCCAAGTAACGCCTGTTTCTATCCAATATTTGTATAACTTTACATACGAATATAACATTGTATAACCACGTGCTAGCGCGAGTACAACATAGAACATAGTAGAAATATAAGTTGAAGTTTTTATTGTAGCAATTTCAAATTTTTCACGGTTTATTTGACAAAGCTACAGTTACAGCAAATATTTTTATGAGTTTTAATGCATATCTTAGAACACTTTGCAGCTATGATACAAAGTGTACCAAGTATTTTGCAACTGTATTTCTATATTTTAAAAAGTAACTAAACCTAGCTTCTTTAAAATACATTTAGTACTATTGAACAGTTAAATTAGCCATAGTCTTATTAATGTGGTGGAAAGTAAAAGTACGAATCTTAGCCAAGAATCACTCTAAAACCTTTGATTATTCATGCACACGTTTGCATTTAAGACTCATTTACGACTTTACCATTAAACACCGACTTCAAATTACCGGAATGGGACCAAAAAACGGTCGGTACAGGACCAAATTGAAATAGGACCATTTTTTTTTTGGTTTTTGGTTCACCCAGTCGAGAGTAACAAACATAAAAATACAGTGTAATTCAGAACCTCCTCCTTTTTGAATGTCGCTTAAAATTACCTTATATAAGAGAGATTTGAGACCGTTTTAGATATTTCTTAGACACAAAGTGAATAGACACTTACAGTACGAAAATTTTACGGCGCACTCAATATTTGAACGGCAATTTAGTGGAAAATGCATTCACGAAATTGTAGTAAACTTGAAGTTAGGATGAGGAGAGTTTGATATTTTATTTCGTGGGCATTCCAATTTTTATTTATCATACATAATAACTTATGACGCGTCGTAAGTTATAAATGTATATAATATCTAGATTTTTAATTTCAGTTTAGTTTTAAATGAATTTGAGTAGAAATGAAGTACCAATACATTCTAGAGTTCCACCAATTCGATCCAAACTCCGGGACTTGTTGTATAATAAATTATTCTTGAAACAACAAATCCCGGAGTTTGGATCGAATTGGTGGAGCAATAGGATCAAAATAACCATATTAACTTAAATTTACAATTTCTCTAATTTTAACTAGTACCTGTGACCTAAATTCCAAACAGTCGAGAAAGATAATTCACATTCATTAATTCGGTATAGTGTATTAAAACCGTATATAGTAAGAGAACCGCAACATTTGACTGCTCCATTTGGTTCGTAGTTCAATGCATCGGTCGGACGGAAATGGGCGAGATTGCCTAGATTCTAGATGCATATCGTACTTAGGCAAATCGGGAACTATGCCACCGCCACCGTAATGCTTTTGAATATCGCCATGCGACCGGGAATATTATCATACTGCATTGCTGTGCATTAGATACGAGTAAGACTTTATTCTATGGAGATATGAAAATTGGTAAAGGTCGTAAGTTGACATTCATGCCAATTATGTGTAATATTAGCATCAGATCAAACTGCCTCTGTGGCGTTGTGGTATGTGTATGCGACTGATGTCCCTGATTTCTCGGGTTGAATCAAATATTTGTGTGATCCACAAATGTTTGTTTCGGAATTTGGGTATGGTCGCCCGCGACTTCGTCCGCGTGGTAATTTGGATTTTTCCCGTTATCACACAATATCTTTATAAATGCCTATGTGTTATTCTGATGTATAAGCTATATTATTCTAAAGTTTCATCAAAATCCGTTCAGTACTTTTTTCGTGAAAGAGTAACAAACATCCATACATCCTTACAAACTTTCGCATTTATAATATTAGTAGAATGTTTATCAAAGTAATACTCGACACGAAGCCCTATACCAACCCGTCTGACAACCGTGGTATTTGTAGGCTGAATCCCCCCTCTTTGGGGGAGGTCTTTGCCCAGTAGAGGGCGTCATTTGGGCTGAGATGATGATGATTTGCATCAGAACATAAAATAATTCGACTTTATTATAGGTAATACAAAATGTATTTTAGGAGTTATTGAAAGTTCTGAGTGAAAATTCACAAAGATCTATAGAGGCATACGCCAGCCCCACCTGCAAGTAATGCACCTGCCGTTCAAAGGATAAAGTCCTGGTAAACATATATTTGTAATTTAGTAAACCCATGAGCTACTTAACACCAATTGGTAACCTTAACAAAAGTGATTTCTCGCCCAAATGTCAAACAGCTGCTAGTAATTATTGGCATGATGATTGGATGTGTTAGACCACCCTTGAGAAACGAAATTCTAATGAAAAGGGTTATAGAAATCGGGCAACATGATAAGAATATAATGATGAACTTAACTTAACAAATATTTCAAACATTTAAAAAATAATTTCTCTTTTGTTTAATTAGAGAATAGAGAGAATTCCCCCTTTGTGATAACATTTTATAGTTTTTAATTTAAAATACTGTAGCTTACTTATTATTGTTGTGTGTTAACAAGATTAGCCAGGTATGTAGAAATTGTAGGTAAGTAATAGTACGTAGGCCATAGAACATTGAAACTTATTGATTAACAGCAAGCTCATGTTTCGTAAGTAGCTTTATATTACCGAGTTCTACACCTATTTCTAAAAAAAATACTCAAATCAGAACACCTTAATACCTGCACCACTTTGCAGCTCTTTACGAATTAATGCAACCTTACAATTTTGTTATAAGAATTTGAATTCGGATTACAGAATGGTTAATAATGGTTCAATTCCATTTCAAAATTAGCCTGATTAAATGAATTGATTAAATCTAAAGATACTGTAATCAGAAGATTGCACTTGAAACCACAGTTAACGTTAACATAAATTAACATACTTAGATACTAGGTATGCAATGCATGCTGCTAATTGTAAATGTTGAGCGGAGCAACTTTTGCAAATGCAACTTTTTCGCGATGTCCACGACATTTTCGGTGATTATTCCTCCGTGGTCAGCTCTATTTTCATGATTTCAGATATATGCACTCCCGGGTATGATGTCGACCAGCATGCCAAATTTGGTCAAAATCGGTTGAGCCGTTTCGGAGGTGTAGACGCACAAACGATTTACACTTGTCGCCTAAGATTGGGCTCCGCTTCGTTCCGCTCAATAAACAAACAGAGTCTCGTAAGAACACTGAATTCCAAACTCCCAATTAATTTGTTTCAAAACAAACTACGTTTAAAAGCATCCGTTCTCCTTTATAAGATAATTAAACATTTCTAAATGTGTAAATAACATGGAAAAAATTCTCTTACAGATGGTATTAAGTGCAAAAATGCCTTTAAGCACGCTACTAGTACCTTCTGTACTGAACTGGGTGGGACTTACCGACCTGTTTAAGGCAATGAAATTTTAACCCCGCCTGCCTGAGCAGCCATAGTAGTGTCGAGCGCAAGTTACAAACTTTTGAATGTTTAAAACAAATATTTTTTTAAAACGTGTGTGTAGAACCTGAAAAAAAATCATGATGGTTGGCCATGTACTAAACTTTAAAGGAAAACTATAACTGATTATGATTTTGTGAGTTCCAGAGTTATAGAGGCTTTACGCTTACGGAACCCTATGTTATGCGTGGCCCGACACGTACTTGGCCGGTTTTCAAAAGATCTAAATTTGAAACTACCAAAAGAAATTACCTTAAGTACTATAAGTAATTCCTGAAAAGATAGTATATATCTTTTTAATTGCATTGTAAAAATGTCTTATTGGTCCAATTGGCAAACTGTCAAATAAATATAAGGTAAATATTCTAAAATATTTTTTTATTCTCAAATTAACTTAATGTAATAATTCACAATCTAAATTACGCATCTCATAATAATGCACTAAAGGACACCGGGCGTGCTATCCTTTTAAAAACTTTTATTACCATAATTGCTATATTCCTATCACTTACAGCCATTCTATTAGGAATGCACTGACCATTCCACTCTGGCCATTTCTAAATTTAGATTGGACATAACTAGCGCTCCCTTTTAAAGAATAACTGACCATCTTGACTGTTATTACGTTCGTTTATTTGTGTATATGTGAAAAATGTGCACCATTTTCTTTTTATTTTCTTTTTGTGTTTATTTCACATTTTCCGAGAATATTATACTCTAACGGATCGGTTTTTTTTCCTTGTAATTAATACATAATAATGTTAAATTATTATTGTAATCCATCTTGAATAATATCCCGATTACCGGCCATATGTGAGCAAATATTACAATTTATTTAGTAATTATTACTGAGTTTATTTGTTACAAACATACAAAAACACATTAACTAATCTATTACAAGTATCGTAAGAAACTAAACGTTAAAATTAATGACAGGATAAGTTTTTGGCCTTTTGCTGCTGCAAATACCTCACAAAACAAACCGTGAAACCGGGAATGTGAAAACAAATAATCAGTCAAGGCAACGAGGGGTAGTTTACGCTCCAGCACCTGTGCTCTATCCTACCCTCCCTCCCCCCTCTAGAGGGCTAAAGAACGGACCTCAGGATTGTTACGATAAATGACTGTTTATATTTCTTCTCAACATTTCACCGAGCTGTCTACTGCCACTTATTCAAATTTAATTCGATTCGCTACAACCTTTTGTTGGATTTGAAATATTTGCATTGTATTTTAATTTAATTAATGTAGGACAAAAAATCTTGGTGATTTTAAATTCAAACGAGTTTCGGATAAAAACAGATGGTGGAAAAATAGAATTCTAAGAAAAAGTCATTTGGATGAGAGGAAATATAGTGAAATGCTTTTTAAATGAACTTCTAACCTAATTAATTTAATTTTGTGAATTGTAGTTATTTATTTTTGTATTTCAAAGCAATGAGTTTGCTTAAACTATTCTTAAAATATTAAGAAAGAAATTATAAATAGATCTTAAAAACTGATGTCATCGGCGGGACTCGAACCCACGGCCTTCCTTCCCTAACAGGGGGAGTGCTCTTTATGTAGTTATTTAATTGAATTTATAAACGTATCATTTAAACGAGTGTTTTGAAGAGCTCTTCAACCTGATCCCACCCTCTCTTCCTTCCGATCCCGAACAACGCGTGCCGGGCAAAAATAAAATAAAATAAACAAAAACTAAAGCCAAATAAAGTACCAACAAAACTACACGTCAAAAATTGACACAGCAACCGACTTCAAACTACCGAAATGGGACCAAATAGTTGTCGGAATGGGACCAAATTGAAATGGGACCAAATAGTTGTCGGAATGGGACCAAATTGAAATGGGACCAAATAGTTGTCGGAATGGGACCAAATGGAAATGGGACCAAATAGTTGTCGGAATGGGACCAAATTGAAATGGGACCATACAGTTGTCGGAATGGGACCAAATTGAAATGGGACCATATAGTTGTCGGAATGGGACCAAATTGAAATGGGACCATATAGTTGTCGGAATGGGACCAAATTGAAATGAGAACACTTGGGAAGTAGTAGCTTTCAGTAAAAAGAAAATCAATGTCTAAAGATATGAGGTAACAAACATAAAAAAAGTACAGTCGAATAGAGTACCTCCTTCTTTTTTGGAAGTCGGTTAAAAACTCACACACCCTTCATGACGAGAGACTTATAAAAGTTACTGGCGAAATGAGAGCGTAATTAACACATCTGTCTATTCTTTCGGGGATAAGGATGCTGTTTTGTAGATATCACAGTAATACACACAGACATAAAATATAAATAAATAAATATTTTGGACGTTCTCACCCAACGCCATCTAGCCCAAACTAAACTATAAGCTTGTGCTATGGGATCTAGACAACTGATAAACATACTTTATATTTCTAAATACATACATAACTAGCGGACCCGACAGACGTTATCCTGCAAAAAAAATAACCAATTTGTGAATCTGAACCATTCTCGAATCCTCTTGAACACACACAAATTTATTTATCAACATCGGTCCAGCCGTTTAGGAGGAGTTCAGTGACATACACACGTACAGTAGAATTATATATATAAAGATATGCATAGAAAACACCCAAACTTCGAAACAAACATTTGTGGATCACACAAATTTTTCATTCGATCCGGGAATCGAATCCGAGACTCCGGAGTCGAAAGCCGATACACTACCGATCACGCCACCGAAGCAACTTATGTTAAAGACATTTAGCATCAAACCATGTCAGTTGAAACTGTTGAAAGTGTCGCGAGAAGTTACGTAATTTTTCTCTCAATACTGCAGTAGAATTGGACAATAACTCGCGATAGCACCTGTGCAAGATCCCAGGGTGGTATTCACGTGAACTTTCACGTCCCGGGGGGCTGAAACAATTTCCAGTTACGATCTACGAACCCCTCTGCCGGACAAAACGCCGAATGAATTTCCTCCTGTCGTTAAACACAAAAATATCTTTGCGACGTGAGAATTTTTCGTCATATCTAATCCTATTATTGGGTATACTCTCTTTTTTCTCGAATGGCCACTAATGATGACATTTACTATATAACCCTTTCTTTACCTGTTGCCGGCATTTATTTCGTTAATGCTATTTGGGTTAATTACAACCGGTTTTTTCGTATCTTACGAAATTCATTACATACTTACATGTTATTAAATGAAATGTTCAATGGTCAGTATGTTGTTAAGAGTTCTCATACATAATGGATGAAATTCATAATAATTACTTTTACTACTGTTTTAACATACACTACCTTAATGAATCCTCACTCGCCTCGCTTAAACTTAATGCATCTGCTTATAGAATGCAGACGTAGTCGTAGGTACGTAGTATTTACCTATTCTGTGGCCAACGCCAACGCGACGTTCTGTCAAATTAAATAAAACTAGTTATCACGGCAAACTTTGTATCGCCTCAAATATAAAAAATAAAAAAATATCAAAAAAAAAAAAAAAAGAAAAAGAATATTTTAATATTTCATGCAAATGTATGTAAATTGAAAAACGCGACGGACGGACAGACAGACAGACAGACAGACAAATTGTCGTATTAAATATGTAGATTACTATTGCAATGTTCGCATATATGACACCTCTGTCTACCCTTCCGGTGATATAAACGCTTTAGTATATTCCGAGACGTTGTGCCACAGCGGCTGGCAAGTAAGATTTTGTTGCCTTTCATCAAAATTACATCGCAAGGAAACGGGTTTCAACTTTTTTTTTTTTTTCAATTTGCTACTTTTTAATAAATTCATTTGGCCATTTTGGACATAACCCATTAAATGTGGGACCAAAAATACTGGCAAATTGTGGATGTGTAATGTACCTCTGCCTATCCCTTCGGGGATATAGGCGTGACATGTGTCTGTGTCTAGTTGTGTATTTTCGATCATAATTTATTTCTTTATTTATTAAATTATATGTCAAAATAGGTTTCAGCAGATGTAAGGTAGGTTCCAATCGCAGCCAAAACAAATAATATTCTACAAAATCAAAAATTCCATCCCAACAATTTCTATTAGAGTTCCGTACAGTGGCTACTAGCAAGGACGAGAAGATTAATGACCCAGCTTTGAGCTAGATTGGCACACCTGAGCCTTCGCTTGCATTGTTCTATGTATAAACAACACCATTTTATACCACGTTCGTGCATTTATGTATAAGTATTAAGCTTTTGTAGAGATTTTTCTGGCATTTCCACTGTTGTAATATTACGAGTATAAGAAGAAATTAAGTTTAACTTCTGTGAAGTTGTAACTGAATTCGAAAAAGTTGATAAGAAATTATTTCTTTCTTTCTTTTCTATAGATATCCTTTAGTTTACGATGTGGCCAAACGCAAGAAGGTTAGGTACTTTCCAAGTTTACACTAAAGTAATATAATACAAAAAATCTTGAGTACCAACTTTTATATCTATATGTTTGTGCCGGTCCCAATGCCGAGGAGAGGGTTTTAGATTGTTGCTGTTGATTTTATTTTGTTTTATTATTATTATATTGATTTTATTATTGAACATTACTCATTACCACATTTTTTTTCTTGACTGTTTTGATTACTTATGTTTAAAGTTGACTTATCTATTTAATATAATTGTGTATATATATCGGTGATTGTGACCTGAAATAAATGACTATTTAATTTATATTATAGCACAAGGCCAGGTTAGGCCAACAAATTTCTTGTCATCCAAAACTATTTCTTGTATTTGATGTATCGTCAAACCTAACAATTTACAATTTCTACTGACAAGAAATTAAAATTTTTCGCACGTCTTCAACTTCGTTCTAGACGCGATAAAATCGCTTATAAGCAACCCTCGTTATCCGAACCTCAAAGTTACAAAACCGCCTCATTAGAAGTCTAGTCTAGATAGTTTAATCCGGCTTTAAGGAACAAGTTCATCTTCCCTCTTTATCTCCGTCAGTAGGACGCAGGTGTCCTATCCAACCCCTCTTCCCTCCCAGTCCTCTCTTACTCCGTACGATAACACATACTGTCACAACCCTTGATGAATTGCTTATTAGATTGTCGGCAACATACGGGCGTTTTTCGCTTATTTTCGTACCAATAATTCTGTTTTTATTTTCTGTAAGATATTTATGACCGGCCGATTGTTGGCGCTTTCACCCTATTAAGTTGTTAGTGCTTATATTGGATTGTTTACTTTTATTGTTAGGTTAAATGTACTATATTGTATTAACTTTTAACGAAGGTGGCTCTGACAAACATAAAAGTGCCTATAAAAATAGCAAGAAGTGGTCGAATAATGTGTCCATATCTACCTATACAAGTGTGATTATGAAAATTTGTAATAAATGTATTTTCCTGCCAACATCTCCAGGGCCTAAAGCATCCTCACCTGCTCGTGGTGCACCTGCTGACAATAAAACGAGGCTAATATATAAAAAAACGGCAATTGACTCGCCACCTATTACATGGGGATTAACGAAGTGACTGGCGAAATGTGGGCGTTATTACCGCCTCTGCCTACCCCTTCATGTATAAATACGTTATTTGTGTCTTCCTATCTGTATCGTTATTTCTAGAATACCTACAAAGTCGGTTCCGCTGTCCTATAGTAGCTGTGTTCCTATGTATGCTTAGATCTTTAAAACTACGTAACATATTTTGCGATGCGACTATGATTTATTTATGATTATGCGATGATGTTTTCATCAATGGATTTAATATATAAATAGTCAAGCGGGTAATGCCGCGGATGACCGCTTGTTCATAATAAACAACATCACAATTATATTAAAGTATGTATTCTTATTTGTTACAGATGCACGTCCAAGATGAACCTGGAATCTGACGTCAGATCCTCCCAAATCTAACAACCGATCACCACCAACCATGACTGATCACCAACCATGGCAGAACCCGGTCCCAGAACCGTTAGGAAAGACAATAACAGCCAAGAAAAAGAGTCTTCAAGACCTCAAATATTTACTAGAAGACAGAGGAAGACAGAGATGTGTTTTAGACAGAAATAGCAATAGTAGTTGTGACAATAATTGTTTTAGTGTAGTAGTTTTGAGAAGGTGGTGCTTTACTAGGATTAAACCTATTATGTTATTGTTCTTTATAGCTGTGCTAACTGATCGAGTGGACGCCAGAAGTTCAGGTGAGTTTCTATTATTATATTGTTTTAATTTACAACATACTTGGTAGTTATCGCTCTCTCTTATTCTATCTTTGTACCAGATTTCTTTAAACACACTTATTGATTTTGACACGAGACCAATGTACATGCGTCCACATTTTCTGTATCTGTATCTGTCATTGAAAACGTGAGTTTTATTGCCAGGTTTTTTTTTCTCGGTTCGACCTATTGCTTTGCGTATCTGGCAGTACATGCATATATAGAAGCAATAATAATTTTTATTTTAAGTACTTACTGACGTTTGTAAGAACCATTTAATGACCTATACAAATAAATAAATCATTTCATTTCATTTCATTATAAACGTGGGCACAGCTTACATAAAAACAGTTCAAATATTGGATAGAATCAGGCGTTACCTGGCGAAAATCCATGACAAAGTAATGTGTGTGCCACGGTAGTTGTTTGTTGGTTTGTGTGTGTCACACTATGTTTTCGATGTAGTAAAAAGTAGATTTTTTGTTTTTGAATACCTATTTTGAATTTGTTAACATAACTTAATATTTCTACCCCCGTTAGTCGTTTTCGATAAATCCTACATCGCGCTAGCGATATTTACACATTCATACTTAAAAGCAAACATGTACTGGCTTCATATTTTGCTGTTCTCTCTGAGACAGTCTTGAGAATGCGAATGAGAGGTGAAACATTTGTCGACGTTTTAATGTCTTATATTTTTGCGAGAATGATGCAATTATTTTGAAAAGTTTGAACATCTTACTTACCATTACTATAAAAACAGTTATTTAGGTTGGATGTAATTAGAATCTAACTAAAATTGCATCATAATATAATATTGAAATGTCTGTCCCATTACTCAGAAGCCACTGCTATATATATTTCCATACAATTATAGGTGAGACAGGCGGTGTCTGCACCCAATATCGAGATGCACTTTCATATTAATTGACATATCGTGAGACCGAGACTAGTCATATCTACCAATCAGTGGAACCCAGACGGCTGCTACCTACCAATCTATCTATTATAAACGAGTCTAAACGTAAATAGACTTGAGATACATACGTTATTATTGTGTTGTATTCATATGGGCAAATATGCTTCCTAAAGTCTCACAGACATTAAAAAAAACCTTTATAAATAAATACTAGCAGAGGCTCGCGCCTTCGCCCGTTTGACAAATTATATACACAAAAACCTTCCTCAAGTATCACTCTATCCATTGGTGAAGACCGTATTAAAATCCGTTGCGTAGTTTTAAAGATCTAAGCATACATACGAAACGGGCTTTTGTTTAATACTATGTTATAATTATAATGATACACAAGAGCTCTGCACAAAGTAAGTTTCGCATACCTGCTTCCACCATACTCTATGCCATCTTGCAATAATTGGCCACAAATATTTAAATAATGATGCTAAATCAGCAATCAAATTGTTAAATGTTCATACTAGAAGTCTGTTGATGCAGTTTTATTGCGTCAATTATAAAGTCAACAACACAAACCATTAATAACCCCGCCATGTCTAGATATCAATATCATGGGAAGATATGTTTGTCACCCGCTGCGAAGAGATTGCCTCGGAGTATAATTATACAAATTCCCAACAAATTTGAGATCTTCGGCAAAGATTGCATGTTAAAAGCTATTGACAGTTCCTTGACCTTTGGTCTAAATAACCAATATTCGTGATTCGTGATCAATGTGCCAAGTTGGGCAAAGCGAGATTCAAGCAGACGTTCTGCATCGGTGCTGGTATGGATCTTGGAAGTAACCAGGCAGGACAATATTTCGAGATTCTCTATCTCTTAAATCAATGGGAATACAATTAACTGCATAACCAGTTGTATATAGACGATCTCGAATATAGACTCTTCAGGCTCTCACAGCGTGTACGCTATTTTGGTCTGACCTCTTATTCTTTTAGAATTTTCATTGAATATTTTATTGCTGGAGTATATGATAAACCTCTTAATACACTTTGTTAATTAACTGAATATAAGATTCCTAGTAATCTGTATTAATCATCAAACAACTGCTATTTCAATAGTAAGGAATTAGAATGTGCTAATAGCTAGATTCGTCATACAAGACAAATCCTTAGTGTTTCCATGTTACGGATGTCTATCTATTCGTAATATTTTGAATGGAAATTACTCATGTACTGCTATTGTTAGTTTCCATAGAAATTACATAGATCTTTACAATTTAAAATGTGTCCGTTCACTGTTGTTTAATAAGTCTTAGAAGTTTGTGGTTTTACGTTTAGAATAACAGATCTTTTATTTGATGATGATGACACACAGTTTCACATTAAAATTTGTCATTAGGAGAGTGTAGATTGAACCTCATTTATTTATATTTCATTAATGTAAAGAGTTGCTTTTAGGGATCCGTACCCGAAGGCTAAAACGGAACCCTTTTACTACGGTTCTGCTGTCCGTCCGTCCGCGTGTCCGTCACCAGGCTGTATCTTACGAATCGTGATATCGCCAGTTGACATTTTCACAGATCATCTGTTGCCGCTTTAATAAGGAATATAATAAACATTTGGAGGCTCTCAACAAATGTGATTTTTTTGCCGTTTTGGTACGAAACCCTTTGTGCGCGAATTCGATTCGCCCTTGGCCGTTTTTTAATATAATATTATTAGTCAACCTATTCTTGAATAAAAATCTCTACAGACAGTAATTTCATTAACATATTATTGCCAATGAAAAAAAAATGCAATTCACACGTTAAACTTCTTAAAGCTTATTATCACCTTTCTGACCTGGTTTGAAAAGCTGTGTAGCTTTCCGAGAATAACAGTTTTTCGCGAAACCTGTTTTAAGAGATTTAGCACTTTACTAATGTAGGTACTTCAGCCATGTTCTGTGCAATATTTTCGAGTTCTTTACTTAAAATGTATTTTAAGTAAAGAAACGTAAACGATTATTCTGTGATTTATGGCTAAAAGACTTCATGATTACTGATTATTTCAGCAAAGGTGCTAACTTACCTAATATTGGAAAACTGACGAATCAATGAGTAGTCGAATCAACAAGTTGAATTAAATTTACAAAAACAAAATAATACCATGCCATCACAATAACATGTGAAAAGTGCTACGAAAGCAATTTCAAATTGAGTGCGAAATTATGTTGATATTTTTAAATGAAGCATTCACAATCCAACCCTTTCAGTATTCGGCACACTCACCGGACTAATCGATTCGTTTCCAAAGCCGACACGATATGAAAAAAAAATAACACAAATTGGATTAGCTTCAGACACCCGCCTGAAAAAAAAAATTGTTATTTTCCCTAATTGCTTGCCTGGATTTAAAGGGACGGATGAAAACGGCACCACCGCATTTAATACTCTATTGAAACCAATCCACAGCGGATTGTGAAAATAAAAACTCTTGCAAAATATCCGCAGGTAAATCCGAGTAGTCCAATCATACAATAATCCATTAAGATTTCGCTTCGCCTCGACGCACACTTCCAAACTCCCGCGAGGTAAATATTTCAACCTACAACTCCCGCCCCCTTTCTATAGTATAATGTATTCTACCCCCAGACCTCATCTTTCCATCCCTATTTTGCATGAAGGGGGAATTTAAATTGTGTAATCTAACTTTCAATTCATTCATACATTCGACGCCATCTCTCGGTGATAAATTGAAACTGGTATGTATTCTTACAGTCATTTAGCTTTTAGACTTGTAGCGACGCGGTCGTGATTTCTGACCTTGGGTTTATATGATAATGAGGCTCCTTGTACAGATAAAGATCTTTTATTTAGTTATAAATTATCTATGTGGGATATTGTTAAGTGAACTGGGGTGTTTGGATCATATTATCCAAGTTCTCAACTAAAATCTGTAGAGTCCCGTAGCTTCTACGTGGACCTGTGCTGGCAAAGATCCAGTTCTGTCATTATATGTATTCAATAATTAATAATGATAAATATTCTATTGCAATTATTGTCTTCATTTAGTCTTCATGACATCTAAGTTGGATTATTACCGAATATATCTGTAGGTAATGATGAAACAAAACAATTGAAGGTTACTCCTTTTCTTTTAAAGTCAATAAAGAAAATTTAAAAAAACTCAGTTATTAACAAATTTACGAATTTTGTAAAGATAAATCAACTAACAGCTAAACTGGCTTCTATTACGAAAAAAGAAGTTATGAGCCAAATCCCGAGTCTCGTTGTCAAATATAATTTTTGTCACTTCTCGTGGAAGGCCTCGCTTTTATATTCGCGTTGAATCCTCTTTGTCTTCATTTAGGAAACCATTTTTCTTGTTTACCCGTTATCCGCTTAGAAAATAAAACCCAGCTAAAGAGCGAGTTGCGTATCTCGTGACCAGGTTCCGTATATTTTTTTAATTATCAGTAGGCTAGGTATTTGAAATTTCGTTTGAAAAATCACACTTTTCTTGGGTAAAGTTGGGTTTTATTTTTATGTGTATTATATATACTTGGTTTACTTGTACAGGCCGTTACGACAGTAAATGATCATTATGATTATTTTAAATTTAGTACAACATGTTTTTTAATGGCCGTCTTAACGTCCATTGCAGGGTCCCTAGTACGCATTCGTAAGGAATACCCCAGTAGTCCCTTCAAAATATTTATCTAAATACGGGGTCAAAGAGTTGATAACTTTGTAGTAACATTTTATTGAAGTATTAATCGTTTTTAATACTATTAGTCCACACGTTATTGTTTAGTAGCAGTATAAAATAAAGTCGCCCGTCCCTATGTATGCTTAGATCTTTAAAACTACGCAACGGATTTTGGTGCGTTTTCGCCAATGTTTTCTTGGAAGGTTTTTGTGTATATATAATTTGTCAAACGGGTTTAGCTGCGGGCGTCCGCTAGTGATTAATAAATGTGAAATGGTTTCGATCTTACGCTTGCGGAACCCTAAAAGTGGGATGGTTTTTTCAAACTAACTTCTCATTTTCCAAATGTACCTTAACAAGATTATGTAGGTTGACGAGATGGGTGCTTTCTCTCACAAATATATGGCTATCTCTTTCTAATAAGCCGTTTTTTACGTCACCTTTTACTTCGGTTCTTCAATAATTGATTGTGATTTCTCTTCATGCAAATGTGATTTATTAATCAAATTTTGTGTGTTTTTCTCTTTGGAGATTGGTTTTCTGTTGACGGTAAAATTTATGTAAACTTATTTTTTTCGGTGTTGTTTAGGTTCGTTTCAGAAACATATTATTTTCATCATAACATAGTATAGTTTAAAACGGAGTGAGACTGAGAGTGGTTCTCGAGGAAGGTTTTTGTGTTCCTATAATTTGTGGAGAGCATGTATGAAGACATTAATTAAAGTTGAAGAAGCGAAAGAAGTATGTCAGGATCGTAACAGGTGGAATTCCGTGGTCTCTGCCTACCCCACTGGGAAAGAGGCGTGATTTTATGTATGTATGTACAATTTGTCAAGCGGGCGAAGCCGCGGGCCTCCGTTAGTTATGTATAAATGTAAAAAATAACATAACATAACATTCTATAAATATTCTGCTTGTATTGAAAATATGAACCTTTTACCAGGCACTCAGATCCATTATAATTGGGAATAAAATAAATGAAAATTTTAAACATTCTCACACAACGTCACCTAGCCCAAACTAAGCTATAAGCTTGTGCTATGGGATCTAGACAACTGATAAATATACTTATTTATAGGTATCTAAATAGATAGAAAACACGTAATAAGTACCTTTGGGGTTCAGAAACGGGCAAATGAAACAAGCGGTTAAAACCATGCAGCCAAACTAAAATAAGGTTTAATTAGTCTGAATCACTGTATGGCAAAAACTTTTTTGCAAAAATTTCTTTGACATAATGTTTTAAATATAGAAAATTACTTCTTTTATGTAAGTTCGTGCTTCGGAGAGCACGTAAAGCCGTGGTCTCGGTTGTCATACGAACATCTACTATAGGTATTTGGAGCCCTAAAACAAAATCCAACTGGTCTAACTACAGAACTCGATATCGCCTATGGGTTGTGGAGGTCAGATGGCAGTCGCTCCACACAAAATATCGAAGTTCACCCGCATCGTAATTAGACTGTAAAGCCGACCGACAAGGCTCCGTGGACGATGATGTAAGTCTTTGACATTTTAATTTACATACTGAATTGGTTACATATTCTAGATATTGGAATTCGGAATTAACCTTTGGTACCAATATTGGTAGTTCATGTCAGCCAAACATGTTTACTTACTCTTATAGGAATATTTTATAATAAATATTTGCCTAGGTTTTGGTACCCACGGAAAAGTAAACTCCTAGAGTATTTGATGCACGATTCTCTTATGTATTTTATTACTTAAGTTATTTTTGCTACTCCGGGGACCTAGTAAGTTGTTGACGGACTAAGTCGTACACATTTACGTAGGTGCACCTTTTGACAGAGTGGCTCTTGCAAAACTATCAAAGTTCACGAAGACGGAAACAGGCCAAAACTATTCCACGCCGGCGAACCAGTGGGATTAAGTTAGTCAGAAATACAGTTAACAACGTATACGCATTTGAAGTTGGTCTTAGTTCGTCTTGCTTATGTAAACCTCTGCAATAACGAGCTTTAGTTAGCAGCATACGAACGCCTAGACGAAATTCAAAAAGACCGAGAGGCGTAATATCCTAAAATTGAATAGCATGACTTTTTTGCAATCAGTACTAATGAAGGCGCTCCCTTCGTCTACCAACGAATTATCTGTGGCGCCTGTCTGCCTGTCTGTACACATACGAAATTACTATATTTCTATAATTGTATAGTGAGTGTGTTTCTGGTAATTTAGGAATATGAAATTTGGTGATTCCACTCACTGATGATTTTCTATTGTATATGGTGCTGGCTAACAACCTTTGCTGTAGAGAGGAACAAAACTACTTCGAAAATGGGATTGTCATACACTTTTGCCTAACCCCCCTCAGGGATATCGTCGTCAATATTATGTATAGAGTATTTCTCCCGATTATCTCACTGTGCTTCCTTTTATACTCGTGTATCGAAGACCGTGGCATAGCTCTATGGGCGAGTTCTTTTTTAAAGAATACTAGCAATCGCATTATACGCTTGCATTCCCTAGTATACCTACTTCACTGCTGGCAACCGGCGAGCCCGAGAATTATGACCTAACAAGCTCTCACACTAGTTTCACTATTTCGTAATTATAAATTCATTTGTTCATGGCTCGCGATGAACCAGATGGGAAATAGGCTTTGACCCCATTCTTTGTTTTATAGGCACCTTTTATTATGCTGTTATGTATTTGTTGGACAATAGACTGGTCACAATAGATTCATTTACGACTGTTGCATATCGCACCGAATTAGAAGTTATGAAATTCTGCCTAATACAATATTTATTTGGCTTTTGATTATAATTTGTCATTGATTAAAATGAGAGACCCACCTCTCATAGCGGAATCTCTAGTAAACGCACTAATGATTTTATAATTATCAATATTAACTAAGAGTTCATGTTTTCTTAACCAGTGTTCAGTAAATCAAAGTACATGGATACGTTTTTCAATCCTACTAATATTATAAACGCGAAAGTTTGTGAGTATGTATGTATGTATGGATGGATGGATGTTTGTTACTCTTTCACGTAAAATCTACCGAATGGATTTTAATGAAACTTTACAATAATAGGCTACAATTTATAAAGATATTGTGTGAATTGTTCAAAATATGACGCGGCGCGACGGGAACGGGAAAAAATCCAAATTACCACGCGGACGAAGTTGCGGGCGACCACTAGTTAAAAATAATTCTAGCTCTAACTCTTTGCCAGAAAAGCCTTCAATATTTTGATGAATAATATTCATGAACATAGACTTTTCCTTTGTCCTTAAATTTAATTTGCTAGGGATTTCCTCTATTGTCCTACAATTAAGTTTAAATTATTGTCACCCTTTTTTGGAACAGATTCCAAGGTCGAAAGACAAACATTGTCATTTTTCTGCTCAATAAAAGCAGATTGTTTAGCCAAGTTTTTGGCTGAATATCTAATAAAATATGATAGCGAAGATGCTATCTGTCTCCTAAAATATCTATTCAAATAGAATTTATCTTCCGTCAATAACAATTTATTTTCTAAATACATGTTTATGTCAATCCGATGGAATTTATTTGGATTATGAAATCTCACTATTTCAGATTTAATCATATTTTGTTTAGTGAAGGAACTACTGGGTTTCTTGTTTGACTCAAGTGAAGGGCTTATGTTTGAAGTCGGCGAGGACTTACAGACCTGCTCAGGACTAAGTGAATGGTTGTTTGATGTCAGTGTGGAATTTGGACTCATAAGATCCTTCATGGCCAGAATGTATTCCTGATACTCACTTTTAACATTACAATACCTGTCAGTCATTATGTCTAGTGATTTTTTTAAATTGTTAATTTCTGTTTCTAACTTTAAGATATTGTTATTATGATCAGAGATATTATTTTCAATTAATAATGAATACATGTCAAGTTCATCGCCTAGTTGCCTTCTCTCATTAATATGCTTGAGTTTTTTGCACATACTTTTTTGTCTTTTAATAAGTTTTGTGTTTTTCTTATGTATTTATTAATCAAACTGCTCTCAACCGTATATCGTTGACGTCAAATATTTTGACGACATAAACCGTTAAATATTCTGGACTGTGGTTACGGGTCAACGTATACTGGTAGTAGCTTTTTAAGCAGGTTAGTTCGTTGTTTTTTTGATTAAAATTCAAGCTCTCAAAATGGCCTTTATTTTATAACTCCATACGAGTCACCTGCTGGCACACAAAGAACGATCTCCCAAGAATACTCCAAATGCCCGAAAACAATAATTGGCAAAATGTGAGCGTAATTAATACTTCTAGGTTATTCCTAGCTAGAATCATCCTGGTCGTTATCGACCAGGATGATTCTAGCTAGGAATAACCCAACCCCTCAAATTCCTTCCTATTGCAAGAACTTGAAACTTTCAAGGTACAGTCCACCATGATAATAATTCAAGCTTCTGTGGTGGTAGGTACTGGTTTTATCTTTTGCTGTTAAAGTCAATTTGCCGAGTTTCTTAAAAAAAAACATCATCCAATTACAAGTATACATTTAAAATAGGTAATACTGTTCTACATTTAAAAAAGTAAATTTTAAATTCAGAAGTATTTGACCAGTTACTGATACAATATACAGTACTGATATGGACAAGACCTTTTTTGAAGCGAAACCCAGGCCAAAAGGCCCTTAATAAATAAAATATCTCAAACATGTAAGTAACAGTGTTCCTTTGTAAGAGAAATTCTTAATTAAATACGTAGGCGTTGCATAACTATTACGAGTACAATGTTATTTTAATGTGGACTGTTAGAAAACATAGGTATAGATATAGAATCCTTTGAGATAATATTCTTGTTAATTTAAATTAACTTTGTAGTATGTACTCAACATTATTTATTACTGAGTTTTTAGGGTTCTGTGGTTCAAGTCTCGGAACCTTATAGTTTCGTCATGTCCGTCTGTTCGTCGATCCTCGGCTTTCCTCTCAAACGGTTAGTGCTCGAAAGATGAAACTTTGCATGTGTCTTTATCATAAATATCCACCGGTGCCGTAAAAGAATACGTGAAATTATATGTCTAAAGATAATCCACCATATTAAAGATCAAAGTTATCTTATAACGGCAGATATGCACTCTTCGTTTCTATCCCTCAAGGGGCCCTTTTAAAGACTGCAAACGTTGCAAGACTTACAATTGTCAACCACAAAGCACGGCCCCCTGAGCCATCATTATTGAATACCATTGATAAAGCCAATAGCATGCTCTAATTTGTACTCTATCTGGTAAAATTTTAGGTGTAAAATAGATAGATAAATGTAGACATGATTGGAAATAAAATTATATCCTTGTATAAGCTGCGCATGATGACAATGGAATTGGCGGCCATGTTGGTGACGTCATTGTAACGTAGATCAACCTACAATACTGTCTTTATTTGCTATCCGTACTTTTCAGCGATTCACCGAGCAGTTATTGTGACAAGGTGCTATCCCACTCACATCGTGCGCGACTTCATCCATGGTGTTTTAGTTTCATGTGAAGTAGTTGTTAGATTAAAAGGGAGATACAATAGATATAACCACACTCGGATTATGAATGATTATAGCCACGTTCTTGTGGCGTATAGATTGCTTATGGTTTTTAGAGTTTTCGAAACGAAAATCTCTTATACAACAGTAATGTCCGTTCGTCCGTCCGTGAACAACTTTTTTTTTACCTTGACCTTTGACCTCTGATCTCAAGGTCAAGGTCAAAACGAGGTCAAATAGAGAACGGTAATAGTTAGAGACTCAAGACCAGCTGCAATCAACTCAGCATGGTCAAAGACCCCTAAAATGATGTTGAACTTCATGTCATGTGACATCTTTTAGATTTATATGAAAAAACTTTCGAAACCTCTAAAATATATGGCAAATTTTTGGGTGCCTGCCGTTTTGCCGAAAAGATTTTGACAAAATTTCATTACCCAAACAAATTTTAGCAACCTTTTTTTATACCATTGCAATATTTCGAATGGTTTTAGTACGCATATTTTTATTTGGTCAAATTTTTACTTGGCAAAATATTACCAAGTATAATGTCATTATGGCATTTGGTCTTTAATCAAATGATTTATTACAGCAAACAATCTTCAGACAATAAACGTCTGGTGAAATGATGTTGGTTGTGTGGTGAATGGTTAGGTTAGGTTAGGTTAAAACTGTGACCTCCTACGCACGAGCCGAGCGAGCGAGACGAGCGGTGCCGCGGTAGAGGCCGGCGAGTGCCAGAAACGACTTGTTTACTAAATATTTGGCTTATTTGATTTTACGTAAAAACTGTTATTCCAACTGAAATATTTGACTAAATAAAAAATGTTAAAAGTACTAGTTGGTAAACAAGTTATAGTTTAAACGTTCATTTCCCAAACATTAGGTTTGCGTTACAATTTTTTGTGAATAGATTTTTTGCTAAGTAATAATTTGGCAAATGAAATTATGCGAAAATTTTTTTGGGAAGTGAACATTTGTCAAATTCCTTTCGGTCAAACAAGGGAGACCCCAAATTTTTCCCATATTTTCAACTTGTTTGATATTGGTTTTTCTTATGTCCTCTTGCCTGGAATTGATTGTGATTGAAGACGTGGATTGATAGTTAATTCAAAATCTATATATTTATTCATGTAACGCTTGTTATGGGATCGCTGTCCTTCATGTGTTCATTGGTCTTAGCTAATTTTACTTTAAGTGTTTTGAACATGACAATAAATTCAGCCGTACTTGCTGTCCTTATATTTTTTATACTTTCGATTGTCGGTACTTCGTGGAACATATAGTACTTAATACGTAACTTATGAATGATTTTAAATTTACTGCCAGGTTAGCCAGTTAACAGGTTGAGCCTGTAAGCACAAATATTATTTACTTTGTGCTATATTTTATGCTATGAGTAAGAGTCTGGCAAGATATCGCAATTATTTACAAAATTGTTGAAGAACAAATACTACGCACCTAATTATAAATACAGACACTAAATTGTGTCTAGTTTAAGCACCAGTTCCAAGAATGCGAATTAGAAAAGTTTTATTTATATTAACACGTTGGTAATCACTTTAAGTTCCTATAATCTTGTAATAGTTTTTGTGATTCATATTGTAAAATTATATGAGAAAAAGTTAGCATACTTCATTATTAAAATTTTATATTATTCTCAACCATATTTATTAATTAAACAGTTATGTTATGATCCAAATTACTTTAATAGTAAATAGCTTGATTTTAAGTGTGGACACTTAAAATCAAGCTATTTACTATTAAAGTAGAACACAGAAATATGGAATTGAAAAATGTAAAAGCAAGTGTTTTACGTACTAAAAATGTTCTACGGAAAAATTTACAATATACTTCTAAGGCCGTTCACAACCACTGATCGCCACAATACCTGTCTAAAACATATTATTTGCATGTTCAGAACACTACTTAAAGGTATTATTGCTCCCGTTATCCCGAAAAACGGGCAGAATAAATATTGAAGTACAAAGTTACTCAAAATACATTCATACTTTGAGATCAAAACGTAAACGTCACGACCAAGCATAATGAAAGATAATAAAAAATGCTCTTCTCCGTGCAATCACATTAAAGCACAATCTACAGACAATATAAAATCTTCCAACACAGTGTTAAAGATCATTTTCAATTGTTATGTGGCATGATACAAAATGTCACCTAGCGGGCGCTATTCTTGAAGTAAGGATTTTGTCTTCAAGTCAGCGTTCGTTGAAATGTTTCTGTATTGTTTCTGTTAAACATATTCGACGTTTATGAAAATATGTGAGTGACTTAATGTGATGATTACAAGGAATTTCTACTAGTAAACTACACCAAGGTCTCAAGTGTCTCATATTAGTCTTAGATAAGTATTAAACGGCAGCCAGACCTCGCTTGTAGATACTGAATGATTAGTTCCGATCTGCTTTAAATGGTGTCTTACTATGGCATTGAATATTTTAACAAGCATTAAATATTAACAACCAAAGTCTGTTAAGTACCATTTCCGTACGTAATTTGATATTAAATTGCCCTATTATCGCTAGCTAAGAACTTTTATATTTATTCGTCCGTTTATCAGCAGGTGCGCCACTTGCAGACTCTCGACCTAAAAATTTTATGATGTATCCTTAACAATAAAACATACATTTCTTCTGAATCTTCGCTTCATTGTTTTTATAGCTGTTTCAATCGCTATTTATAATCAATCGGACCTTAGCCCTAAGTTAGGAGACGATTTTTGTGAAGAAAACTCAACGGGCATTCATTTTGATAACATTCAATTATGAAAATCGCAAATTAGGAAACTCAGAGAACAGTTATAGTAATGGCGAAATTTCTTTTTCGCTAAAATGAGTTCTCATTATGAAATCTTTCTGGTACATTGAATATGAACGAATTTACGGTTCACTGATTCTTGTATATTAGCAGCCATTGGAGGCTATTCAATGCGGTTTTAATGAATTTTACGAACCAATGAAAATTACTTTCGGACAATTTTACTATAACGATATTATTAAATTCATTATGTAATTACTTAGTATATTAGTGTAAGATTAGCTAATTACCGCTGCTCCGCCCGTGTTGTTAATTTCGTGTTTTTGTTTTCCATTGGAATATATTAACGGGATGACACCCAAACAATTTAGGCTAGATTTCAAAGAAGGAAAAAGATCAACTTTCTTTGTAATATTACAAGACTACCAGACCAAGCTTCTTCTTTTTTTTTTAAACGTGGCTCCATCGAAGTTCATCGATGATTTCGCCAATGATAAGGTAATGCTTGATTTTTCCCACACCGAAAAACTAGTTACTCTGAACTAGTCGCGGTGCGGGACAAGGAAACGTTGTTCGGTATTGCAATTGAGCGTTTGGGTCTGGATTTTTGCTTAGCGCCAGAGGTAACCTAAAAGGCAACCTGCCACGCGCTCCGCAAAATCGCAAGTCCAGACCAGGCTTACTGAATCGAATTAAATGATTGTATTTAGGTATTGCGACTTTATCTTTTAATACCATATTCGGAGATATAGGCGTGATATATGTGTGTGTGTGTGTTCTTAGAACTCCAAATACTTATAGTAGTTATATGTATGTTCTTATTTTGTACAATCCCCGTTTCGGACGTCAATATAGCCCCGTGTTTATTGCGATTGCCCCTCGGGGAGTGGGAAGTGTGCCTTATTCTCTCGAGTTTGTAAACCACTTCACATTCACATTGCGAGGTGGTGTACAATTGTTTATTGCTTGTGATAATTTTTTTTTTAAGTGTGTGTCCTGTTTATAAATTGTTTATGGTTATCGGTTTGGCATTAAGGTTTTTGGCTTGGTTTGAAGTTTGAGGATAGTGTTATAATGATATTAAGTTATGACAATGAAATAACTGCAGAACTGTTTTTATTGGTATTACCAGTTGCATAAAATCATTCATTACGACCACATTGTGCTAATCACTACTTGTCTCACCTAATAAATTGCAAACATATTATTGCCTTTTCGGATTCTGGGTGCATTCTAGCCAGAGCTTGAGTCCGAGACGCCCAGGACTTAAATTGGCTGTGCCACAGCGGCTGGTACGTAAGATTTTGTTGCCTTTCATCAACATTTCATCGCAAGGCAAGGGGTTTCAAATTTAGTTTTCAAAATTATATTATAGATGCTTATTTTTTTAAATTAATTCGGCCATTTTGGACATAACCTACTTGCTAGAGTGCCCGGTGACGGCAATAGGCTAGCCCCCTTTTACGTGGGACTAAAAATACTGGCAAATTGTGGGTGTGTAATGCGCCTCTGCGTACCCCTTCGGGGATATAGGCGTGATATGTGTGTGTTACCAGAGTCTCGTCCTTCTGTCAGCAGACCCAATAAACCCAATACTCATAATCACATATAATAGAGACACATAATAATATAATATGAAACAGTGTAACACAGACCGCAAACCCAATTAATATAAACTAAAACAGATGATACTAACACAAAAACTTTACCTATAACCATAAAAGAAAGTTGCGCCATATAATCAATGTTGCCCTCGCTCTGGACCTAACCGATTTTCACCACACGAGAATGACCCTCTTGGGTCAAGCAAGCTAAATTTTTGAACCTGCAGTTTTATGATTCTTAGAATTTCAAGTAGGTGTGAACGGGCCGTGCAGTTGCAATAATAGTACTGTTGTTCTATGAGTGTCATGTGGTAACTTTTGTGGGTCAAAAAGGTTTCAAAAGTCATGCGAGTAATATAAAATTAAATAGTAGTTATCTAATATGTAAAATCTACCTACTAATCTATGAGATTGTTTCAAAATACCTCATATAAGTACCTACTTAAAGATTTCAGGCGCAAAAAAGGTTTCATTAAAAAAAACATGAATGTATCTATTATACAAAGGAATTCTGAATTTAAATTGTTAACGGTCAATTGCAGTTTGCATAAGTTTTTTTTTATCGGGATGTAAACGAACTTGGCGCAAAATGATATCACAAAACAATATTTTCTACGATATTAAAAGTTTTATCGCTGCGCCTGTATCGGCTCAAACCAAAATAAAAATCTTTCAGTGAATTCATTTAGCTCAAAGTATTGGCACGAAATAGAAATAACCAGACACGGTTCAGCTTTTAAACCTACCACTTCACCTCAAGTTAGTTTTAGCGGTAAATTGAATAGTGGGTTGAAACCAGGCTGAAACAGAAATAGTTACGTTGCAAATTTCATTTATAACCAACATTTAAAATTCCCGCCATTTGTAATTTGAATATGGAATTTGATGGAACGACAAAAAACTCCGATAGAAAGAAGTATTTCTGTAATTTTACAATTAGTTCTGTTTTTAAATGTGGTTTAGTTTCTCTGTTCCCGATTTACGTTATTATTATTTATTATACGTACTTCTGAAGGTTCTGTGGCATGTAAAAAATACATGTCTAAATGTCACAAAAGCCCAGAAGCCATGCCAGAAATATTTAATAAAGACATCTCTAAATTCGAATGTCAATAATACTTGCTATTCTAGTCTTTCATGTAACTCTATCTCTTTTACACATGATGACTTTCTATCATAGATATCCATGAACACCTTTCAACAAAACATGAACAATACCGGTGATTTTTAATAAATGCGTCCATTTAAATGGTATTTTAATCAATGTTGGACCACACACACTAGTTTTCTCATACGGGTTGACTTCTAAAGTAATACAATATATCATTAGCGGCACATTTAATTTATAATATGACAGCAACAATCTCATAGATGTGGAAAGATTTGGATGCGTCAATATATATTGTCTATTTTTTATGTGGATTGAGGATTAATAAATAGTATTAATTATTAACTGAATCCCGTGGTTTCGCCCTTGTTGAACAGAGCCAATATTCCCAATTCCTTTGTGAAAATTACTGTGAAAATATTCTATTTTTTAACCAGGGTATAAAACATCTAGGTTAATATATTAGTTCATTAAAGTCATTCAGTATTTCTTAAAAAAAAGTGTGTGTGTCAACTCCGACGCACGACTGGAGTTTACTCCTTAAGTACGAGTATCTAACCATAACAAATTAGAAAGTTGCGCACTAGAGGTGCGCACCAAAAACGTGACACGATTTTCGTTACTTGTTAGTAGGTTTTACCCCTCGGATTTTTCTCATACCGGGCGCCTTATATATGAAAATCGATTCTTAAGGAGTAAATTCCAAAAAAATTCCGTGTCTCGGGATTCCCAATAACTTAAACCACAATTCAACGTAAATACGACGCGCCATATTTTTAACGAAAGTTTTTATTCATATTCGATCAGTTCGAAATTCGAAAAAGGAATCCCGTCACACCACATCTGAGTCACAGAAGATTCTGAGTGATGTGACTAATTAGTTCAAAGAGGTCAGTGTCCTTTTAAAGTGTTGAGATTTAAAATGCCGCATCAACGTTTACCTAGCTTGTGTACATAATCTCACTAAGGTGATCAATCTACGCCTACATATGGATTTACTCGCCTACGACGTCATATATTTATTATATTTATTTAAATTTTAAACTCCTAGCCGATGTCTTTATTACTTGTACGTGAATTATATTTTTTTTAAATTTATCGATTGCTATGCTTTGGTCTCGTGGTGCCGGAGTATAAATGAAAATAATATTTATTTATGTATAACAAAAATAAGGTAAACACTTATGAACGTTAAGTTTATTATTTAAGTCAATATTGCTTCTAAACTTAGATTTATTGTTAGATTCGCAAGGCAACGTAGAACCTGCTTAATTTTTTTTTATTTTAATCCGCGCTAGTGCGGCCGCTCTCATGTCCATTGTCGGGTGTCTCTGGTATGCAAACCTATAAGAAAGAAAAGTAGTTTCTAGTATTCAAACCATCCGTCTACATAAACTAGCGTTTATCTATCTATCTATATATAGAAATAGGGAATTACCCCCTTAGCTCTCGAGAACTGCTTATGCTCCAATGATGGTTGACCCCTCTATGGATAGCCCTCGATCTGGAGGCAAGCCAAAAAATCGAAAATTTGACCTAGCCCTAAGGTGTCAAAAGTTGTAGGCCAAAACCACCTATGGCGTGGTGTGGCGCGAAGCACCGCGCAAGACACCGTACTAATAATACTAGAAGAAAGTTTAGCTTATTCATAGCTTTAAAAACATACAGATATACATCACGCCTGTACCCCCGAAGGAGTAAGCAGAGGTGCATTACACACACACACTTTGCTAGTAATTTTTTGGTCCATCATAATAAGTGGCAAGCCTGTTGCCGTTACCGGGCACTTTAGAAACTCTCTGTAATTTAAACCAAATTTCCAACAGCCTGGACAGATGTTACATACCACTACATAGAATATAATGCAGTCCGAGCGAACTAATTTGTCCATACCTACCTAAGTATATATTACTAGCTGATCGCCGCAGCTCAGCCCGCGTGATTTAGTTTACTCGTTCCCGTGGGAACACATTACCGGGATAAAAAGTAGCCTATGTTACTCAGGGTGAATGTAGTTTTTCAATGGTGAAAGAATTTTAGAAATCGGCACAGTAGTTTTTGAGTTTATTCATTACAAACATACACACAAAAATACAAATCTTTCCTCTTTATAATAGTAGTATAGATATAGATAACTAGCAGACACCCGCGGCTTCGGCACAACAAGTCTTTCTCCTCCACACATCCCTGTCAGACGTCATCTCTTCAGTCACTCCTCTATTTGCCATATCCTCTTTCACACATTCCATCCTCTTGAATCACTCTATCTATTAAAAAAAACTGCATCCAAATCCGTTGCGTAGTTTTAAAGATCTAAACATACATAGGACAGACGACGGAAAAAGGCCTTTGCTTTATACTATGTTAAGATATAGTCAAAAATTAATTAAAAGCATATAGGTATTCATTATGTCTAATATAAAGAACCCAGTCTCTTTAATTAACACTTATGGTTTTATTGCATCTCTCTTAGCACCATTAAAAGTGATTTATTATAACTTAAAATGTCAATTAGGCATCATTATGTTGTTTATTAAGTTCAATTAAGTAAGGATAATAATAAAATGATCAAAGGTAATTAATTTGGGGACGATTGTTTCAAATGTTTCAGTGGAAATGTATGAAAATTGTACTTTTAGATAATATTGACTTTCATTTTTCATTAGTCACACAAAATAATTTACTATCTACAGCTAGTAAATTATTTTGTGTGACTAGTTAATCTATGGATTCCTTACAAGGAATCCATAGATTAACTACAGTTAACTTAACGAAACCATAGATTAACTTACAGTTAACTTAACGAATTCATAGATTAACTACAGTTAACTTAACGAAACCATAGATTACAGTTCTTAACGAAACCATAGGTGAAACAGCTAACTTCACAATATCATAGATTAACTCTGCAGTTAACATTTTTGCAAATCTGTACCTGCCGTCGCCCGTGACTTCGTCCGCCTCTTTTGATTATTATATCTTTTAAAGATTTCATAGTGCACGGAGCGGGGTTCGAATAAATAACGTATCTTTGTGTTGAATAGACAATATAACGCGGAAGGCTATATATAACATCACGCTACGAACTATAGGAGTGGAGTAGCATCAGGAAACCGCTAGTCATTATTATAACCACTATAATTAATCTCTAGCTATATTACCATAAAACCAGAATGGCGCCGGGTCTCATATATGAGCACAATTTTTTATTAATCGTATAGTAAGAATGGGGGTTTTATGACGAGGTTTATATCCGCAGACTTTATCTGTCATAAGTACAGGTTTTAAAGAGATCATGTATTTGAGTGTCTTGGGTTCCATGGCAAAATAAAAAAGATATAATGAATATAGAGATAGTGTCTGCTTACAACGAACGTTCGTTTCTCTACCGAACGACAGTGGCCTGGGTTCTGTAAGCGTAACTGTAAGAGGCACATTACTAGGTCGTCAAGTTGAGGGCCACTCTCTATAGTATTGTGTACTGTGAGAGTCGCCCACGATCGCTAGACGTCGTCGCTACTTACCATCAGGCGAGTGGCGTCAAAAAAAGAAACCTTAAATTATAGGCTGGCTATTTTCTGGCCCAAAGAATAAGTATCGCCATCCAACGTGGCAACACAGCCAGCATTCTGGGACGCACGACGCAAAGGATTTTTTAACGATATTTTATAATGTAAATATTTAAAAAAAACCTAATATTGTAAGTATTTGTATTAATTACTAGAGGTCCCGGCGAATTTCGTACCGCCTGAAATTTTGCTTATGACCCTTCCCTGAATCTCCACGAATATTTTAAGACCCAAATTAGCCAAATCGGTCCAGCCGTTCACGCGTGATGTCGTGACCAAGGGAAATAGGGATTGATTGTTATATATAGAGATTATTATAGTGGGTAATTATGATACAAGTTGCTAATTTGAGATGTAATTGTCCTCTTATTCATTTATTTAAAGGCTAAGGAGACTATAAGATATAAAAGATATCTCTTCATCATTATCTCAACCCATTGGACACCCACTGCTGGATATTGGCCGTCTCCAAAGAGGCAGGAATTCAGTCTACACAATACCAGGCTGGCCGCACGGGTTGGTACAGGCTTTGTGTAGAGACTTCCTTCTCTAAACATACTGCGTACTAATATATTTCCATATACATACTAAATATACCCAAACTCCAAAACGAACATTTGTGTATCACACAAATATTTGATTCGACTCAAAAAAAAAAAAAAAAAAAATAACGTTTATTATCTTTGAAATTTTCAGAAAATTATTTAGATTCGTCAGAAGTTGGTGTGACTCTACCGAGGGTTCCAAAATGCAACGAGACTGAGAAGAGCCCTCAAGAAACTCAGCTCGGCTTTTTTCAAAATATTTCATCTTAAATCTAATACAGAGTTATTTAGAAAGGAGCAATTCGTTACGTTGTTACAACCAGGCCGCCTTGTCATCTAAGAAATCATTAATACTATAATAAGCTTTATGGCACAATTTACTTTTTATTAGTTTTTTAAATTTATTGACAGATAGATTTGCTATTTCGGTTGGCAATGTATTGTACATTCGAATAAAGTTCCCCGCAAAAGAATTACTCACTTTATGAAGCCTAAATTTAGGAACAGCCAGTTTATCCTTATTTCTTAAGTTTAGATTATGATTATCACTATTTTTCACAAATTTACTTTTGTTCTTGTGGGTATACAATAAAATTTCATAAATATACTGTGAATACACTGTAAGGATGTTAATATGCTTAAACTTATCTCTTAATGACTCCCGAGACCCCATTCCATAGATAGTCCGGATAGCCCTCTTCTGCAACACAAAGATGCATTCAATATCGGCAGCGTTACCCCACAGTAGTATGCCATATGTCATGATACTGTGGAAGTAGCTGAAGTAGACAAGACGCGCCGTTTTAATGTCTGTAAGTTGTCGGATCTTTTTGACAGCATAGGCTGCTGAACTAAGCCTGGCCGAAATTTTCCCGATATGAGGCCCCCATTGCAATTTGGAGTCTAACGTTATGCCCAGAAAGACAGTGTCATCGACCAATTCTATTATATCATCCCTAACCTTAACACTGGTTTTAACAAGTCTTACATTAGGTAAGGTGAATCTTACACATTTAGTTTTATTTTCATTTAATAATAAATTATTAGCACAAAACCAGTGGACTATCCTAGAGAGGGCAATGTTTACATCGTCAAGTTCGCGCTGTCCACGTTTAACTTTAAATATTAAAGAAGTGTCATCAGCAAACAAAACTACCTCGTGGTCGTCTCTTATGAGGTGAGGGAGATCATTAATATATACTAGAAAAAGAAAAGGTCCCAAAATTAAACCCTGCGGTACCCCCATTGCTACAGGAGAACCAGGTGACTGTTTACCATTGATCACTACTTTCTGGACCCTATCACTTAAGTAAGAATTGACGAAATTCAAGGCCGTCCCCCGGATTCCGTAATGATCAAGTTTCTTAATTAAAGTCTGGTGCTGAACGCAATCGAAGGCCTTAGATAAGTCACAGAATACACCATAAGCATCATATGACTCATCCCAGGCCCTGTATATACACTCTAATAATTTAATACCGGCATCAGTGGTGGACCGACCACGAGTGAAACCGAATTGTTTTGTATGTAATAGTTTATTAACGTTAAAGTGATTTTGCATTTGATTAAGCATAATTTTTTCAAAAATTTTACTAAATGTAGGTAGTACAGAAATGGGACGGAAATTGGACGGATCTGAAGTACTACCCGATTTAAACAGGGGAATTAATTTACTAGATTTCATTAAATCAGGGAACACACCACTATCAACACAATTATTAAATATTATTACTAGTTCAGGAGCAACCATTTCAATAAAAGAATTTACTAAATACACAGAGATGCCCCAGAGGTCAGCTGTTTTCTTGATATTTAAAGATTTAAAAGTTTTTAAGATAGTGTTTATGTTAACTTTACTGAATTTAAATATAACGTTACAACAAGGAACGTTTGCTTTTAACAAAGATTCTGCAATGGGGGTTGAAGAGCCTAGGGTTTTTGTCAAATCTACAGGAATTCGGGAGAAAAAATTTTCAAATTCGTTAGCGACCTCGAAGTCTGATGTAGTTATTTTACCATTTATATTAAGTTTAAAATGATTATCATTTAATTTTTGTTGACCTCTTTCCGCGTTTATAATTTTCCAAGTAGATTTAACTTTGTCTGCACTATTGAGAATTTTATCACTTATATATTTTGATTTAGCTGCTAAACAATCTGCTTTAAACTTTTTTGAATAAGTTTTAACATAATCTAGAAATTCAACTGATCTATTAAGCTGTCTTTCTGAGTATAGTTCATAAAGTTTTTGTCTACTTTTGTGTATACCCTCAGTGGCCCATTCACTGAAAGTAGGACTATCACTAATCATAACCTCATAAATCAAAAAATAATTTATACATTACATTTGGATCTAAGCCAGTGTCTCAAGTATAGAACTCGGGATCACAGTCGCAAACACATACCACTCCGCCACCATGACAGTTTATCACATCACTTAAAATAAGTCAAACCAAATAAGGTACACATTTATGGAGTTATTTATTTATTTATATAAGATTTATTGTAGTTTGTACGCCAATACAGTATTAAATCATACAAAGAGCTTAGAATTCTAGTAGCAGTACAATGAGCGGCCTTTTTCATATAGAGCAATTTCTGCCAGGCAAACTTTGGATGGATAGATCTTTAGGACGAAAAGGAAGTAGTGGGCGTAGTTAAATAAACTTACATAATACGAGTATGTATACATAGTAAAGGTGTATCACACACACACACACACACACACACGCTCACTCATAATATATTCATAAACATAGAAAGGTTAAATCTATATACAAAGACATTTATTTATTTAAGTTATTGTATGTATAGTCTTTATATTTATTTATTCTTATTTGTACTTATTTATTATTTAAACCCTTATAAAATATTAGTCATTAGGTGACTCAAACGTCACCGGAAGCTGAATAAACACAGCCACCGAATTTCCGTTTGGTTCAGTTTTCTCGGTATACACCACTTAAGTCACCAATATGTATTTACTTATGTATTAAACTTACATACAAACTTCCGCATTAGAATATTAGTATTCTCAGTAAGGCTAAAACGGTCTCCATAAACAACACACTTACCTTTTATCGGCAAAGTAATCACTGTCAACCGTCAACGGTATTCCAATCCTATTGCTCAATATGTAACTAAAAAGTTTATAGTAGTTTGCCTTTGTTCAGTCCAAACTATAAGCGGATAGCGATCAATTAGTTTAATACACATAAAGTTAAATTTTTCTTTCTGAAGGTACTCACTGTTGTCCGTGGCTCCGCACAATAGTTTTCTCTTTTCTTATTGCCTCCGGAACATCTTACGAAGATAAACAGTAGCCTATGTCCTTTCTGAGGCTCTAGACTATAGTTGTACCGAATTACATTTAAATCGGTTCAAAGCAAACAGACAGACAGAGTTATAATATTACTAGCGGTTCGCCCGCATGACAAAATTCCTCAAGAAGTCCCGTTGAGTAATTTTAAGACTTTTAAAATTACTTAGGCATACACACATACTTGTATTATAACAAAGTTTTATGACATTGAGAAACAGTGACTGCCTGATTGATAACTAGTAATATCTGACTCACCACGAAATTCTACGTGATTCTACTAAGTAAGACGAATAAAATACTGCCGACGCTACTCAGGTATATTATTTTCTAGTGGTGAATGATTAGTTGTTTCAGTGGTTATTCTCAACAAAGAAAATTTTAACCTTTTAATAATTTTAATATACTACATTGCAATTTACTGTGTGAGCAGAATCCCTAATTTAGAAATAAAAGCAAAGAAATAAGTCCATTATTACTACACTAAAGAAAGATATATCCTTCTAGACATGGGAAACAGAATCAATACACCTATGAATCCGTCTGAAAAGCCAGTTCTATACAATGTCGGGGCTAAAAAGCTTTTTCTTAGCATGAATGGGAGCCCACTCAAGCGACACAGTGCGAAATACTCAACGTAGCATTGACGTGAAATAGAATTGTAGGTACATTTCATACGATTCGTTAGAGTCGGGTTATTCAACTCTCCCTTTATATTCTGGAATAATCTTTGGTTGGTATAAAATGATACCGCGGCGATGTTGTTATCAATATGAGGTTTTGTTATCGTTAATGGGGCACGTGATGCCTGAATTGTGCCGCCCACGTGGGAGTCTATAACTTAACAATTGTAGAACAGCCGGAGTCAAATTATAACGTGAAGTTCGTAGCACGATGACGCTTTCTTGTCAGTTTTTATCACCAGTTTGTGATTAGCCACAGTTTTGCTTTTTTAACTTCGATATTTTAATCGATCATAGATATCTGTGCGCGCTTCAAAATATATTCGTACTTATTTTTTTTAATATTCCTACTTAAGACTGAAACGAATGAAGCCGTTCGAGTTAGTTAAGTGTTTTTAGTGACAAATAAATAAATGTAGTAATAAGTGCTGCGTACAAATAACACATTCCCTTAATAAAAACTGAGTACGTACATAAGTGTTAATGGACGAATGCTTGGTGTTATGTTTGCATAGTAAATTAGGTGAAATATATTTACTTATTAGTCAATTTGGCTAGATTATAATATAAATAAAGTACTACCTACGGTACTTTATTAGTAAAATAAAATATTTTTTTTAGAGATGGCAAACTCAAATATTTAGGCTGAATTCCCTCCTTTTTGAGGTGGGTTGAAATTTTAATGAATAATACACAAAACATCTTTTTTATGAGTGAGAGATCGAGAAGGACCCACATAAAGAGGGATGATGATGATGATGATGATGATCAGGTTCAACTGGTGCGCTGCTTTACACTAGGAATTATGGCCCTTAAATTCCTTATCGAGTTCCTTACTATCCCTTATTTTAAAGAAATTAAAATGTAAAAAAAGCTTTCAGCTTATGACTCGCGGCTGTTTATAAAGCATTTGTAGTCCAACCGCTAACACTATACCGAGCGTGTCTGTTTTGATATAATTATCTCTGAAAATACTGTTTTAACACGGAAATTATTTACTAAGAAATATGTCTGAAGGAAAGTTATTGATAGCTGAAATTTATATGCTATAAATTTATTTAAAAAGTCACACAATCAAACATATTCTATATTGTGGTAGGTAGAGGCGTTGTATACGCCTACACTGCAACAGTAACTATGGTTTTTATTTTTCTTTGCTTTTACCGTGGGGGTCCCCGGTACGCCCACACCAAAGGCATCCCCAGGGAATTTTATTATTTGTCTCACGTAATGAAGGGACACTTTTGTCACTAATCGGTATATTTTAGGATTGGCAGAGCTTCTTCCTTTGATTGAAAGTTGTACGACTTTTAGGCAAGGTTGGTTTAAAACAACCTTGTCTAAAAGTCGTGTAACACCTTAGAGGCTTAAGAACAGAATAGAATAGAATAAAACTTTATTGTACACCAATACAACAATATAATAAAATATCCAAGTTTAAATATTTACAAATGGCGGCCTTATCACTAAAAAGTGATTTCTTAGAGGCAACCTTTGGATGGACAAGTAGAAAGAATAGAATTTAAAATAACCATAAGGGTTTAAGCATCTAAGGTTTTGTTGGAGCCAAGCAGAATTTATTTAATCAAATGAAAAGGTTCCCGTACGTTTAAACCGCATCATAGTAAATTGATAAGTAGGTAGGTACTACCTGATGCCCACGATTTAACCCTCCTCTAGGTCCCAATTTGATACCTAAGTTACTTCTTACTTAGTCAGAACAAACAGACAAACAGTCCCTTTGGGGATATATGCGTGACGTTATATGTTATACTAGTGGACGCCTGCGGCTTCACCCGCTTGACAAATAATACCTATGAAAACCTTCCTCGAGAACCACTCTATCCATTGGTGAAAACCGCATCAAAATCCATTGCGTAGTTTTAAAGAACTAAACATACATACGGAACGGGCGACTTAAATCTCACTACATATTAAACAAAAAAATATTATAATTGAAATTTTGTGCCAGACTAGCCTAGTAGGTAATCAACTCACGTATCTGTTATTAACCTTCAGTATAACTGTCGTGATGATAATGACACATTCCTGACATCGTTCTTTGGTTTTTTATTCCAGTTTTATGGGATTATTCTGCGGACGTCCTCACAATGCTGGCATAATTAAATTCTCTTGATTGATGGTCATATTTTTTTGAGACCAAGCGGTGGTTTTCTCCACGGCTTCCTTATATTTTATAGTAGGTTATATAATGCCCAGTAACGAATAGGTATAGACTTGCCCCCTATAAGGTAGGACCAATGTTGGTCACACGTTAGTATTGAATCTCTTATAACTTCTTTATATGATACTAGTTTGTGCCCTTTATAACTTATTAGCGGATGCCTGCGGTTTCGCATACTTGAATAAATTATTTACACAAAAACCTACCTTGATAACTAGTCTATCTATTGGTGAAAACCGCATCAAAATCCGTTGCGTAGTTTTAAATCTATACTATGTTTTGATTTATATCATACATTGCATTCACGTAACTACGCTTGCATTTCCTTACAAAAGTTTTTTTGTGAAACGAAAAAAAAAAATTTATAATTATAGGTATCTTGGTGAACATGTTAGAAAATCCATTCATCTTTTTTATCATTTACACGTAATTTTAGATTTTAAAGGAGAATGTTCAGAAACCGTTTCTTTTTTAAAAACCTAAATAAAAAGTGTATGGCTACCTAAGTAACTTGATAAACCATATATTTTTAACAATCTTTTAATTCACTCGAACAAAATCGTATGTGGCGTTTAAACTTTGATATAATTCGTGGTGTAATCGTTTTTACTTGTCTTATTACTCAAATGCACTATGTCGAACCGGATGTCATGATTCGAAGTTTACGATCCAGCAGTGCTACTCTGAAATGCCAAATACGATTCAATCGGTTGCGTCGGATGTCCGACCGACCCGAACGTATTAATTATTATTATTATATCCAATCTCCTTTATTATTTATATGCAGCATAAACTAATTTACTATTTCTTTTTACAGGTAAGCAAATATCCCATCTCTCATCGACATCTGATTGTATAAAGTCCAAAGATATTTTTTAAATTGGTAAGAACTTTACTTTCTTATTATAATATCAATATATATTTTTAATACGACAATTCGTCTGTCTGTCTGTCTGTCTGTCCGTCCGTCGCGTTTTTCAATTTACATACATTTGCATGAAATATTAAAATATTCTTTTTTTATTTTTTTATATATATTTTATATTTGAGGCGATACAAAGTTCGCCGTGATAACTAGTTGTCTTTAATATAATAAGGATTACTTAACTTTGATGTTTAAGTAATTTGTGTAATTGAAATTTCAAGTTTCAATCTTTACAATAATCTCGAAAACTTCATATTACTTAATGGTCTACCAAGATTTTGAAGAATTAGCTAAGCGATATCTTTTTCTTGCTAACCGATTTTCATGAAACTAAACCTTATACTATAAGGTACTACGGAACCCTATTCTTGCGGGGCACGACATACACTTGGCCGGTTATATTTAAATAGTTCTCTTGCTTTTCACTAGATGGCGTTTTATATTATAAGTTTTTTTTTAAATGACTGACCTGCCCCACTTTTGCCGGGCGTCCCTTACACCTTGGATGGATAAACTCGACTTCTGTTACTGACGAAATCTAGTAACGATCTTCTGGACTTCCGTCTAATATGTCAAGATTATAAAACAACGCTTTATAAGATGTTAATTTAGTCCCACAGTTGAAGCCTAGTCGTTTTAATCAGAGAAGAAGGCACCACGGGGCTTGTTTAAATTTTCTATTAAATCCTTGAGACGACAAGAGACAAAAGCGACGTATCTCCGATCTATTAATAAGGCAGTTTAATTTGGAGAGTACTGTTGGCATAAAAGATTCTGATAGTATTGTTTTATTGCTTGAAAGCGAGTTTAATTATAAAATTTTAAATAGGAATTGTAAAACAGGAATTTAATGTTATGATTATTACTGAAGGTGTTTATTTATTTATGGAATTTAAGTAAGTAAACAATTGTTTATTAGGATTTAAATGTTGATTTCAAACAAAAGTTAATCCAATTTATTAAACTTCTTATTGTAAATGTTAACTGTATAATACTTGGGCAATAAATAATGTTGAGGTTTTTTTTAGCATGTATGGACCGAAAATAGAAATTCATTAATTAAAAGAGCTACGAATAATATAAGCATATTATAATATGCAATAGACTGAGACGCCCAGGGCTTTAATTGGCTGTGGCATACTGGCTGGCACGTAAAATTTTGTTGCCTTTTCAACATTACATCGCAAGAGTTTCAATTTTTTTTTCAAAATTACTATGTAACTGCTACTTTTTATTAAATTCATTCGGCCATTTTGGACATATATGTGTGTCCGGTGACTGCAATAGGCTTGCCCATTATGTGGGACTAACAACTACTGCCAAATTGTGGGTGTGTGATGTACCTCTGCCTACCCCTGCGGGGATAAAGGCGTTATATGTATGTGTGTGTGTATTATATGCAATTAACAATCACAATTAATTCATAAATATTAAATTGTATAATAAAGATAAACGAGTATCTGCCAAGAAAATAATAAAAATGTCATTCTCTTTTTGTTCTCAATATTTCAACACAAATGTAACGACTTAAAGTAAAACCCTCTCACGAATACAAAAATAAACACACTTCATACAATTCATATCAAAACTAATGAGTGATATTTCAAAAATGTATATACATTTTGTTTCCTCCGTATGGCTGAAACGTTTCTTTTGCGCACATTTGATCACGGATGAGTGCCCACTTGTACTCCAATGTCTTAAAAAAGATAAATATTATATACGAGTATTTCGGGGTATTCGAAATAAAGAAATTGAGTAACATACGATTTTTTTGCGTTACAGTAGAAATGGGTTTAGTAAACAGCTAAGAAATTGATGATTTAGTAAAACTTTAATTGTTCAGTAAACTTATAAACTGAATATCTCAAAGTTTTAGCGTAGCATTGCATCAAAATCCGTCAAGCTGATTTACGTAATATCAAATCAAATCAAATCAAATACTCTTTTTTGTACACAAAAAATAAAAGAGAAATAAATATTTACACATATTTTTAAAATAGAATGTACAAAAGGCGGCCTTATTGCTAAAGAGCAATTTCTTCCAGACAACCTTAGGATGGAAAGAAAATAGTTGAAATTGATAGGGGTTGTGCACAATGTAATATAAGAATTAAATCAATATAAGTATAATATTCTAAGCAAAAACGAATAACTTTTTCAAACCATAAAATCGGACTGAACACCAAAATGACACTGACAGTAATGACAATTGAGATTAAAACCATAAATTCACATAATATTTTAATGGCAATTTTCCAGAATTTTTAACTAACGTTACGGTTTGTTTCGCTGACTGTACTCTTCGTTGTGACAGCGTACACGAGCCAGATTAATGGTTATATTTAAATTATTCTCGTATATATTATTTCACTTTTTACTGTGTTTCAGCCAATTTCTTTATATCGCATCTCTTTCTTTTATCTACTGCAGTTGATTCTGCTGTGACGTCAGTAGTGCTATCGTTATTATATTGTTCTTTATTATCAACTATCTTCTCATTTAAATTAACCCACCGGGTTCCGTACCCAAAGGGTAAAACGGAGATCCTATTACTAATACTCTGCTGTCCGTCCGTCCGTATGTAAACAGGCTGTATCTCGTGAACCATGATAGCTAGACAGTTGAAGTTGAAATTTACACAGGGTTGTATTTTTGTTGCCTCTTAACAACAAATCCTAAAAAACTATAGTAAAATATTTAAGGAGGCTCCCATATAACAAACGTGTTTTTTTTTTTTTTGCCGTTTTGATACGGAACCCTTTGTGGGCGAGTCCGACTCGCACTTGACCTTTTTTTTTTCATACCCACAGTTTTCGCTACAACACGTTGTGGCGGTCAGATAACAGTCGCTTCACGGAAAACATCGAAGTTCAACTGCTTAGCAGTTGGGTAGGAAAGCCAAACTGAGTTGTCAAAATGCTCAAAATCTTCAATGTTTCATTAATAAATAAACCTATTATCTATATTTATCATTATTATTGAAAGGAATCAGGCGTTACCTGGCGAAAGTCCATGATAAAACAATAGGGTAAGATGTTGAATTTTTATATAATTGCACTAATTTCGCTAAATAGAAGACATTACAAACGTCGACATATGTTTCACCTACTCACGAGGCATTCTCAAGACTGTCTCAAAGAGAACAGCTGTTCTCTTTGAGACATAAAAATTCAACATCTTACACCATTGTTTTACCATTATTATTTACTAGTGGTCGCCCGCGACTTCGTCCGCGTGGTAATTTGGATTTTTACCCGTTCCCGTCGCGCCGCGTCATATTTGAACAATTCACTCAATATCTTTATAAATTGTAGCCTATGTGTTATTCTGATGTATAAGCTATATTATGTAAAGTTTCATTAAAATCCATTCAGTAGTTTTTACGTGAAAGTAACAAACATCCATCCATCCATACATACTTACATACTCACAAACTTTCGCGTTTATAATATTAGTAGGATTCACAAATTATCGAAACATATAAATGCCTTTTACGAATTCCTTTTATTATTCTCAACCCGATCACACCTTTCAATTACTTGTGGTTCGAACAGAATTAATTTTAATTACGTATTCCCCTTTCCTCTTAGACATTGTTTCTGAGAGGCTTCTTGGGCGTCGGTGCCTGTACCAGATAAGAGAGCCTGTTTTGTGTTAAAACAGGCTTTTATATGAGATGTCTATTGTTCTCAGTTTAATTATTTTGGCGTGTTATTAAAAACGATGTTATATAATTTTTGGGTGTTATTTGCTAGCAATAAAACAATATTAATTTGTGTTTACAATACGTTATTGTGTTTTTGTATAACAATTAATTATTAATGGCAAATTGTCCGTAAAATATAGAGTTCTACTTTCAATATTTACGGAAGTTCGTGAAAAATCCTCCGCGGTATAACTAAATTTAAATCTTAGTAGGGTATTTGGCATTTAATGTAGGTATTTCATTTTGGTGTTTTATAGCAAAAGTTTGGCTCAGCCACTAACTAGTATTTAGCAAAAACTTCACATTAGGTTTCATTATCGCCTATAGATCGATTTAACTTTTTCAGCACGTCTAATGTAAAACACCTATGTGCTAAGTTACAAGAACAAGCGGATTACGGACAATGCCAGTGCACTTAAAAGAAAAAAACGTTGTGCAAATATAAAAAAAATTGGCTTTCTCAAGACTAAGATCTAACTTCTAAACCAAATAGTGATTATTCCTTTAGTCAGTACCTACAGTCACATGTACCTATAAGCCTATTTTAACCGCTAATTCTTATCGCTACCGCTTATATGATAGACCAAACACAATTATACTTAGTAAGTTCTAATATTAATGCGCCTTTGGCGTGTTCCCTACCCGCTTAAACACAGATTAAGTACAACATACTTAACCATAAATAGTACATAAGAATATACATATAAAAAATGTGATTTATGGTCGCTCAGATTGTTTACAGCAGTTGCCTGTAACACGTACAGGGTTGTATATTATATATAATGAATGTTTTCGATTTGTTTATTTAATGACGGTAGCTTGAAAATATGAAATGCGATTTGAAAAATTATTTAGCCGACTCCAAATGCGATGAGAAGATATGATAAGAATAAAATAAAGAAAAAGTGTGCAGATTAAAATTGCGAGAGGAATAGAGGAACTAATGAAACAGCATAGAAAAACTCCAAAAAAAAACTGCATTTGGAAAAGGCTTATTGGAAATGTGATAAATACACCCAAACAAAACAGACAACAAATAAAGTTGGTAATATTCACAGACAGTAAAAATATATGATAAAAAGCCTCAGTCCATTTCACGTTTTCGCAAAATGAATATTTTTTCCTGACATCTGTCATGTACACCGAGATCTAGATATAGTCATAACTCTCACGGATTTATATACGAGTTCCCGGAATAACACGTGCCTATTAAAATTACTCTCACATGGTATGTCCGGATATTATGAATGCAAACCTTTTGGCCGGGATTCTAACTAAATACATTAGCTATTTAGTAGCGAACTTAACCCTTGCACTGGCGAGCTGTCTGCTTAATTTGCCATGAAAACACGCAAACATCCCTTACACAGAAGTATAGATCAACAGAAGAGATATGAGCGTAGTTAAAGATTTGTGTTCTCACCAAGAAGGCTAAGCCAACCTCAACTGCAAGTGTTATGTTACGACTTACGCCTGCTGTGCTTACAGACGGGGTTCAGACAAATATAAAAGTTCTTGGTAAGGTGCAAAAGAGTTAATTTCTATTATGTGGGACAAACAAATAACTGACGAAGTGTGTATGTATTTATCTTTGCTTACCGCTTCGAGGAACATACATGTAAAGTACAGTACAGTTATAAAACCTAAGACGCTCAGAATATGCTTTTGACTTCAAATTTGTACACTTCTGACACAATATTTGTGATGCGAAAAATCTTTTACGAAGAACAAAAATCTTAAAAATATATCATAAAACTTGTCTGGAATAGTAACATAAATACTCATGTGAAGAAATAGGACAATCTCGTTTTAATTACAGTTTTACTGCTTCTGAACTGAAAATAAAATCTGACAAACTTTTATTTCAACTTTAGTAGCAACTAGTTCAACGATATAATTGATATTAAATTGTAAATAACATTAAGGACAGCAAAATTCTATTTTCAATCGCAAGAGAGCTTTGAAGTGTACTACGTACTCTAATAAAATCAATATCACTGCAACTTCATAGAAGAACATTAGGTCCGCGAAGTTATACTGATACTATAAATAAGTAGCTTAAGTATATATAATAAAACCGCCAAGTGCGAGTCTCGCGCACAAATCGTTACTAAACTTAGGGGTACAAACCTAAAAAATATGGTTTTATGCAAATTTTCCTTTATCTGTCTATAAGATGTTGCTTCGTTCCAAATTTAAAATTCTGTGTTCACAGGAAATACCCTGTAGAACAGAATAGGTTACACTCCTGAAGGTGAATTCCTTTGTGGGTGTCGAAAATTTGCAGCATAAACAGCTGTATTTTTTCATTGCATAAGCATAGAAGTTTGATTTTTTCACAGTTCCAAGGGACAGCCGACCTGAGTATTTGATACGAATTTCAGCTTAATACCTCCACGCGTTCCTGCAAAAGGGTCTTGACAGATACACAGACACATAGACAACAAAGTGATCCTATGAAGTATAGGGGGTTCGGTTTTTTCCTATTGAGGTACGAAACCCTAAAAATTAGTATATCATAGGTCTCTTTATACACACAGTTTAACCTAAGTGGGATCGAGAAGTAAAACAGAGCACTCAAATAATATAAGTATACATTTCAGTGGTAGCCCTAAGCTATTCTTTCGCGAAGCACAGCTGTTATAAGCAACATTATGTCGTTTAATGTAATTTTATGATTGACAATGGCTTTCAACTCTTTTTATTGACTGACAGTCTGTGCTTGTTTGTTTATAATTCTCTTTGTGGCCTGATGGTTTGTTTGTAGTATTGACAGCATAGGACAATGTTTGGATCGTTTGGATATGACATTATTGTGTTATTCATAAGGAAAAAATCAAAATAAAATCTTTTCCTACTAATATTATAAAGGCGAAAGTTTGTATGGATGTTTGGATATTTGTTACTCTTTCACGGGAAAACTAGTGAACTTACCTAGTTTATACAGCAGAATAAACACATCGAATTTGATTATGAGACCACTTTTAACATTTAAGGAAAAAGCGGAATATTTACCATTTATTATGTTGTCTTTGGGCTCGTGGTCTAGTGGTAACCGACAATGTTAACACATTGCAAAGGTTAAGCAACATCGAGTCAGGCCGGTCTTAGGATGGGTGACCATTTCTTAAGATACTGAGACCCCTCCGTGCCTCGGAGAGCACGTTAAGCCGTCGGTCCCGGTTGTCATACAAACATCTATGACAGTCGTTAGGGGTAGTTGGAGCGCTAAATCAAAAATCCGACCGGTCTAACTACAGAACTTCGATGTCGCCCATTTCATTCAGAGTAACTAGTTCTTCTGTGCAGGAAAAATCAAGCATTGGCGAAATCATCGATAAATATCGATGGAGCCACATTTTAAAAAAAAGAATAAGATGTATATTGTCTTTGAGTTTCTGATATTTGGGCACTGTAACGAGCGTTGTTATACTCGTATTATTTAGTTCTTCATTAATAATGGTGCTTGTTCATGGCGAAATATCAGAAACTCAAGGACAATATAATAAATGTTAAATATCCCGCTTTTTTCTTAAATGTTAAAAGTCAAAGTCAAAGTCAAAGTGTTAATTGTCAAATTCGATGTGTTTATTCTGATGTATAAACTAGGTAAGCTCAGTAGTTTCCCCGTGAAAGAGTAGCAAAGATCCAAACACCCATACAAACTTTGATTGTTGTTCTATCCGAATGCTTCGGTGGCGTGGTCGGTAGTGCATCGGCTTTCGACTCTGGAGTGTAGGGTTCGATTCTCGGGTCGAATCCAATATTTGTGTGATCCACAAATGTTTGTTTCGGAGTTTGGGTGTTTTCTATGTATGTTACGTATGTATTTAGAAATATATAAGTATGTTAATCTGTTGTCTAGATGCCATAGCACAAGCTTATAGCTTAGTTTGGGCTGGATGACGTTGTGTGAGAATGTCCAAAAATATTTATATCTTAAAAACAGCTACGTTCATTCCTCGGATTTTGCTGTTCTCTTTGAGACAGTCTTGATAATGCCTCGTGAGTAGGTAAAACTTCTATTTAGCGAAATCATTGCAATTATCTAAAAATTCAACATCATATTTTCCATTGTTTTATCATGGACTTTCGCTAGGTAACGCCTGAATCCATTCAGTATTTATTTATTTATTCAATTTTATTTTGACTTAATTTTAACATGATATTAAGTTACCTATTTTAATAATCAATTTATACAACCGACTTCCAAAACAGAAGAAATTTCTCAATTCGACAGTATGTTATTTTTTTATGTCTGTTGCCTTATAACTGGGTGAACCGATTTTGAAAGTTTTTTTCAAATGAAAGCTTCTTCTTCCCAAGTGTTCCCATTTCAGTAAATTGAAGTCGTTTGATGTGTAAATTTTTGACGTGTATTTTATTTGAACAAATACTGTTGTATTAAGAAGCAGCGGTAGAATGCAAACCGTTAAGTGCGGTAAATATTTCACGTTGTCCCTCGGTAGCTCTTCTAGTCAGCTATAACTCTTTGGTGCGCTAAATATGTAGATTCAGCTATTTATTCTTGGCTGCTAACCATCTGCTTGTGTTGAACTTATAGTTCTAACTTTGTTTGCTTATTTAATTATCATTATGTGTTCTGGTTTTAATTGGTTTTGTTCTTAATAATGTAAAGAACTCATTTTCGCAATTACATCAGATTCGTGGCGACAGAACGCGTCACCTACTAAGATGTTTAGAAGTTTGGATTGAACAGATTTTGATGAAAGTTGACACATATACGTATATTTATTCCGTAATGTCCTATTTAGAATTTGAAACGAAGATCAGTACAGAAACAGTAGACCTCGCGTTATTTTCGCATTTTCCCTCCATTTCTCCCCCATTCCCCCCCCCCCCCCCCCCCCCCCAATCGAAAAATCCCTTCGAGAAAAGTTGCGCCTTGCAACAAAGAACACTTGTTCCAAATTTCATAAAAATCGACTGTAAAATGCGGCCTGTGGACCGGAACTGACACACACATACATACAGACAAAAAACGCCAAATCAGCCAGTCCTCGAGTTGAAACTGAAACGCTTCGCTCGCTCGGTCAAGCAATGTATCTTACGGTACACTAATGGGTTGTATAGCATTTCACAGTATGAATCGCAAAGGCTTGAGCCGGATTCGAAACAGCGACTGCTCCTTTTCGAGGTGAAACGTTCTGCCAACTGACCAAGAAACCACTAGCCTAAAACCTCTAAATTTGCAAAAAGACCTATATCAGTACGTCCTTATCACTCTTATCAGAAACTTAACACTCGGCCATATTGACACGTCAGCCAACCGTTGGTAGCACTTAATTGGGGTTTACCGACCCTATTGTCGTTTCCGGGAGGTATACTTTATGTAAGTTAACTGCAACTATTATAACATCTATAGCTATGGAAGAGCGTGCTCACCTGTCACAGGCATTCTTTGCTTAAAAGGTGATCATGATCAGGATCAGGGATCAGGATGTAATCAGGTTAATGAACAATAATATCGAGTACAGGGTCCAAGCTACCGGTGGTTAGGGCTCCAGAGACAGGAACTTCCGCACAATACAACCAATAGGATCGCGTTCTGCATTAAATCCTTGACCCAGTTGAATATCCCGCCTCTGTAGTTGGTGATCGAGGCTCTTGGCTATTAAACCATGAGCAGATACGACTATCGGTACGGTGATCACCTAATCCACATCCCACATGTCGACAATCTCGTGAGCTAAATCCAAATATTTAATTTGATTATCTTTTTCTGCTTTCACGAGAATATTTTCATGCGGCACGGCACAGTGATAAATAAATAAATAATATATTTGCCGGATATATTTTTTATAATATTGCTAATATTGCCTCGTCTGTGTCAGCAGGTGCAACGCGTGCAGGTCAGGATGACGTGGGACCTGGACATGTTGATTGGGCACCCGATATGATATTGGTCATAGTAATTTATACCTACATACTACCCATGAGTAGGTCGGACAACAGAACTTCGATATCGCCCATGGGTTGTAATGAAAACCCGGATCGCAGTAGACTGGAAAGTCGACCCCAACTAGGTTGGGAAACGGCTCGGAGGATAATGAGTATGAGGAGTTTGCAACTAAGCCTATACGTAGGATCAACAAAATTATTGGCAATGTGTAGGTGTGTAAAGCACCTCTGCCTTCCCCTTCGAGGTTTATGCGTCAAAACTATTGCAATTGTGAATAAATATCATGATTATCGTTTAGCTGGTTTCGGCATATTTTACTCAAACAATTTTACCATTGATGACCACCATTTATATTAAAATGTTGTTGGTTTGAAACTTGTTGTTTTAATTACACATTCAGTATTGCCAATAAATAATATTTATATCATTCGGAACTATCTGTTTTACTGACACAACTTTTCTACTATTTTCGGACACAAAATGTACTTAATTAAAAAGCGAGTTATCACTTTTTAATTGGTTCTTCTGACTTTCTTTATTAGTTTTAATACCAAATCTTTAACCAAGTTTGCCTGTTAAATATTGATTTTATACTTGTGTATAGGTACTTACTTACATCAAAATGTATGAATAACTATTGTAAACATCGATCAAATATGGGTCTTTGGGGATAATACATCGATGGTTGTAAAAAAATAAAGGATGACGATTTTATTTGACCATCATGTATCATATTCGAATGTAATAATGTATTGAACACTTTGGTTTGAAAATAGAGACGGTTGAAGTAGCCTGGATAGCCAAAATAGCTTCCTTCATAGAACCGTGTAATACGATTATACTGGATACTGTATTCGCTTGTATTAAATTTACTTTCAATCCGTATTGCAGCACCGTGAAGTGAACATTCATGTTGAAAACGTGGAGGAGGCATTGTCATTGTTTTCTTTATAACCATACCCATTTCTTCGGAAGGGTATACAGAGGTAGTCAGTTATTAACAAGATGGACAACTCCATCCTTAAACATTGAGTAACTGTGCACCTAGAGTTAAACAAGAAAAAAACAATGGTAAATATGATGTTTGATTTTTTTAAATAATAGCAAAAATTTCGCTCCAAACAAACGTTATATACGTCGACATATGTTTCACCTCTACACGAGGCATTATCTCTTTGAGACATCATTATTTCATATATTATATATACCATTGTTTTATCATGGACTTTCGCCAGGTAACGCCTGATTCCATTCAGTATTTAAACAAGAAACAAATACTAGGTAATTGGTGTCATTTAATGGGTAGTGCTTGTCGTGAACTTTTAAATGTGTCAAAGCCGTATAGAATATTTTACTCTACTTACTACTAATGTTTTAGTCAAGGCATCAAAGAATCAATTTCATTTATTCAGTTTAGGCACATAAAGAGCACATATGAATGTCAAAATTTTACAATTTTGTCAAGTAATATTATAAAAATACTAAATTAAGTAAGTACATAAATAACCATTAGAAAATGATTCTTTCAAAGTTTAGTTGTAGAGATAGATAATTAAAAGATTTCAAATATTTGTATTCTATCACGCGCAAATGTAGATGCAGACCAAAGGTTTACGAAAATTGGGTCATAGAAAGACCTAGGTTATCCAGCTAATATGCTTCCATGGGATTTTGGAACGCCAAAATCGTTCATGCGGATTACAGCACGTCTTTAATAATCTTGCATCAAACTATTCTTACAATAATATAATTTTTTAATTAAACAAAATTAAATTTTCTGGCTCAAAAAATTTGTATCACCATCAACGTGGCAACGCAGCCAACATTCTTGGGACCATCCCAGGCACTAACGCGGTGGTACTTAAATATATTTTAAGTAAGTACCTACTTAATTTTTTATTTGTGTAAATAAAATTATTCAAATTTTCCAAGAAAATTATTTGCCATATCCATTAGTTGATTACATAGTCAATGTGTGCAACTGTCTACCTAAACCTATTGATTTTGTGGAAATAGTAGCACGTACCGACGATTCGCCCGCCACCCGGGAACAATATTTCCTCCTGAAGTATATGTTAGGTACTGTGCTTCCCTTTCTACCTGTCAACCAGGGCACCTTTCTACTTTGTCATGTGGTTTTTCTTGGCTGACCCGAAAAGTTTAAATGATGATTATATTGACTGAATTTATTGTGTAGTCAGTTGAATGTAGGATCTGCGTGATACTGCTACTTCGGAGGCACCGGTGCGATCCTCGGGTCGGATAATATTCGTATGAATTGCTATTTGTTTTGGACTTAAGGTGTTTTTTTACCGAGCTAACGAGCGAAGCTTCATTTCAATTTTGCTGTCGTCTATGGGCTAACGGCCACGTTTTTATCCGATGTCCACGAAACTTGGCACAAGTTCCTTTGATATAAGTATTTGTTTTCATTGTAAGCTTTTTTGATTAGGGGTAAATGTGGGCAAAACGCCTAAATAATGTTTTCTACTGGTCTACTGTTCCACCATATGGGCAAATACTAGAATATGATGTAGGTACCTATGTCTTGAACAAAGCAAGACATTATTTAAGTCGCGTCTTCTCTATTGTCTCATCTAGATACGAGTAACCACACATCAATTTTAGATGCAATCTTACTTACACAAAGCGAGTTGAAATAGGCGGTGAGGGGGATCAATGTTACAGAGCGGGTAATAACTGTTAACAATTAAGTTCAAACCTTACATAATGATGATAAATAAACTTATATCTGAGTGAAAAATATTTGTAACGTCCATGGTCTGGTGACTAAGGGTTAGGACTTGCTCTTCGACGATGTGAGTTCAATCCCCGGTCACCATAGTACTGACGTGAACCTATTCTTAGCTCAAACACTTGTGCCAACTAGATAAGTTAACGGAAAAGCTAGTTCGTTGTTTTTAATTGAGTTTATTTAGCAGACACGTTGCCTAATTTACAGTTCCACTTTTAATGTCCCTGATGAACTCCGAGTGACTGTGATTAGAAGACAAATACCGGAAGAATAGAAAGGTCGTTTGCAGTTTACTTAAAAATAAAGTTACAAGAAACAGGCCTATATGTCACTCGCCTAACAATCGCAAAAAAATACGTGACGTCAGCGACAACTTGAAGTTGTAAGTAGTAAGGGTTGTCTCTTGTTTGTGATACGGCATTGACCATAGAGTTGATATTGAGGCATTAACGTCATATTATTGGTCAAATTATGCTGGTTTATATTTTACTTTACTGACAACCCCTACGTTCGAATGATGTTCTCTGTAAACAAAAGAATGTGCTTTAATTAACGTCGGAGTGCAAGTTCTGTATGTAAGTACTATTCCCTATTCTGTGCAAGAAATGGGTAAGAGTAGGTTGTTAAATAATCAAAACAGAACTGTCAACTCAATATCCGTCATGCAAATCTAATCTGTTACGTCATCTGAGAGATATGTGTGTACAGGTCAACACAATAGATAGTAGGGGGAACGCGGTGTTGTTTTGTACTACCCGCATGCAACAGCAGACGGGATTTCCTTTAGAGCTTAGGGTAAATGAGGTCAAATGTTACTTCGATCATTGTCATGCAGAAAATTTGTGTGCAATTGAATATCTGTGACGATAAATAATTTGTTATCTTGAAGTGTTTGTAGTTATCGGGATTTATGGTTTGCGGTAGCTGTTAATTATTAGTGATTAGTTTTAATAGTCATTTTTCGAAAACTGTGTAATATTCTATTAGAGTTCTATTTTTTGGGTTCCGTACCCAAAGGGTAAAACGGGAACCTTATTACCAAGACTTCGCTATCTGTCTGTCTTGCGCTATATCTCAAGAACCGTGATAGTTAGAATATTGAAATTTTTTAGCCGTTTTTTACTTTAGACTTGTCCTATACTTACACTTGTGAAGTATAAGTTTAAGACTTTAGCAGTCGTTATTTCACATGTTTATATTACTCTGTGGGTACAGAGTATTTTGAATTTCACAAATGTTTACAGTCCATTCGCTGGCAAATACTGTTTTGAGAAGAACTTTGTATATTCTATAAACTCTAGAATATTTCTACGATTGTGACTGAAAGTTGGAAGGTAGCTGCGGATTTTTACTGCGAATATAGTTTTGCAGTAAAGTTTTTCGATGTTGGTTTCAATATAGATAAAAAACTTCACAAAAGGCAAAACTCCATTCAAATCGAGTTGAGAATCAGATTCAGCTCTTTTCGTCCTTGGAAAGTTGAAGAGATGTTTTTTTATAGTAGATAGTTAGATAGTGGATTACAAAATATCCTGTAGTGTTCTTTTTCATTTCAGCACTCACACCAACTATTACTCGCTTATGGAAACACGTCACCTTCACACAGAAAGGGTCTTCCTAAATCAACCAAAACATTTACGACACATTCTGTCTTGTAAATCCAAAACACAAAAGGTCTACGGTATCCAAAATTAGTTTCAATTTAACTTAAGCAGAAACAGTACAGTATCCACTAAGTTTCAAGAAACAAACAAGTTTCTGAATCAGCGTAACCATACGAAGAACTTCGCTGGATTAATCTGGTTTAGACCTGTTCGTGCCGCGCCGTGATCTAGTTCGAATAGGCCCGAACCGGTTTCCACCGGCTATATCTGATTCAAATAGTTAAACATTTACAGGAGGGACCTACAGACTAGCAACTCTGCCTTACACTTGTCCAATAATAGAATCTAATGATGCTATTTTTATTTAATCGAACAAAATTTTAAGTAACTTCAACAATTTAAGTAATAGTACATTTACTAACACATTATACAGCTACTTATCTCAGTCAATAGTTACAGTCTTTGATTATTCTCCAGAAATCTTATTATTTCCACACTAGACATATTGCAATACTATCTAATATATTGAAAGAAAGAAAGAAATATATTGAAAGTTCACAAAAGGTGGGCACACCTTTTGTGAACTTTCAATATATTTCTTTCTTATATAACTTTCAAATCATTATCACAAACTACGGTCAGCAGAATTGTATAAAAATTAAGAATTTCATATTATGTCACTTTTGGTCATAACAAAGATGAACTCATACAATATTCAGCGATTTCAAAGCAACTTGGCGCTACGTAAAGTTTTTAGTCTGTGTAGCGATTAAATGGAGGTGTCGGCTCGTATCGGGAAACACTAAATTCTGATAAACGATTTTATTAGATACCAATAGGTGTTTACTAAAAGTGTTTCATAACCAACTGCGTATAATATTCAGATAGCCTGAAAGCTTGAACATATGGGCGTTATAAACATTTTCGGGAATAAAAACGTAATTTTGCATGTGATCAGTTGCACTATGTATTATGTCAAACAGTGTTATGATCTCTTAAATCGTCTTTTATTGTAAATTTTCACTATCCAAAATAAATTGAACTAGCGCCATACAAGTAGCTACGTAATCAAACTTCAGTAAACTCAGTTAAATCATAAAATTAGATCTGTTATCTATACAGCTTCAGTAACCTTTACCACTAACCCGTAAATCACAAAATATAATCCTGGCTGTTCTATGTGTGGTATTCTAATTGCCTTTACTAGCAAAGTTAAGGTTTTAGTTCGTACAGATTTTATGTAACAAAATAGTCAAATTAAAAGTTAAATTTATAATTTCTCAAATTATTATCGCTGCTCATGATAATTTATACGTTATATCTACCCATTTCATCTTTATTATCACTAGTTAATTGACTATTATCGACGGTAATCTTGTGCTATAAATCTTGACACCTACTTCTTATTAAGTATTTCTTCCAGAGAGGTAGATTTTTAATAAACATTTTTTAATATTTATTAATATAAAAAAATGTTTATTAACAATCACATATTCTGTTTTTAAAAAATCGCAGTCTATTCAGTGAATGCATTTTTTAAACATTAAATTAAACCAAATTATATATTACATGTCCCAGGATGCCTCCCTGTGAGACACCCTCAAACCGCCGCTCTGTAGTCACCCCCTGACTTCCGTTTCCACTGCGGTTGTAAGAAACATTCCCGTAGAATTGGATTACAGTAACCAACGGAGAGTAAGCAGCACTGTGTTAGTGTGCTGTGTACAGGTATACCTATAATGACTGTATCGTTTGCATGTGTTGAAACCTTAACGAGGTTGTTATTTATACCGTCACTGGATGTATGTCTTTTCCGCTATTAAGGTACAAGAAAAATAATGTGAGGTATTTTAGAGACAAGAATTTAGTTAATTCCGAAACTTATACAAAATAAACATTATATTATCGTAAACTTTCAACGAGAGTAGAGTTGGACCCACATTTTGCCAGTGATTTTATTGGCCCGATAAACATAAAAAAACACTATTATTTGTTTTAGTAGTTATTAAGTAGTTATCGCGGCGAACTTTGTATCGCCTTAAATATATTAAAAAAAAACCTTCCCTAAACTTCTACGAATATTTTAATATTTCATGCAAATGTATGTATTATTAATTATAATTGAAAAACGCGACGAACGGACATACAGACAGACAAATTGTCGTTTTAATATATAGATATGTTTATATCGCCTACACTATTTTTTTTTTCCTTTTATTAACCCAGTATTCTTCTGCTGTTTCATTATAATTTAAAAATCTATTAATATCTCTTAGTTATTCACAACCAATGTTTTTACCTTTGACCAATTCGCGGAAATTTTTCAATCAATTAAATTTTTCGGTTTATACCGAAAATTATTAAATTTAACCAAAGTAACTTACGGACGAAAGGAAACGAATACCAAAACTTTATGGACAACTTTCTAAGAATATCCAAACTTATCAGACCACAGTAGTGTCTGGTATTTGAAAAATGAATTGTCTGCACTTCAAATATATGGGTTTAGTTTAGACTTCTTCGAATATGGAAAACTTTAATTCTCTTATTACTTTGAGCATTATTTAGAAATTTATTAAAACAGTCCTTTCTGCATTGGGTGCGTGCAGAGATTGTATATGATGGGAGATCTATTGTTTTTGGTCCTGAACTTCGTGGGATTATCCATGGGACCGACAAATCTACGGACAAAATGAAGGTGTGTAATGTACCTAACTTTTTAGGGATGCCACTAGCTGGTGACCTTGACTTGGGTTTAGATCTTGGTAGAACCCCTGTACGTAAAAAACTCTGATACGTTTTTATAGCATACGTTTATAGGGATGTACATCCCTATAAACGTATGCTATAAAAACGTATCAGAGTTAAGGTAATTAGATATGGAAGGTCACAAAATAACACTTATGACCGTTGTTTCTACATCTAATGCCAGATTCGGAAGGCTAGGGTAAGCAGAGCCTGTCAAAAAGAACCTGGTAATAAAAACGTACGGCCAGTCTTTTCTAATCGCCAGTAATTATTTTGATACTATTCACAAAATGTATCCAGCATGCTGCAATGAATACACGAGGCGTGAAGGAATGTTAGTAAATTTCAGTACTAGTATTTCTTTGAGTAAAAGCCTACAATTTCTCTGGCGTGTCTTTTCCGTATTATTGACCGGATTATCCAAGCAATAATCGCATGTAAACTAGGCATTAAGCATGCAGACCGCATACGAACACTTCTACGTACCAACGGGAAATGTATCGATGTGTCGTACAAATGGTTTGTTACGTTGCCTATAGTTTTCTTCCACTATATCTTCTATAAATACACATTTAAAGATGAATTACACACCTAGACTAGTAATTTTGTTGGTCCTATGAAAAAGAGTTTATAAGTACAATTTATTACTTTTTATAACTATATCATTGGGTATTTGGGTACAATATAAAATCGATCGAAATTCGACTGCTTCGGTGGCGTGGTCGGTAGTGCAATCGGCTTTCGACTCCGGAGTTGAAATGTTTGTTTCGGAGTTTGGGTTTTTTCTATGTGGAATGTTTTAGAAATATATAAGTATGTTGTATTGTCTAGATCCTATAGCACAAGCTTATAGTTAAGTTTGGGCTTGATCATAAAAAGAAAGACCATTCTGTATTCCGATTTTTTATTCCGATTGACGTTGTTGGGAATGCATTGAGGCACTTCGGCTCCCCAAAGCGGGGTCGACGGAACTTCGGGCTTCGTGTGCTCCCGGCCCTTGAGATGGAATACGGGCCTGACTACCCACTAAACCTCCACGATGTTTCTCCTTAGCTGAGCCACCGGATATGCAGAACTTTATTTAAATGTCACTTAAATATAGATAATATTTTGACTAGCAATTAAATTCATTATTCCAGCCACAAAAGACTTTGTTTCCATTGGAAATTAAATGTCAAAGTCTCGTTTACTGACACCGAAAGCTTAAATTGATTAAAATATCTTGGCGAGGTGGGGTTGGCTTGGTTGTCTAATAGTCTGGCAAAACTCCATTATAAATTTATAGATCTACCCACCAATTAACTTTTTACTTTACTAGCGGACGCCCGTGGCTTTGCCTGCTTGACAAATTATTACACAAAAACCTTCCTCGAGAACCACTGTATCCATTGGTGAAAACCGCTTGAAAATCCGTTACGTAGTTTTAAAGATCTAAGCCCAAATAGGGAACGTAAGCGAATTTGTTTTATACTGTGATATTATGATGATTGATACTCGTACCTATCGTATGAAATTGGTTGATAAGCAAGTGTGCTGCATAAATTATAATACACTTTGATCTTTCATTACACTAAAGGCCTTATACATCGCACGTTTAATAAATGCATGCCGATATCCGATTCTTTTATATTCTACCCTCTTAATTATGCGCATTTTGTGTTCTTTCTTTGTAGATTTGCATTTGGAATTATAGTGTGTACTCGCTAATTTTATAACTGAAAGGACTAAGAACCGCCATTTTGTATTGCGCCGTTGGTATTTCAATGTGTTTATTAAAATATATGGTAAAAATTTGATACATATTCATAAAGAATATAAAAATTATGATATTATAAGTTGACAAACAGTTCATGACTGACCCGGTGGCGCAGTGGTATGAGTATGCGACTGCCGGCCCTGAGATCTCAGGTTCGATTCCGGGTCGAATCCAATTAATTGTGTGATCCAGAAATGTTTGTTTCGGAGTGGGCGTTTTCTATGTGTAGATAATACGAGTATATATGTATTTAGAAATATATAAGTATATTTATATGTCGTCTGATCCCATAGCAAAAGCTTATATTAGCTTAATTTGGGCTATATGACATTGTGTGAGAATGTCCAAAAATATTTATTTGTTATTATCATCACGCCTGTTTTCCTCAAGGAGTTGGAACATGACAGAGGGTGCATAGGTAGCCTAAGTCCGCCGGCGCCCTAGAGTTATCATTACGAGGGCGTACCCGAGACGACTTTCAATAGACTAACAAGTCGGCTACTGCAAAAATATGAATGGGGTAGACAGAGAGACAGGTGAGACAGACGTAATACACTAACCTAGTCCTAAATCCGGGGACTTTATTGTCAGAATTTCGACTGTTGCTCGGTAGGTGAAGTTGGTTTGGGTCCCAAAGATCTAGATGGAAAAAAACATCTTCAGGGTCCAAGGAGGGCTTCCTCACTTGTACATAGAAAAAACCGGTCAAGTGCCAAGTACTAAGAAAAAAAAGGCACGTTTGTTGTATGGGAGCTCCTTAAATATTTATTACATAATTTGTTCTTTAGTATTTGTTGTTATAGCGACAATAGAAATACATCATCTGTGAAAATTTTAACTTTTTAACTATCACGGTTCATGAGATATAGGCTGGTGACAGACGGATGAACGGACAGCGAAGTCTCAGTAATAGGGTTCCCGTTGAACCGCTATTTGTTTTAACTAGTCTACCTAATATTTACGATAGCCCTCGCAGGGCTCATTCTTTTTCTAGCTACACTTACACCCGCGTATACAGACGACACCACGAGGCGCGCCCACGCCACGCGCTTTTTAAGGCGCTCCCGCACGCCCCATGGTGCCGCCTGCATATGCGGCGCTCTTTAATCTATCTTCTTTCATTCTGATTCTCTGGGAACATTCTATTTCTTCTAGTATGCCTCTCGCACTTTCACGCATTGCCTTTCATTCGTTTGTCGGGATATTCAGGGTATAGCGGTTTATTTATTTATTAAAAAGTTTTTGTTTTCAAAGTTTTTACAACATCTCTTATACTAATTTACATCCGATATTTTTATTATCTAACATTGTTTTTATTTATTCTAAATCCAGCATTTACATACATCACTAAATTAACATTTTTCAGTTCTTAAATCTAACATTTAAATATCTTAGTATCTTATTTCTAACAGAGTTTCTTAAATATTATATCGGTATAACAATGTAAAGTTACTCCTTGTACAGGTTTTAGCGTCTTCCACTTGTAAATGCTTATTTTCTATTTTGCTCTTATTTTCTAATTAACATGTTCCTTATTTTGCTATCTGTCTATATATGTAATCTAATATTATAATAATATCGACTCATATTATATTTCCTTTCCACCATTCCTTTTATGCACAATATTTATTATTATTTTTGAGAATTCAAGAAACTCGTCTCTATTATCTCTTGATATTATGGGCAAGTTATGAAGACTCAATGTCACATATTATTCCTCAATTCGAAATTCAGTCGATCTAACATATGGATAGGGCATTCCAGAATGAGGTGTGTAATGGTTTCGTGAGCGTCCGGGTCGCAGGCGCACGATGGGCTCGCCTTACACCTAAAACGGTGTAGGTATTCTACGAACCCACCGTGCTTTACCCTGTTTTACCCTTTGGGTACGAAACCCTAAAAACGAGGCTCTAGAAAATATACCCAAACTGCAGGGAAACGATAGATTCGCCCCCTTTTATTGGGGTAAATAAGATGACTGGCAAAATATGAGCTTAGTAAAAGCCAATGTTTTCCCCTTTGGGGATATAGGTGTCATTCTGTGTGATTCCGTGAATATCTATACTTTATTGACCTACATAATAACTCCTTTTCCATCGTAAGGTTGCCTGAAAGAAACTGCATTCAACTATAAGGCCACCCTTTGTACATGAAGCTGTTGTTTCAATTTGTAATGTGGTGTACAATAAATATTTTTTTATCTTATACTTAATAAATTCTGTAATCGGACAACTTATTTTCGTAAAAATAACCATTAAACTACGCACCTAGTGTTTGTAATCCTTCTTTGAACGACATGTAGGACACCTTCATTTCGTTCAAATCATTCAGCCATTAAATATCCAAACCCAAGAACAAATCCAATAGGTGCAAACCTAATCCTGAAAACTGTATACCAAATTTAAGGGGAAGATAAAAACATAAATAGCCTCACGTTTTGATTGATATACGTAGCCTTTACTGCAACCGCAGTGTCACAACCCAAAGTTCAATTTTGTGTTTCATTGTTTCGATTTTGTGTCTACCCCTTAACAGATATGGCGGGAACGGGGGACGCATAAATGAATCCAATTTATTTCCTTTATTTTCTGTTTTTTATTTGGCTAAATAAATTGAGCGGATCGGGGGAAAGATGGAATCCGCAATGTTGTGATGTTTACGGCTCTGAGTGTACTTAATAGGTTTGAAGCGATATAATAATTTGATTTATTATTTAAATTATTTGTCCTCAATCATTTTTAAACACAATTGTACAAGGATAAAGATATTTCCAACCTCCCAACCAACACGGATGGTGATTTTTTTCAAGTAATGGATGGTAATTTTAAACGATGAATTTATGTAACTTTGAAGAAAGGTTTTTCTGATCACATCATCATCATCTAAACCTTTCTATCCAAGTTTTGTTTTCCTTCTCTGTAATCTTTCTGATCATAAATATTGTAAATATTGTTGGAGATTCAAACTAAGCTTTAAGCTTGTGCTATGGTATCTAGACAACTGATAAACATACTTATATATTTCTAAATACATACATAACATACGTAGAAAACACCCAAACTCCGAAACAAACATTTGTGGATCACACAAATATTGGATTCGACCCGGGAATCGAACCCGAGACTCCGGAGTCGAAAGCCGATGCACTACCGATCACGTCACCGAAGCAGTCATACGACGAATAGAAGTGGAGCAGCAAGAAAAATGTTGCAAAACTAGCGAACAAAGTCACGGTCGTCAGTTAGTTCAGCCAATAAAAGACCACAGAAGTAATAATAGTATGTTACAATTAATTAATATATAAGAGCTATAATAAACGTATGAAATAAGAGTAATATTTATTTTTGCACTATATAGTGGATATGAATCTCGTATGCGATAGACCTTAACGTCGACATGGATGAATTCACATTGTTTTAGGGATCCTTCGAAACTACTATCAATCATTTATATCCAAAACTGCTATAATATTTGTGCATAGAGGACGAACCCAAACTAACCTCATCTGCTGAGGGCTCAGATCAAAAACACTATAGATATTGGATTCAGTACAAATACAACGAGAAATCTTGGCACTCGAATACTATATAGGTAATTATTACAAATACCGTCTATAAAATAAACAACATTGTACATTGATGGTTGAGATATAAATAATTCGTAATAATTAATACAAAAGCATCAATGTACAGCGCCGTTGTCGCATCCCTCGAGATTCTGCAAGCGGAATAGGAACTTAGTACGGAAGCGGCTGAAGCTCCCAAGTGTGCAATTTTCGATAGTGGACCGAGGTGAAGTGGTGCCGTTTTTAAAGCACCGAGCGGTAATCTAGGTATTTTTGATCTAAGGCCGAGGGTGCCTTTCGACCAGAGATATGCTATGTAGCTATGCTGCGAGGATCTGCTTGTGGACCAATGAAAATGATTGTGCTATGACGTGCTGTGTGGACAAATGAATATGATTGGTGGATGTTAGACGTATCCATAGCAACGTAGCATAGCACATCTCTAGTCAAAGGGATTTGGCAAAGATTAAATTCCCAGCAACAGGCGTGAACGTAAACAAAAAGGCGTGAACGTATGTACCTACAAGTTTTATTTGTTGTAAGTATGTATTACCTTTTTAAATGGAACAGCTTTCGGTTAACTAAAACCAATATCTATCTCTAAATTATTTATCATCTCCCGCCTTCCGTCTCTAACTCCGAGAGGTCAAATAATTTAGTTTCTCTCACCAATCTTATAAATAAAATTCTCGTGTCACAGTGTTACTTACTTCCTCTGAAACAGTTCAAACAATTTTTATGAAATTGTATATGCATGTTCTTAGAATAGACTACTATGTATTTTCATACCCCTGAGTGATAATTCTTGTCCACCCCTAACTTTTTTTTATATTTTCTGGTCAATTTTTTTCGATAATGTGGCATTAAAAATGCTTACAACCCTAAATTTTCAACCTTCTATCAGCAACCCCTATTTTTAATAGTCCCTATTTCCCTTGGTCACGACAGTTCTTATGAAAAAAAAATGCATTATCGAAGTTCACCGTGACAGCTAATATTATATAGGCAAAGAGGAATAATTTGATTGTTTGTTTGTCAATTTTGAAAATTCTTTCACTTCTTCAACTTTGTCAAATTTCATACGGAACCTCCCTTAATTCGGTCCAGGAATACCATATCGAACTATGAATAATTCTGCCCGTTTCCATGTATCCCGGTTTTCCTTTTAATATACGTTTCGAAGATAAATGTAGGGAGACAGAAGCTATGATTGATCACTGGGCAGCTTTAATACGTTCGTGTTGGACAGAGGTTGTTAGGGGTCTCGTCTGTACCTTCGTTGTTCCGTGTTTTACTTCTATTTGCCATTGTTCAGTGAAATAGTTCGCTATTTAGTGGAATAAAGGTACCATTAGATTAGATTAGATTAAACTTTATTGTACACCAATTAAAAATCACAAGATACAACAAAAACAGGATGTACAAAGGACGGCCTTATCGCTAAAGGCAATATCTTACAGACAACCTTAGGATGGACAGGTATTTAAAGAGACAAGGTAACATTTTTTTTTTTTAGGACATTCTCACACAAGGTCATCTAGCCCCAAACTAAGCTATAAGCTTGTGCTATGGAATCTAGACAACTGATAAACATACTTATATATTTCTAAATACATACATAATATACATAGAAAACACCCAAACTCCGAAATAAACATTTGTGGATCACACAAATATTTGATTCGACCCGGGAATCGAACCCGAGACTCCGGAGTCGAAAGCCGATGCACTACCGACCACGTCACCGAAGCAGTCAAAAAATTAAACATTATGAAATAAATATACATTAATTTGACACTTATCCACATTAAGACATTATTCAAGGTGTATTCAAAGATTAATTCCTCTTATGTAGGTAAAATTAAGTTCAATATGTATTAACAATGAAATGAATAGTATTGTAACGCCATCTCGTAGCGAGTAATAAGACTACCAAACTCGGCGCCATCTAGTAGCAAATCGCAGTACTACTACGTAACGTCTTTCGGGAATGTTCTGTCAAGGTACTTCTATGTAACGTGTTATCTAGAAGCATCTCGAAGGTGTGGAATGTTCGCGATATTTCTTCCGTGAAAATTCCAGAGTAATCTAGAGTAATGACCGCACTATAAAGGCGGAGCACTTCGGTGGCGGATCATCAGTATTTCCAGAGCGATAATACGAGTTATACCTGCGAGTTCAAGTGCGATTAAAAGTGTTTAGTGAAGCTTTATAGTGAAGTGTAAATTAGTGGTGTAATAAATAAAGTGTTTTGTGGTAGTTTGATCGGCATTTTCCATTCCGTAGAACCCCGGCTCGTAACAATTGGTGTCAGAATTGGGGATTTGGACAATGCCGGTGTTACCGAAAGAAGACACAGAGGGCGTCCGTACCAGGGGTCAGCGCCAGCAGGAGTTGGACAGCAGGCGCTTCGGAGGTAATACGCCGGAGAGGTTGGGTGGTCAGGAGCAGCCAACGGTGGAAGTAGGCCCGCCCACGGTATCTCCAGCGCCAGCACCTCCAGACTTTGCTGCGCTGATGGCGATGCTACAGGAGCAAGCCCGTCGCCAGGAGGAGCAGGCCCGCCACCAGGAGGAGCAAGCCCGTCGCCAGGAGGAGCAAGCCCGTCGCCAGGAGGAGCTGGCCCGCCACCAGGAGGAGCAAGCCCGCCGGTTGGAAGAACAGCTGCTGCGGGACAAGGAGGAGCAGGCACGCCGCCAGGAGGAGCAGGCACGCCGCCAGGAGGAGCAGGCACGCCGCCAGGAGGAGCAGGCACGCCGCCAGGAGGAGCAGGCCCGCCGGTTGGAAGAACAGCTGCTGCGTGACAAGGAGGAGCAGGCACGCCGCCAGGAGGAACAGACGCTCCTCATGAAAGATCTTCGAGCGACTTTTGGCAAGGAGATGAATGTGATGAAGGATCAAGTTCATCATGTTGAGAACCGCATCACGGAAGCCGAAACTCGGATTGAAGATGTAAAAAACCAGATTACAGATGTGAGGAAAGAGCTGGGAAATCTGAAAGCTGGAGATGGGATTGCGACTTCCTTACCTGCCGTACCTTCAGCGCGTGGATTTAAAGTACCGCCATTCGATGGGACATCTTCATGGTCAGCCTATAAAAAGCAGTTTGAAGCCGTTAAGAAGGCAAACGGGTGGAGCAAAGCCCAGGCCATGACTGCGCTTACATTGGGTTTGCGAGACAAGGCGTTAACCATCCTAGAAGCTCTCGGAGACGATGTTTCCTACGAGCAGCTACTAGAAGCCTTGGAAACCAGATACGGTGACGCTCACCTGGAACACGAGTATCGTGCGCAGCTGAAGGATCGGGTCCAGCGCTCTGGTGAAAACTTGCAACAGTGGGCCCTGGAAGTTGAGAAGCTGGTACGGAAGGCATACCAGTCGGTACCTGCGCTCATCGATGGGAATCTGGTGCAAGTATTCATCGACGGCATCCACGACCTGGAAGTCAGGGCCGCTGTCAGACTCGGGCACCATGAGACTCTCAAAGACGCCTTGGCTCATGCTTTGGAGGTCGAAGCCGTACGGAAGGATCATCGATCTCACCGTGTCAGGGAAGTTGTAGCATCACCGGCTCGCGACCGTTTCACGAGGTATAGCCCTAGGTGCTACACATGTGGTGAGAGGGGCCACCTTCGATCCAGTTGCCCAAAGCGGACTGCTGAAAGAGAAGAAAGTCGTTCCCAAGAGGATAGGGTGGCTAATGTCACCGCCCAGCAACAGGAGGGAAACGAATAAATGCCAGGACTGCGGGGCGGGTGCTGGCTGATTTTAGAAGAGCCCCAAGGGTTTCGATCTCACAAACCCAGGATGGGAACAGCCTGATCATCAAGGGCGAGGTAAATGGAACACCATGCAAGCTGACAATAGATACTGGAGCATCTCGCACGGTTGTCAGTTCCCGACTTGCAAATCGGTTCCTTGGTGACTCTGCAAACCGTGACCGCATCAACTTGGTAACGGCCACGGGTCAGCGCATACCCGTCCGAGGAGAGAAAGAGATGCAGTTAAAGTTGGGCAATGGAATTTACCTGCATAATGTCATCGTGGCTGACATAATGGACGACTGCATACTGGGCTTAGACTTTATGAGGAAGAACTCTTGTGATATCGACGTCAAGCAAGGAGCGATGAAATGTGGTCAAGAGGAACTTTTCATGGAAGGAGCGTTATCAGGAAAAGTGTACAGCTTGAAGAAGGTCGTGCTTCCTGCCAGATCAGAAACGACTGTACCAGTTAGTCTCCCTCAGAATTCTGGGCGAACACATCGATGTGTACTCATAGAAGGGATATACAATGAACTTCCATGGAAAATGGCCCGAACTCTGGTAAGAGCCAATGAAGCCTCAGTGGTACGTGTGCTGAACCTTAGTGATAAGGAACACGTGATAGAAAAGAGCACATTGATTGGCACTTGCGAAGAAGTAGATTGGATGCGCCGATGCCAAGAGTTGAGTACTGGGAACATCGTCAACAAGGACGCTAGAAACAACGTGTTGACACTTTTAGAAGACTGTCGTAACATCTTAACGAAGAATGAAATGGACAAGGCTAAGAAGATGTTACTCAAGTACGCCGATATTTTCTCTTCGAGTGATGCTGACATTGGGAAGACTGGATTGGTTCAGCATAGAATCAATACAGGAAATGAGGCACCCATCCGTCAGCGACCAAGGAGACTGCCAGTAGCACGAGAAAAGGAAGTTGAGACCATGATTGAAGGAATGGTAAAAGATGGTGTGATAGAACCATCGTCAAGTCCATGGTGCTCACCTGTAGTGCTGGTGAGGAAGAAAGATGGCAGTATGCGGTTTTGTGTCGACTATCGTCGTCTGAACGACGTTACGAAAAAGGACAGCTACCCTTTACCAAGGATCGATGACACGTTGGACATGCTGACAGGGGTGAAGTGGTTTAGCACGCTAGACCTGAAAAGTGGCTACTGGCAAGTTGAAATCGATCCGAAGGATAAAGAGAAGACTGCATTTTCCACAGGAAAGGGTTTGTGGCAGTTTAAAGTTATGCCATTTGGTTTATGCAACGCCCCGGCTACTTTTGAAAGATTAATGGAAATTGTACTCGCCGGATTGACTGGAGACGCCTGTCTTATCATCGTGGGCCGTACGTTAGAAGAGCATCTTCAAAACCTGGAACGCGTGCTTGTAAAGATCCGAAGCGCGAACCTGAAGCTCAGCCCGAAGAAGTGCTCATTCCTCAAACGGCAAGTAAGCTTCCTAGGCTACGTAGTGTCTGAAGATGGTATCCGCACGGATCCAGAGAAAATCATCGCCGTCAAGGATTGGCCGGTTCCAAAGGATAAGACGCAGGTCAGAGCATTTTTGGGTTTGTGCTCATACTACCGGCGATTCGTCCAGAACTTTGCGGATATTGCCAAGCCCTTACACAAGCTCACGGAGGAGAAGCGACAATTCTGTTGGGACGGAAGCTGCGGCATCGCATTCCAGGAGCTAAAGAATCGTCTGTGCAATACACCTATTTTGGGTTATCCTGATGCGGAAAATGAATTTATAGTTGACACAGACGCAAGTGATATCGGACTCGGAGGTGTGTTATCTCAAAGGAAAGGAGATCTAGAGGTCGTTATAGCCTACTTCAGCAAATCCTTATCGAAACCTGAAAGGAATTATTGCGTCACGAGGAGAGAATTACTTGCCGTGGTGAAGACATTGCAGCATTTCAGCAAATATTTACTAGGGCGAAAATTCCTTATACGTACCGACCATGCTGCATTGAAGTGGCTATTACAATTTAAGAATCCAGAAGGACAAGTCGCCAGATGGATTGAGCTATTACAGGAATATGACTTTGTAATCGAACATCGCAGTGGGAGATCCCATGGCAACGCAGACGCATTGTCAAGAAGACCTTGCCCTGAAGACTGTAAGCACTGTGCCAAACAGGAGATAAAGGAAGCCATACCTGTGAAGATGCTTAAAACGGATCTGAGCGACGAATGGAAAGAAAGCCTACAACATGCTCAACAGGGCGACGCAGACACAAAGCCAATATTTGAGTGGATTAAAGCAAGTGCTCCTAAACCCATGTGGAGTGACGTCGCTTCAATGAGTTCAATCACAAAAAGTTATTGGGCGCAATGGGACAGTTTAGTTATTCAGGATGGAGTCTTGTGCCGCAAATGGGAAAATGCTCGAGGAGACAGCTGTCATTTGCAAATGGTCGTCCCTAAAGTTAAGGTCCCAGATGTGCTACAGCTCTACCATAATGGATGTTCAGGGGGCCATATGGGAGTAAAAAGGACTCTGTTGAAGATACGTGAGCGGTTTTACTGGATCCACTGTCGCGACGACGTTGAGGACTGGTGTCGCAAATGTACGAGTTGTGCTGCTGTGAAAGGACCTCATACACGGAGCAGAGGTGCACTGAAACTGTATAACGTTGGGGCACCATGGGAAAGGATAGATGTTGCGGGACCGTTTCCTGAAAGTGAAAGCGGAAACAAGTACTTCATGGTTGTGATGGATTATTTCACGAAGTGGCCAGAAGTCTTCGCTATACCTAATCAAGAAGCTACTACGGTCGCAGATAAATTAGTTCACGAAGTCTTCTGTCGTTTCGGGGTGCCTCTAGAAATCCATAGCGATCAAGGAAGAAATTTTGAATCTCAGGTGTTCCAGGAAATGTGTCGGGTCATGGGTACTCACAAAACCAGAACGACCTCTTACCACCCGCAGTCAGATGGAATGGTGGAGCGATTTAATCAGACATTGGAGAGATATCTGGCAAAAGTTGTGGAAAGCAGGCAAAAAGATTGGGACAAGCACATCCAACCGTTTCTTTTGTCTTACCGAAGTGCGGTTCACGAAAGCACGTCAGTGACACCAGCTTATGCGAACTTTGGAAGAGAATTACGGTTGCCTGCCGACTTACTAACCGGTATACCACCTGACGCTCCACGCAATATCACTGATTATGCGAATGACTTGCGCAGCAGGATGAATGACATTTATGAGCATGTCAGACAATCAGGTCAACAAATGTCTGAAAAGATGAAGACCCGTTACGACCGAAAGACAAACAATAAGAGCTTCGATGAAGGTTCGTTAGTGTGGTTACATAACCCAGTCCGCAGTAAAGGGAAGTCTCCTAAGCTGCAAGCTAAATGGGATGGACCATACCGAGTTGTGACCAAGATTAACGATGTCACTTACCGAATACGGAAGAGTCCAAGAAGTGCGCCAAAGATAGTTCATGTGGATCGATTGGCGATATTATGGGCCTGACAATGCTCGGGACGAGCATGTCTTAGGAGGGGGCAGTGTAACGCCATCTCGTAGCGAGTAATAAGACTACCAAACTCGGCGCCATCTAGTAGCAAATCGCAGTACTACTACGTAACGTCTTTCGGGAATGTTCTGTCAAGGTACTTCTATGTAACGTGTTATCTAGAAGCATCTCGAAGGTGTGGAATGTTCGCGATATTTCTTCCGTGAAAATTCCAGAGTAATCTAGAGTAATGACCGCACTATAAAGGCGGAGCACTTCGGTGGCGGATCATCAGTATTTCCAGAGCGATAATACGAGTTATACCTGCGAGTTCAAGTGCGATTAAAAGTGTTTAGTGAAGCTTTATAGTGAAGTGTAAATTAGTGGTGTAATAAATAAAGTGTTTTGTGGTAGTTTGATCGGCATTTTCCATTCCGTAGAACCCCGGCTCGTAACAGTATAATGCCCGTAAGGTAACATGGTAGGTATTCCTTCCTAAAAAAAATTGATGTGTACCAGAATTTATTTGTAGTATGCCAACTTTTTCTCAACTAAGCGATTGATATTGTAAAATTATTTGAGTAAAACTTATTTTACGTTGAAATAAATTGCCCAACCCATATATTAAGTAGGATATAGTCGTATTTTACAATGAATTTCTCTAAAATTACTTCCGACTCAAGAATAATATCACAAAGTCGGTTCAGTACTAATTAGCTGTGGGTAATCCGACTCTCTGAGGTAATCAATAATCCTATCTTCTTGCATTTGCGATTTCTAGATTCTAGCTACAGTTGTATGCTATAGAAGTAGCTAACTCCGCAAACGTTGTTATACTATAGGTGTGCAACATATTTTTTCTTGATTGATTCTCAGACCTACACAAAAAACAACCTAAAAATCGGTCTAGCCGTTTTAGAACAGTTTGACAAAAATCACTGGAACACAAGAATTTTATATAATAAACTAGCGGCTTCGCCCGCTTGACAAATTATATACTATAAAAACCTTCCTCAAGAACCACTCTATCTATTGGTGAAAACCACATCAAAATCCGTTGCGTAGTTTAAAGATCTAAGCATATATTCAGAACGGGCGACTTTGTTTTATATAATGTTGTGATGATTATGATAACGTTAACCATGCCTAACCCTCTGACGAAGGTGGATTTTATGTTAATATCCTATAATATTATTGACTAGCCGCAGCTCCGCCCGTGTGATATAGTTTTTCGTTCCCGGTCCGTGGGAACACATTACCGGGATAAAAAGTAACATATGTAACTCAGGGATAATGTAGCTACATATCAGTAAAAGAATTTTCAAAATCGGATCTGTAGTTACGGAGCCTGTTCGCTTCAAGCAAACAAACTCTATATAATATTAGTATAGAAAAGTATATTTAAGAGCCCGTAACTTTGCTCGTATAGATATGTACGTATTGTAGTTTCCAATTCCCATGGGAATGCCGGGATTAAACTTTTTAGTATTATTAACCTCTATCGCCCAAACTAGAATCTTGATATATTTAAATTAATCAAATAAGCATACTAACAGTAGAAATAGATTTAAATGTTTATTTCGACCAAAAACGACTTCTTCAAGTAATAATTTACTTGCAAAACTAAATATAAACAGCACACGTAGCTATTAAAATTAAAACCGATTAAATTACGATACAGCCGAGTAATAAAACAGAACGTATACAAGACAGTAAGCTCCATTAATTGCTGTTCAAAATTACATATTTCGTGGAGCACCCCCTGTAATCTCCAAATTACGCATTTTATCACGAAGTTGATCGAAACCAAAGACTTTTAATAGATAGACACGAAGTGTAGTACTAAAAAAATAGCTCACATCGTTCAACTCATTTGGTCAACTGGGCGTATTTTCAGAATAAACTTATTTAATGTTATTGTAACATTTCTTACGCATTTATTGCGTGATTTAATGTTTATTATACTACTACATATATTTTGTAATTTTCTTATTTTTTGACTGCGATGACGTCACCTGGCCCGCCTTCGATCTATAGGTTTAGGTCTATGATCGAAACAGCTACGTATAATGTAGATTTGAATACCTTAGAACTAGTTAATGCTTACGTGAATATGTAATTATGTTGGTAATTTATTCTAATGACACATTTTGAAGCTTCGCTACTACTTGTAAAAGTTTATAAAACTAATAAAGCCGTATGTTAAAAGATCGTAAATAAATGTTACTTTTTTTTATTTTTATGTAGATCATCAATTTGAGAAGGAAACCAATTTTATTGATAGCAATCAACTAATTAGTATTTGGGTGGTATTATAAGGGGTACAAATAGACTAAATGAAAGACCACTTCGAAAGATCTTATACTAAGCAATCGTGTGATAAAGTGGGGAATAGATCGCAGGTCACTGAGACTTGTGACACTTGACATGTCAGCACTCACCTACACCAAACGACATGTTCCCCTTTACAGCCATAGTTGGTAAGATCGTAACAACACGTTATAAATATATGAAACATTATCTTTAATGAACACTATTTGAGCGGAGCTGCGGCAATCACCTAGTGTAATATACTCGTAACTTTGTCCCATTTTGATACCAATTTAGTTGTAGACTACATCATGCATTAGCTGTCCCAGGCTGCATTTGTGTTGAATTCTTAATGACTTACAGACGTTATGACTGCACGTACATTTTCATATTATTTATGTATATACCAGAGCTATACCACGACTACGCTCATCGTGCTGCATTTTTGATATTACATGCCATAGTTTTTAGTACTCGTATAACTAGGTACCTATCATCATGTTATAAATAAAGCTCGAACTGCAGAGATTGATGTAACATCTGTCCTGGCTATTGGAAATTGGGATTATTGTGGTTTGAGTTAGAAAGTGGTTATGGGTTTTCTATAGTGCCAGGTGACGAGAATAGGCTTGTCCCCTATTACGTGGGATCAACAAAATTACTAGTAAAGTGTGGGTATGTGCACCTCTGCCTACCCCAAAGGGGATATAGGTGATATTAAACCACTATAAAAGATGGCAAACATAAAACTATTTGGTTAGGAATAAACTTCGATGACCAAAGATAGTGACTAAGTACGGGCGTTAAGTATAACTCAGCCGAGGTAGACACAGATACAACCGTTACTCTAAAGAGGGAAATCCCCATTTTAGTGAACGGTGTGAAAGCATGTTATGATCAATACACACATTATTCCGAATTCAAACATTTTCACACGACATTACATTCGAAATTCAAATCACATTCAAAGCGAAATCTTCCTTAGTCTTTTATAACTTGACACAAGCACAGGCACCGAGCTATACGGCCAGCATTACAATTTCTAAACGGGGTAATAAATACGCAATATTATGTTAATGAACGAAGATATTTTCCTTTTATTACACCAACTGTTTTACTCCATTAATAAAATTTATATTGCATAATAATTACACTAAGAATCGTTTACTATTTATATACCTTCTTGTAAATATAATAAAGGTTAAATTCGTTTGGGGGATCCGACATTCACTGTGATTCGATCCGGGCATTACTCCGAAGGATTAGTGGCACATGTGTTTAGATTTTGTCAATTTTAGTCGCATATGTGCTGAAATCCGATGTTATGGTGACACATGCGGATATTAAACCAATATTAGGGAAATATCATGGAACTGGTGATGCTACAATTATGCCTTTGCCTTTGAACACGCGTAATTAAAGTTCATCAAACGATTTTATTTATTTTATTTATTTATTTATTTATTTCATCAAGAACTACATCTATCTTTACAGGCATAACCCAATACGGTAGTATAGTGACAGCATTAGATATTATATTTAAATTAAAAACTAACCTATTTGTAACAAATTACATACATTGTGACTCTCGTGAACTCACTCAGCGAACAACCAAAGATATCAATCTCCTCAGCCACTAGATTGGGAGTGCGAAACGCCCGAGACAGCGGCGCCTCCCCCAGCAGGTTGGTACGTGCCCTAGGAACAACCAGCAAGCAAGGGCGCCGTCTTCGCCACACGAATCGATCCGGCACATTCAATTTTATAGCGCTCAATATGATTGCATTGTGTAATTTACCTCTAATTATTATGAATAGGTACAGAATCAGCGTGAACTCCCTTCTCACTCTCAGCTCGTTATAACCAACCATGCCCAGAATAAACAAGGTTGGGTACATAAGCGGATAAAAGGGGTACACTCCGTATAGCCTTAAATATAAAAACCTTATAAATTTATTTTGAACCCGCTCTAACATAAGACTATATTTAGTTTCATAAGGATTCCAAATAACTGCATTGCATTCCAATTGACTCCTCACCAATGCGTTGTACAATGCGATAACCGCCCTAATATTTGAGAAGGTGCGAGCTGTGCGCAGCACGAAACCCAGGCTCCTAAATGCTTTCTTGCAACACTTGGTAACATGATTACGGAATGTCAGCTCCGTACAGAAGTTCACCCCCAAGTCCTTTACCTCTGTGACCCGTGTCATTGGACTACCGTCAACCTCGTAGGCGTGCGATATTGGAGTCCGCGAACGTGAGAAAGTTATAGTAACGCATTTGTTGAGATTAAACGGTAGACAATTGTCTTTACTCCACATAACAACTCTATCTATATCACCTTGCAGCAGATCAACGTCGTCTTTAGAGTTTATAGTCATTGACAGTTTGAGGTCGTCCGCAAACAACAGGCAATTGGCATGCCTGACTACGCTCGGCAGATCGTTTATCATGACTATAAACTGGAGAGGTCCGAGATTGGAGCCTTGACTTACGCCAGAAAAGGTGAAATACGGTGCTGATACGTGACCTGCGTACTCTACGTACTGTCGCCTATCTCTCATGTAGCTAGCAAAGAACCGGAGCAAGTGTGGGGTGCAGCCAAACCCTGCCAACTTCATAAGCAGTCTGTCGTTGTCGACTAAATCGAACGCCTTTTTGAAGTCGAAGTAAGCGGAATCCACCTGCCCCCCACCATCTACCACTGATATCAGTTGGTCCACATGGTTCAACAGATTGCTAGTGGTACTTCTCATTGGTCGAAATCCATGCTGAGCATCAGTAAGTTGAGCCTGTACTTGCGAAAAAATACTTTTATATATGGCTGACTCTAATACCTTAGCTGGTGCGGATAGTACTGCTACAGGCCTGTACCTCTCAACTGTGTCTCCTGATCCTCCTTTCGGAACTGGGACCACTCTAGTGGTTTTCCACCGTTCGGGGAACACCATTGTTCTGAGACACTCATTGTAAATATGCAGAAGAGGCTCTGCTAGCACTGATCTACAATCCCTTAATATGTATGGAGGAATGTTATCAGGACCAGCTGCTTTCTTTGGTTTAAGGCTTTTTAATGCGCTCTGCACTTCACTCAACTGCAATTCGCTTAAGTGAATACGAGCCGCCCCAGTCCCTTCGCCAGCCACCGTGGTCGCCGCCCCAACATCTAACTTGGCACGTTTATTGGCGTACACTGAGTGAAAATACTTAGCAGACTCCAACACGCATTGCTCTGCCGAGAGTACATCCCCATTCTTAAGAATCTTATGTGGAGTTCTAGATTCCCCTTTAGTTTTGATATACTTCCAAAACGATTTAGGGTCGCTCAGTAGTTGGTTCTGAACGCGGTCAGAATGCTGCTCCTGTGCTCGCTGAATCAACCTCTTAACGTTTGTCCTGCACAGAGCAAACGCCTCATAATCAGCTCTTGTTCCAGTTGATTTATACCGCTTATGAAGAGAAGCCTTTCGCCGTATATTGCGAATTATTTCGGCAGTGTAAAACTCGGGGTAAATGTACTTTGAACTTTCCCCACTTCGCGTTTTTTTGGGAACACAGTCATCTATAATGGATTGGATAGTTACGTAAAAAAAATCTAAACTGCTTTCTAAGTCTAATTCATAAATATCTACCCAGTCTATATTAGCTATTAAAGAGTATAATTTTTTATATATGTTTAGATATAATAAAACTATGAAAGGATGCATGCAGGTTTCTCGTTCACAATTTTTTCGGGAAATCATTCCCGGTATAAAAAATAGCCTATAGCAGTCAGGGATAATGTTACTGAATGTTAGGTAAATAAATTTCAAAATTGGTTCAGTAGTGTTGTAGGAAAAAAGATTTAATACGAACACAATCATTTTTTCCTCTTTATAAGATAACTAACGGACACCTGCTTGATAAATTAAATACCCAAAACATTCCTTAAGAACCACACTATCCATTGGTGGAAGCCGCATCAAAATCCGTTGCGTAATTGTAAAGATCTAAGCATAGGTACATATGGAACGGGCGACTTTGTTTTATAATATACATACAGGATGTTACGAGGGGCTCGTGGTCTAGTGGTAACCGACAATGTTAACACATTGCAAAGGTTAAGCAACATCGACTCAGGCCGGTCTTAGGATGGGTGACCATTTCTTAAGACATTGAGACCCCTCCGTGCCTCGGAGAGCACGTTAAGCCGTCGGTCCCGGTTGTCATACTAACATCTATGGCCTATGGCAGTCGTTAGTGGTAGTTGGAGCCCTAAATCAAAAATCCGACCGGTCTAACTACAGAACTTCGATATCGCCCATGGGTTGTGAAGGTCAGATGGCAGTCGCTTCACGGAAAATATAGAAGTTCAGCCGAATCGCAGTTAGACTGGAAATCCGACCCCAACTGAGTTGGGAAAAGGCTCGGTGAATGATGATACAGAGTGTTACGAAAGGGTTATATCAACCCGAAGCCAGCCCTATCAGCTGGTCGACCAGAACCCGTTTCGATATGTAGCGACCGCCAAAGAAGAAATAAAAGTTCATAAAAAAATTTAAAAAGATATTTCAAATCAAAACAAACGTGTCCCAACGCTACGGCTTGACGACGAAATCTTACCTGTTTACAGGAAAGGTTCAAAATGGCCGCATTCCCGCCCGATACACTAAAGATTCTCGCCGGCGTATATTGCTCCGCACAGCTCGTAGCATTTCTTGTGTAACAGTGCTAAATGCGGCTTTAATCCGTAATTTCATGTCTTGCTTTGTTTCGCACTCAACTGCGTACACAGTATTTTTTAGGTATCACCGCTCACGGTACAACTCCCGGGCAGCGCTCAAATAGCCTTCTGATGATCCTACACAAAGCATCATCTCGTAATACTCTTTGTTACTCAGAGCCATTACTACACAACACAATCACACACAACTCACAATATAACACACTAAACTTTTTTTTCTTGTTTGGCGGTCGACACATATCGAAACGGGTTCTGGTCGACCAGCTGATGGTGCTGGCTTTGGGTTGATATAACCCTTACGTAACACCCGGTATAATATGATAGTGTGACAGTGATGATGAATACATAATAATAGATATATATATTGACGTTATGTAAGATTCTCAGTTTATTTTAGTTTCCGATCAATTCAATAAGTATTGGGCGTGAAACTTGATATTATATGATAATAGTTTGAGTGCCTGCGAAGTTTATAGGATACTTTTTATTTCGAGAATGGGGTTCCAGAAAAATAAGCCATATAAATAATAATGCAGAGCCATTGTGACTTTACTTATACTCAAATTGGCAAGTCAGTTAGAAGATTAACTTTGAACAATAAACTAACAGTTTTAAACCTCTATCTATTTCTCCCTCGGTGGCTATTCGGTTAAACGTAGGACTGCTACCTTAGAGGCCCCGGATTCGACCCTGCGTGGGTCTAATTTTAATTATACTAAATATGATATTAAATTATTGTATGTACTTACTCCAGATTCCAATTTGTATCATTAGTTTGTAACTAGATAGCGTAGTGTACTTCAATTGAAAATTTATGTTTTACACACAATCTATATATTTAATACGACAATATATGTCTGTCTGTCCGTCCGTCGCGTTTTTCAATTAAAATTAATAATACATACATTTGCATGAAATATTAAAATATATATATTTGTTTTTTATATGTGAGGCGATATAAAGTTCGCCGTGATAACTAGTAATTATTATTGTTTAATTTATGCTTTCGATTGTCGGCACTTGGTGGAACTTATAATAATACATTTTTGAAAAAAACTCACTTGTATATACATACACTTTTCTTCAAAACTACAGATATTAGCGAAATGTGTTCTAAAAGTAAATCATACTCGTATTAGTAAAATGTTTTACAAAAGTGAGTTGTGTGAGTGATTGAGTATGAGTAAAAACCTCTGATAGCCCATAAGGCGAAACTGGTCAGGGTTAACCAACAATAAAACTATTTGTGGAATAACGTTACAAGTGAGATTTTTTTTTCAAAAATGAATTATTATTGTTCTTATTATAGTTAAATTAAATTGCTATGTTATAATTGTATAAAATCAAGTTTGTTTTAAAACAATTCATTTAATTAGGAACTGTACTGCATTTTTATAACTTCCCGACCACATAGTATCGTGTTACAAACATAATTTATATGAATTCAGTCAGTTTAACATTTTCTTATTGCTATGTATGTTTTTTATACTTAAATACCTACCTTATTTGCTATTGAAATTGGGGAAAAATTTTGATGGGGTGAAATTACAGGGTATAATTGGATCATCTTCCTAAAAAAATGTACCGTGGAGTGTTACTATAGCAATGAGATAGGTACTCTTGTACGTTTTTTAATATATAATTTCTTGAATTTAATCTCTTGAGTGCATAGGTACTCTAACCTTTCTGACTTATAAATATTTGATAAATCACTCTGTAGTTAAGTATACATATGAATTACTAGCTGTTGCGTGCAGCTCCGCCTGCGTGTTATAGTTTTCTTGATCACCAGTTACTGATTTATTATGTATAGCTGCTGCTCGCAGCTCCGCCTGCGTGCTACTTTAGATCGACATAACTTTTTTATTTATGAACCGATTGAAATAAAACAAACCTTAAATGTTAAGTTGAATAAACCACGACGTATTACTGAAAATCGCATTCAAATCGGTTTAGCCGTTTCTGAGATTAGCGTGTTCAAACATTCAGGCAAACAGACAAAAATTCTAAAAACCATTGTTTTGGGTTCTATTGCGTTCATAAAGCCCATACAACAGTTTCTCTATTATATTTTCGATGTACAGACATCGACCACTTACAATTTTGTTATATGTATTGATTCACAATTGTTCATACATATAATCACGCGTATATCCTAAAAACAAACGGTAGTCCTAATCCTTGTGCTAATTTTGTTTATTTTTGTTTCAGGTATGTTCTAGATTTAACAAAATTACTAGAAGTATGAAACGTGAGTACCTGTTTTAAATAAAAGCAAGAGCAAACTCGATGCTTCATCATATTCATAAAATTTTAGCGACCATGGAACTTCGGTTATTATATCACTGTCATATTATTATAGATAGTCCGAGACGCCCTTGGCTGTGGCATAGCGGCTGGCACGTAAGATTTTGTTACCTTTCATCAACATTCCATCGCAAGGCAACGGGTATAATTATTTTTTTCACAATTACAATATAGCTGCTACTGTTTATTAAATTCATTCAGCTATTTTGGACATAACCCATTATAAATGTGCCCGGTGTCGGCAATAGGCTTGCCCCCTATTACGTGTAACTAAATATACGGGCAAATTGTGGGTGTGTAATGCACCTCTGCTTACCCCTTCGGGGATATAGGCGTGACATATGTCTGTCTGTCATATTGTTATATATCACCAACTACGCCACTAATGCTGAAGCTAGGAAAAACAACATGGTTGTGTATATTATATATTAGTACATATTTTTGTCAAATTTTAAATTTGTACACGCGCTGTAGTTTTATTACAATTATGAAACCAGAAAATTCAAAATATCCCTTAACTTCGTAAGTGTCAATCCCCATTTAAGTTATTTAACAACTTTAGATACAATACTGATAGTTATAATTACTTGAGCGAGGGTAGTGATTGCTCATTATTTAGTTAAACGAGGGGCTGGATGATGAGTGGTCACTGATGACCCCTACATAGGTATTTGTGTCATATGCCCTATATTACAGGCATTTGTGTGTGACCTTAAAATATGTGACCAAACTGTGTCACATATTTTAAGGTTCATTTAATTTGGTGTTGAAAAGGCATATTATATGGCTACTTTTCGTCTGTTATTATGTTGTCACCCCCGCAATCTGTAAAATCTGTCCTGACTGTTAAAATTATTGATTGTTAAAATACCAGGAGGTATTTCCAGTGACGATGCACATCTGCCTTTCCTATTGGGGATATAGGCGTGATCTTAATGTACGGAAGCATGTAAAGAAACTTCTAATGAAAATTACGTTCACACACATCAATAAGTTCAATAACTTCGAACAGTAACGTTCATAATTAAGGAAATTCGAGTATCGTCGTCATTTGGAGTACTGTTTAAAAACGGGGCGCCATCAGGGGTGGGAGGTACCTCGTTAATCAACTGAGTGACATATCGCTTGCCATGTGTTAAGCTTAGATTATGTCGTTGTATGTCTAACTGCGTACAGTAGAACTGCTGTGATTGAGTCAATACAATTTGTGGGATAATTTTCGATGGTTCGGGGTGTAGTGCATCCGTTTTGGACACCGCCTGGAGTCTTGGTTCTATTCCCGGGTCGATTCAAATATTTGTTTGATCCATAATTATGTAGATATGTTTATCAGTTAGTAGTCATGTAGTCAGCACAGGCTTATATTAACTTAGTTTGGGTTAGGTGACATTCGGTGACAATGTTCAAAAATATTTTATTTAAAATAATACTATAAGACATTCATATTGTATCTAAGTATGTTTAAAATTCAAAAGTAAACGGAACTGATTACTAACAGTAAACTTCTGAACAATAAATCAAATTCTTAACTTATAAATTGCATACGAACTTAACTAATTAGTACTTTTTCGACCTCAAACTTCAAAAATGTCTAATCTAAACACTCCGTAATTATTTTCTTATGAATTAAAATCTCGGAAAGATTTTGATAGATTCATTCTCAGTTGTTACAGTGAGTTTGAAGGTTTTCTTATTTTATGTGCGTTAAGGGCCCAATAATCTTGGGGTTATACTTACGCCTTGTGGTTATTCTTACGGCCTGAGGTCTTCCGCTCAGCCTTCAGACCCTTACGCTCTAGGGTTGTCCTTATTAGGGACGCCGGACATTCGACGTTCAGGGCGAGACGCTTAAAAAAAGGGATTCCATAAAGATTGTGTAAGGCCAATCCAATTACTCATTACTGGAACATCTGTCGATCCATGGACAAGACCTGGGCAACCTCTCAAACCTGGCAAAGTTCTTAGTATATATAGCAATATATAGCAATAAGTTTCTTAGTTTCTTGTATACCTCTGCCTACCCCTTCGAGGCGTAAAGCATGATTTTAAGAAGCCGGAGAAAAGCATTGCAGACTTTAAAAAATAATTCTTCTTCTATTTTTAAAAACGTGGTTCCTTTAATGTTCATCGATGATTTCGCCAATGTCAAGGTAATGCTTGATTAGTTTATAGTCCCGCACAGCAGAACTAGTTATTCCTAACTAGCTCCAGGTGCAGGACAAGAAACGTTGTTCGGTATGTAAGTGTCTGGAAACCCGATTTTTGCGGAGCGCCAGAGGTAACCTAAAATGCCACCAGGCACGCGCTCAGCAAAAATTTAACTCCAATTACTTAGTAATCGGCATCGGCTAATCGCAATCGCAACTGACGCTGTCAAAAATATATCAAAGGCATAGATTATGTGTATGTATTTTTTATGTCATTATCAACAGAGTTGCTAGATACAAAAATCTTTATTTCTACCGTTCGATCAACCAAACACCCTTCGATTAAATATCATTGCTGCTCTCAGCGCTGTCGACCATAATTCCTTTTGTTCCTTTAATATGGTGATTTGATACAACGACTACCGCTTTATGTGATACCCTTCTTAATGTATTAAAAATGTTAGGAGTGGGTGGGTAAGTTTCCTTTTTATGTGTTTGGTAAAACAACGTTTTGGGAATGTTCATTCATGCGTAAAAAGCGTCATTATTATTGAACATTACTTCAAGTTGTACCATTTGCTGAATCTGTGTGAGAAAGTTCAGGATGAATTATTATATATTTTACGCCCGCGGCTTCGCACGCTTTACAAATAATATACTAAAGACCTTCCTCGAGAATCACTTTATCCAATAAGTAGCCGCATCAAAATCCGTTGCATAGTTTTAAAGATCTAAGCTTATTATAGAGAACGGAATCGACTTTGCTTTATACTATGTTATAAGGATTATAAGGGTTCCGTGGCGCAGTCGGCAGTGCATTCACCTGCGGTAGTACAGTATCGGGTTTGTCCTGCAAGTCGGAACAAATCTGTATTTGGATCCGCAATTATAAAATGGTTTTGCCTATGTATAATAGTATAGAATAGTCATTTTTTTTTCAGTTGGTAAATACCCATAAACTTACACAATTTAATTAAAAGATTAGGTTAGATTACAAGATTACAGGTCTCTTTATTTACTCTACTACCTTGTCTTTTTTATGCCTTATACAAACTTGGGTTTAGTTAAAAGCATTCTGCTTATGCATTAGTCGCTGATTACACTTACCTAGTCTATTTTCAAGTCCTCTACGAATCTTAAATAATAATAAAAATAAATATAATATAACCTATTAACGTTGTAAACGCGGAAAAGTTCCAAGATCATATCAAATAGAATTCGTTGTCTTTGCCTTCGCTTGTGGGGAAGAGGGGTGGTTATAATATAATTATGTATGTGAAAGAGGCAGCATAATAACTAGGTTTCAAACTCTACATGACTACCGTGTATTTTCGATCAAACACTTCACACATCATAAACGATAAATCAAACCAGGTACTCACTTTCTATTAGCCCAACAACAACACAAAGGCCCGGTAGGTGGCGCAGCCAACAAAAGCAACCGTCACAAATTTCCCCTAAAATCTATAACGGCCACTCACCCCCTATAATTAGTCGTGAATATAAATGCATTTGGTGCTAATGGACTTTTATCCCCCTCCTTAACTCGCTACTCGGTGACCCGGGCTTTTCATTCGATCGCTAAATAACTGTTTTAGCTGTTCCAATTGATGTTTGTAACCGAATCTGATTTATATGTGCTAATATTGTACTACTGTGGTTGGCACAATATTTGTATTTAGTTTAGTATTAAATTGGCTGATCACGTAACATGCGAGTTTAAAGGCTAGCCCTGGTTGTTTAGTATGACATACACGGACGAATGACATGGCCATACTATAGTATGCCACTGTAGCACAGACTGTAGTCATTCGTCACTCATATTTTCCCAGCGCCCCGGAAACCTTTTCACTTGAGACCCTCAAATACGTTGCTTATACCGTGTTTGCGCACGACCCACATACTCTCTTCTCTTCTTAAGGACGATAAGCTGCTATTATCACTTCTAAGAATAAGATGCTTATTTACTACCAGAATTTCTTTACAATAAGGAGTACCATTATACTGTCTTGATATTCCATATGTGTCATCATCCACCGAGCCTTTTTCCAATCCAGTTACGGTCGGCTTTCCAGTTTCACTGCGATGCTCCTGGGTTTTGATATTTTCCGTGGAGCGACTGCCATTTGATCTCCACAACACATGGGCATCGAAGTTCTGTAGTTAACCCAATAAGTGGTTTTAGGGCGACAACTTTGTGAAAAGAATGTCAAATAAAATATGAAAGGAAAAAGGCCATGTTTATCAAAATAAAATTATTTTCTATCATATTACGTAGTCCCAAATTCTCAGTAACATCGCAAGCAAAAGCTTAACCTTATTACATATTCGTTTGTAACCATTCACGTGTTAAACAAAAATCTTATCAGGCCTTTCCCAGTTGTCGGCCAATATATTCCCGAGGCTGTGTTCGTAGTTCGTCAGATGATTATTCTGTGAAATATTTACGTCATGTATATCTACAGTGTATTCTATCGGATAATGTCTGAGGGCGCGTTCCCACTATGTCGTAACGATTAATTTATCGTTGGACGACTGTCGTCTCCAGCTGTACCCATTAATACGTTTGTTTGTCGTCACAGTTTTTTATCGTTTAGCGACTATCGTAGTAATACATTTTATCGTTTCACGGCAGTCGCTTTGTCGTTTACACATCATAGCAAGCTACAAATCTACAGTCGCCTCTACGTTTTCTTAGAGAGAACTAGTTCTGAACTAGTTCTGACACGCACAAAGCAAAGCGAGTACAGGCGCGCGGGTGAGAGGGGGAAGGAAAAACACGTGTAAACGACGAGACGATATTTTTATCGTGGCTACGATAGATTTGCGGTCACTATTTAGTCATAACGATTAATTTATCGTTCTACGACTGTTGTGCTAGCCGTTCCCACTGTCACGACAATCTGTTGTCACTGCAAAAAATGTCGTAGACGACAGTAAGTCATGTCGTTCTATATGTGAACACCTCCATTTTTAACATATAACTTTGTCGTCACGACACTTAAAACTACACGACTATCTGTCGTCACGACAAACTGGGAACGCGCCCTGAAACTTGAACCAAATTGAAGTTGTTCTGAAACTGTTCTGTGTTGTAAATAGGTAGGTATAATACAATACAATAATCTTTATTGTACACCTATACAAAATAACTTAACAAAAGCAATCCAGGTGTGAATATGTACAAATGGCGGCCTTATCACTAAAAAGTAATTTCTTACAGCTTGAACCAGCGACTGTTCCCTAACGTTCTGACAACTGCCCAAGACACCACTAGCCATATTGCGATCATTATTGTATCAGTGTGCGACTTACGGCGTGTAAATGATGTAATTTTCAAAATTGCACTCTGACCTATTTACTTTTTTTAGGGTTCCGTAGTAAAAGTCTCGGAACCTTTATAGTTTCGTCATGTCTGTCCATCAGTCCGTCCGTTATTGGTTTTCCTTTCAAACGGTTAGTGCTAGAAATATGAAACATAGCCTATTTGTGCAGATCGGCTAGTAAATGGGACAGCTAGCCCGGAAAACCATTAAAACGTTATTTGACCTTATTTACCCCAGTTTCCCCTCAATCCAAAAAGCTCACTCAAAAATTGTAATCAATCAAGGAACACTTGTGCCAAGTTTCGTGAAGATCAGATAAAAACTGTGGCTGCTAGCACGGAACACACACAGACAGACAGATGGACGAAAGCAAAATTGTCCAATCTCGAAATGTAGACGCTTCGTTCGCTCAGTCAAAAAAACTTCTTGACAAAACATTCGGAGCATGTCATAATCGCTCGTTATTACAAACTGAAGTTCCCTTTAACGTGAAAAAGTGTCGATTATCTCTGCATTTCGAGAGCTCCTTAAAATCCACTTTGTTAGCAATTGTCTCTTGCAATTTATTTGTAAAATTTTATACCTGTAGCATTCTGAAGTGTACAGTAGATTTAATTTCAAAGGCATTGTAAATTATTCAACTTAGAAATATTTTGGAGTACTGAATTTGTTTATTATTTTTCTGATTAATTCAAAAATATTAAAGAAATATTTACGGGTGGTGTTTTTAAGAAAGTATATACCCATAGTGGCCGATTTATCGATGCCGAAAATTAGGTATGTATGTAACTAATGGCCCGCATGGAATAGTTTTCTGGTTCACAATTCCCATGGGAACACATTCCCGGGATAACAAATAAAATCCATTTCAGAGATGACCCGAAACAAACAGACAGATTTTTTATTTAAGTAATAAATCTCATATTCATGTATAAATCTTTGCCTCGGAGAGCACTTCGCGTCGTTATGGGTATTTGGAGCCCTGAATCAAAAATCCGACCGGTCTAACTACAGAACTTCGATATCGCCCATGGGTTGAGGATGTCAGATGGCAGTCGCTCTACGGAATATCGAAGTTCAGCCGAATCGCAGTTTGACTGGAAAGCCGACCCCAACTGCGTTGGGAAAAGGCTCGGTAGATTACGATTTATGTATAGATCTTTATTTCAAAAAATATTTATTAGCATAGATTTGTAAAGATATTCGGCATAATTTTCAGCTCTACGACTTCACACCATCTCAATATAAATATTTACACATTAAACAACCTCAAACAAAAGATCCTCGAATAAGTTTTTCTATTACCACTTTGGCGAGAAGTTTGTGTGATATACGCCATCGGATCCTCATACATATTAATATATTCCGTGACTCACAATGACTCTCATAGGAGCATTGGCGAACCTCTGTTTATTTAGAGGAGTCAATGTGCCCAGTGAATTGTATTGTTTCGTAATTGCCAGCGGTTTCTTTTAATATGACTCTTGGGTATTACAGGACATTGCTTTGAACTGCTGTTTAAAAAAAAGAAAAAAACGTTTAATTCTCAACTATTGAAATGACGGTAACAGGATACACATAGTGGGCAATAGGAACATCGTCGGTGCATGGCAGTACACGTCATTTCTGCGTGGAGGTTGGTTTTCTCTCTGCTTATTGTGTCATGGGAGGTGCCTCGTTGGCCTGCGCTGATTTTCAGAGAAGGTTTTAACTGCATAAGATTTGTGTTTCGAAAAGATGGATTAGGATTAGATGGAAGACACGCTTTTTTTTTCATTCCGCAGGGCCACAGCCGCTCCTACGTCCACACACAGAATTTCCAGTAGCGCCCGGCGGAATTTGGCCACCGGTGTGGCCTCTGTCTGGGGTATGCTATCACGCTGACTTGGAAGTCTCCTAATGCAAGCACTGGTAACTTGTGGAGGGAAAAAAATGGTTATCATAATTATATTTGCGGTTGCCTACTGTGGTAGGCAGATACCACGGATTTCCACTTGCTACGAACCTTCCTATCTAGTAGTACGAACCTAGTTTATCGCTTTCTCAACTTTTATTTAGTTTCTTCATATAATATGCTCACCTGTAACATGTATTTTTCATCTACACATACAATATATCTGCGAATCATTCTCAAAACATCTGCAAATCATGCACACTGTGATAATGAAATTCCATCATTTAGTGTAAGGCATTTCTGTTTATCTGTACTTACTGACTGAATAATCTGAAGTCTATGATGATACTAACAGCTTATCATAATCCATAATAAACGAATGAACATCTCAACCAAGTTCTGACACTAAACAATATCCTTGCAAAAATATGGGAATTAATTTCCTGCAAACCTCTATATTTCCTGCGACTAAATATAAATAAGAGGCTCGAAGGCTTAGTGGCTGTCGGGAGCCGTGTCCTTGCTTCATAATGTCGCTACGTTGTTGACATCGCTGGATCCATTCGGGCGCCATTTTCACCCGCCATTTTGAACGTACCCACCAAAAACGCGGGAATCTGACTGTCATGGCGGTAAAAATAATTAGATTTCGCCGGAGCACTTCTCGGTTCATTTCTGTATGCTTTGTTAATTATATTTCCGTGAATGTGATGTCTTTCCATACACTGCTTTTTTTAATTGATAAGATACCTACTAAGTTTCTCTTATTTTAAGAGAAACTTAGTAGGTATCTCGTAGGTAGTCTGTGCAGTGCAAATATGACTTTAACAAAAAAATACATTTTCTTTGATTTGATAGTTAATTTAATTTATTTATTATATTCATTCCACCTACTTTTATCAAATTAACTAGTTCGGTTCTGCTGTAGGACCCTCGAAAATACAAATTGATATTAATTGTGTTAGAATCCCTAACAGCGTTACCCCATGTGTTTTTCTTAACAATCAACCTATTGTACAATCCTTTTTCTGTTGTCTAACTAAAAAAATACGCAATACGCAACCTTATCGTGCAGAAAATAGTATCTAAATCGAATCTATTCAAGCAGAAAATTAAGTTAGATAGTCTGTCGTGTCTTTACTATTTCTAAATTCAATTTGTGTTCGAAATACAAATTGTGGCGGTTAAATCCCACGCGTCGGCCATATTTGAATTAATTTCGTTTTTAACTAACGCGGGAAACCTCTTTATAGGGGCGACACCTTGTGAAAAGTGGTTTTACAGCACATCTGGGAATTTTAGTCATGTGAGAGCCGAGACGAATATTGCTGGGCTAAATTAGGTATAATTAGTGCGGGAATATTTTATAAGGATAATGCGCTGTAATGTGTGTACATTTTATATTAACTTACGTTACTTGAAGTAGAAAACAAGCAATTTCACTGTGTTGTGCTGAAAACGAGGGTTGATTTGACAATTTGGAATATAATATTTAAAGCGCCTAAGGTAAGTTTGAAGTTGGCGACTTGGCTTTTTAGGTTACCTCTGGCGCTGGACAAAAATCCAGGACCAAACGCTCAATTGCAATACCGAACAACGTTTCCTCGTCCTGCACAGCGAACTAGTTCAGAGTAACTAGTTCTTCTGTGCGGGTTAAATCGAGCATTACCTTGACATTGGCGAAATCATCGATGAACATCGATGGACGCACGTTTCTAAAAAAAGATGAAGTTTATAGTTTTCTAGGTTACCATTGTGTTTTTTTTATAGAAGTCTTTTTCCAACAAATGATACTCAGGTTCAATTACAATCTATCCACCCACAAAATCACGTAACCACGGGTAGACGTAGATATAGAAGAGGCCTTCATTACTCCACTACTTCACCAGCATATTTAGTTGCACTACAAGAGGGTCCTGAGTGGTCCCATCTTAATTTGGTCCCATTCCGGTAATTTAAAAGCGGTTTTTGTGTCAATGTGTTTTTTCAACCGACGTCCAAAAAAGGACTCCTCCTCGATTCGTATCTCGACTGTATGTTATTTTTTTAAGTTTTTTACCTCATATCTTCGAACTGGGTGACTAGTACTTCCCAAGTGGCCAACTATTGGGCTGAGAAGGTCTAGCAGAAAAGAGATACTGTAGCCATTGACTCGAAGAAGAAGAAGTGGTCCCATTTCAATTTGATCGCATTCCGACAAATATTTAGTCGGTTTTTATAGGTAGTAAATTTTACTAATAAAATTGTCAATAATATCGTAACCAAAATTGAGCATTGTATCATTTGTTCGCAAAACCTATGTAGGTACTTCAAGTCCTACCTATAGAACTTTGTAGCGCTTTTTCTCTTCGACTATCATCAAACTACAAATAATTGGGAAAGTTTGCTCATTATACTTTTCGACTGAATTTTTTTTGGGTCGAGAGCATCAGATGTATATATTTATGGACTTGCGAGGTTATTAAATGGATAACTTATTGGAATAATACTTCATACCGTTGTACGTTGCTGTTGGGATATTTCCGTTCCTGCTTTCCGCAGAACGATATTCTTAGTATGCCAATTCTCTGGTGATTAGCTATATAAGCACCAACTTTCAACAAAATCCGTCCAGTGAATCGCCGTTCGTTGGTTTCGCTAAAACTCGACTGAACCGATTCGGCTAATTTTGATCGTAAAATACATATAGCACACATGGTAGCCCTTTCACCTTTATCTTCTCTCAGGCCTTCTGGAAAAGATTCCTTTAGGGATAAGTAGTGACCTTGTACAATGCTCACTGTATTTTATGTATTTCTGTATTCTTAGTCTTGTATTTGTGTGTATGTACAAAAATTATAAATAAATTAATAAATAGGTTTAAACGTATTAAAAGAGTTGGTACGAAGTTCGCTGGGACAGCTAGTATAACCAAAAATTCATCACTTAGCGGAACCGGGCTTAAACCAACATGTTTTCTCTTAGAAGGATACCGCTTTTTCAATCCAGCTACCAGTGACCTTATTAAATGATGAATTTCTATGCTATATTGTTACTGATTTCTTACTACGGGTTTTTGGTCACAATGAGACACCTCTCAGCAGTTCAAATATATAAGTACATACGATATCTAAGTGGTAATGTTGTACCACCCTCTCATTTCAAACTGCGATCCGCACTATTTGCAAGATACGAGTACAATAGAAAAACACTGCACCGCTTGTGACCTAAATATTGTAGGTATGTTTCATGGGAAAGGCTTCGCAAATACCGTGGCATTTTTGGGGTGGCCATGTGTGAACGCCATTTTGGAAAAGGTTGTAAGGTCTTCGTATTCTGATTTACGGGTGCGAAAGGATTAGTATACTATACAAAGTTAAGTGGATGATCTACGAGTATATTCGTATTTAACTGAAAAGGTTTTGATGAACGTTAATCTCACGGAATTTCTGAATGTTTATTACTTCATCACGAGTAAACTACTGATCAGATTTTGATGAATAATGGCTCTGAAACTTAACCTAGTTATATAATTTATGCTTTCGATTGTCGGCACTTGGTGGAACTTATAGTGTGATACATTTTTGAAAAAAAATTTCACTTGTACACTATTGCACAAAAAAAAATGTTTTGGTAAACTCTTACCGGTTTTGCTTTATGGCGTCATCATAGGTGTTTACTCATACCCAATCATTCCGCCCGGCAATGGACGTTAGAGCGGCCGCGGCCTTGGGCCGTGGAATTAAAAAAAAACACCCAATGATTCACTTCTAGAAGTAAATAATATTAGTCAAATGTTTTACCTACTAAAGAAAACCTAGTTATGACTAAAATTCAAGATTGTCGAAGAATATGCATGGGTTCTTCTATGTCTTCAAACCGATAACGTTTCATGGACATTTTCAGTGTATTAACTTCGGAACTACCCTAAATGCTGTAAATATGTCGTATATTTTGTCGTAAAAAAAACAATGTAAGGCTTCTACCCTAATTATTTCGCACCCACACATAAAACTTTATCACTTTCCTTGAAAAGTATTAGAAACAAATCTATGAATATAAATTTATGTTATTTCCTATTGATATTATAAATGCGAGAACTTGTACGAATGTATGGATTTATTTGTCTTTGACGTAAAATTTTGTGAAGAGTTTTCCGGATTGCAAAGATTCTAGGTACCTGTGTAGCATCGGCCCTAACTTCTGCTTACCCCTTCAAGGAAAAATGCTTGACTGTATGTATAAATACAACAACAAAATCGGTTCAGCCATTTCAGAGATTAGCCGGAACCAACATATAAGAAAACAGGCAGACAAAGGAAACTTTTGAAAATATTTTTTGACAATATACTAAGAATAATGATGGGCGTTTCTTAGCCAAAAAGGTACATTTCTCTTTCTCTTTGAATATTCTTTGTAAGTAGGTATTTTTTTTTTCTTTATTGGAAAACAAACAGTTTACTTATATTTCTAAACTAGCTGTTGCCCGCAGCTCCGCCTGCGTGTTGCTTTAGATCTACATAACGTTTTAATTAAATGAACCGATTGAAAATCAAACCTTAAACTCTAACTTGAATAAACCACAACGCATTACTGAAAACCGCAAAATCAAATCAAAAATTCAAATCGGTTAAGCCGTTTCTGAGATTAGCGTGTTCAAAAATCCAGACTAACAGACAAAAGTTCTAAAAAACATTGTTTTGAGTTTTATTGCATTCATAAAGCCCCCCAACAACAACAGTTACAGTTACAACAGTTTCTCTGTTATATCTTCTATTATATTCTCTATTATACCATACAAATTCATCTTAAGATACGAAAATATGAAATATTATTTATTATCTTCGTCGTGTGTGATAGTCCATTGAATTGTATGGCAAGCGATATTGTATCTTAAGATAAAATATTATAGTATCTTAACCGTGTGCAGCGCCCCTTAGTGAACTCCGCTGCGGGTGAAGTAACATACGACAAACTTATTCAAATCAAATCAAATCAAATCAAATACACTTTATTGTACACAACACAGAACATACAAAAAGGTGATATCACTTAAGAAGAGTACAAATGGCGGTATTATCGCATAAAGCGATCTCTTCCAGACAACCTTTGGATGCATAGCGAGTTTAAGAACTATCACTCTAAGGAGAAATAAGAATAAAGCTTAGTAAACAGTGAAATAAAGATAAGTCTAAATATAATCAGAAAATAAACTAATGTAGGTAATGACAACTAGGTATGCATACATTCCGCTGTTGCAATAATTGAGCTGAGTTTGTCGATCCGGGTCGAACTCCTAAACGACTGGACCGATCTTTATGAATTCAGATATATGCACTGACGGTGATGTCGTCGACGAGTCGTCTAAGAAAGAGCTTCGTAAACTCCGCTCAATTAATAATGAAAAAAGAAAGAAAGAAAGAATATTTTTATTTTTGCATCACAACTTAACACTCAACATTCATCATCATTCACCGAACCTTTTCCCAACTGAGTTGGGGTCGACTTTCCAGTCTAACTACGATTCGACTGAACTTCTATATTTTCCTTGAAGCGACTGCCATCTGACCTTCACAACCCATGGGTGATATCGAGTTCTGTAGTTAGACCGGTCGGATTTTTAAGGGCTCCAACTACCCCTAACGACTGCCATAGATGTTCGTATGACAACCGGGACCGACGGCTTAGCGTGCTCTCCGAGGCACGAAGGGGTCTCAGTGTCTTAAGAAATGGTCACCCATCCTAAGACCGGCCTGACTAGATGTTGCTTACCCTTTGCAATGTATTAATATTGTCGGTTACCACTAGACCACGAGCCCTTACTTAACACTCAACATTACGCAAAGAAAAATATAACTTATCTGTGGTCATGATGGCCACAGACGTAAAATTGACGTAAGTGACACGTTCGTGTCAAACTGTCACTCAGGTGTGGTGTGGTTTGGTTAAACACTTATGAGTTACGTATTTCGTATGTATGGCAGGAAATACGTGGTAAACACATAACGCATTTTTGAAAGTCATTATTTGCGGTAGGTACAGTAATCGGGTGTAGGGATCGAACCGCAAAATTAAGTTTGTTTTTTTATAGTATATACTTTTCCGGGATTAAAAGTACCCAGTAGGTGCCCAGGATATTAAAGAATAATTATACCAAGTTTCATCGTAATCGAACCCGTAGTTATTGCGTTATGCCTGAACAAACAGACAGACAGATAGACAAAAATATTTTTAATCACATTTTTGGGTTCGGTGTCGGTCTAGTAACACCCCCTGCCATTTATTTTTTTGATATTTTCAATGTACAGAATTTTGACTTCTACAGATTTGTTATAAGTATAGATTAGTGTGTTTTACAATGTCTGGAAACCATAAGATCAGGAACATAATATTATATATCAAGGTATTCACATAAAAAGTAATAAGGTTCTATTAGGGCTAGAATAAAGTTACAAACATAAATCTGTTACTATTACTCGTATTAAAGTTTCAAAAAAATATTACGTGGTAAATACAAACTGTTTCGCCTTCGGTACCGGACTATAGGGATATGAGATAATTAATGCTGAATCTAGATTCTAGACTTATCGGAAATGGTGGCCTGATGTTAATTTAGTATTAGATTTGCAAATAGTAGCCATTGTTCTACAAGATCTTGTTATAACTGGATGCTAATAAGTACTGATGTATTTGCTTCGATGGCGTGGTCGGTAGTGCATCGGCTTTCGACTCCGGAGTCTCGAGTTTGATTCCCGGTTTGGCACATTGAAATCTAAATTAACGCATATCTTCCCCGAATCCTCCAGAATCCCCTTGAACACACTTAAAATTTCATCAACATCGGTCCAGCCGTTTAGGAGGAGTTCATGACACACGTACAGTAGAATTATATATACCTATAAAGATATTAATAATATTAATGAGTTTGAATCAAATATTAGTGTTATAAATGTTTGTTTCGGAGTTTGGGTGTTTTCTATGTTTATTATGAATGTATTTAGAAACATATAAGTATGTTTATCAGTTGTCTAGATCCCATAGCACAAGCTTGAAGTTTAATTTAGGGTAGATGACGTTGTGTGAGAATGTCTAAAATATTTATATATTTTAATATTAAATTGAAACCCCTGAGTTTTATAGGTTTAACCAAATAAACCCAGATAGTCCCACGTAATAGAGAAGGAATCAATTTTACTGCCGTTTTCACTTTGAGTATTCTTGCCAGTATCACAGAATAGGGAATAGTACTTACATAAAGAACTTGCACTCCGACGTTAATTAAAGCACATTCTTTTGTTTGCAGAGAACATCATTCGAACGTTAGGGTTGTCCAGTAAAGTAAAATATATACCAGCATAATTTGACCAATAATTATGACGTTAATGCCTCAATATCTACTCTATGGTCAATGCCGTGTCACAAACAAGAGACAACCCTTACTGATTTACAACTTCAAGTAGTCGCTGACGTCACGTATTTTTTGCGGTTGTTAGGCGAGTGACCTGAGCGAGGCCTGCCAGAGATATAAAATAAAACCTAAAAATAAAGTTTAACAGAAAACTTTGCTGACCACAGACTAATTGTCTATATCTATTACATAGTACATATATATATACATATAGGAGGTTTGTTCGGCTGTAAATCTCCTGAACCTGGAAACTGTTCCGGAACTTTTATACCATAGATAAATCACTCGCCGGCGAGATGGGTTCAGCACTCCACAGAAAACATAGACCGGTTTTCTTCTCTGCAAAGCTCTTTTTTGTTTTTTATTTAATTATACCTGTTTCAGTCGAACTTAATGATGCCCGCGGTTCTGCTCGCTTGGAGTTGTTTCCCATAATATAAAGAATAAGGACTAGCCTATATTTTAATGTAAGATGTATGCATATTGTGGCGTTAGGTAATGCCCAATTTTATATTTATCGGTCCATCAGTTTCAGTCTGAAAAATATACAAACATACGAACTAAAAAAAACAATTGTTAGGTTACTCAAAATTGAAAACACTGATACGACTTAGTTAAATTTAGTTTCAAATTAAAAGTTATGGAAATTCAAGGAAGATTCAAAAGCTAAGAAAATATGTACCAATCTTAGGAAATTACTAAGAAATAACAAAAATTGGGGCTTATTCAGGAAAAAATCAATTAATTTATACATAACAAATACGATCATCTTAGCTCAGTGGTCAAAGCATTCCCCCTGCTAGATAAAGATAAAGGCCGTAGGTTTGAATCCTGCCGATGAAATTTCAGTTTTGCGATTTATTTATAACTAGCGGATACCCGTGGCTTTGTCCGCTTGACAAATTATGTACACAAAAACCTTCCTCGAGAACCACTCTTCTCTTCTTTGATGGGGTAAAAACCCCATCAAAATCCGTTGCGTAGTTTTAAAGTTCTAAATCATACATACGGAACGGATGACTTCATTTATACTATATGTTATGATTATGATTTCTTTCTAAATATTTTAAAATACGATGTTCACCAACTTAACTAATCATACTTCTAAATACATATAACCGAAGCCAGTCCGTTACTAAAATCACTTTTCCATACAAATGAAAGACAAAATACCCAACCAATCAATACTATTGCGTCGACCACTCTAATGACTGCTTGTCGCCGATAGGGGGCGTCTCAAACGAATTGCATCCAACCGGTAATTAATCCTGAATCTGCGCTTCTAACAAGTCTAGGGGTAAACGAACTCATTAGGGGTAAAGTAGAACCCCTAGAACCTTTTGATTGATTGTAAGAAGTTTCTTGGCAATATTTGTCAAAATGTTTGAAGGTTCGCTGATTTGCTTTTAATCGTTTATTAATTAGTAAGTCGGGACCCCTTACAGTTTTAGGGTTTTAGAACCGTTATTAATAAAGTGGGTTATGTTTTTTTTTCTTTAAACCGCTAAGTATTTAATAAATACCATTGATTTAAGACTGTAATTACTGTTGAAAGTTAATAATACATTATGAAATAAACTCACTTCTACACATGCTCCACATTTTTATTTCCAACATCTGACCGGTTTCGCCCTACGGCATGTAAATTAACAGCATTTTACTGAATGCTTATGAAAGTACATAAGATACTTATATGAAAATAAAAATGTTTTGTTTGTATTAGAGCTAAGCTCTGGAACGGCTTGACCGATTTTAACGGGACTTTCACTGACAGATAGCTGATGTAATAAAGTACAACATAGGCTACTTTTTATCCCGGCAATCTATTCCCGCGGGAATCGGGAACTATTTACTAACTTTTTCACCCAGGCAAAATCCGGGAGTCTGCTACGAGTATTACAATAAATAAAACCAACAAAACGTTTTTAGACGAAGTAAATTTACATTTACGGAAAAGTTATTTCAGTAACAGATCCGACAAAAATCCATCAAGTGATATACTCGTACGTCCCTCGGTATCACTGTCTAGCCATCGGGATCTTATACCCGATATAGAGACGTATTCTATAATAATACTTGTAATTTTGTACGGATATGAGACTGGTTTATGTAACCAAAGTACCTCATTAAAACACCTTGCTTATGGCTTGAAGATAACACCTTTGATAATGCTGAAAAGCGTAACCGGTCGGTGAAAACTAGGAGCTGCGGTCGCTGCCATGGTACTGCGCTGCAACATGCAATTGAGCGAAGCGACTAGTGTCATATTTTTGTTCAATAACTTTTTTTGAGGTTCCAAAATCAAAATTCGGACTCGAACAAAACCTGCTCCTGAGAATGCTTGATTTTTGAGTGAAAAAATCATTAAAATCGGTTGGGTAGTTGTCGAGAAACAATTTCACATCGAGTTGCATTTGAGTCACCTGATAAGGAGCTCCGCTCGCTACGCTCGCTTCGCTCAATAAATCAAATAAAGTTGTGCAATAGTGTGCAAGTGTGTTTGTTTATCATGTATTATATATAGGTTCCACTAAGTGCCAACAATCGAAAGTATAAACAACCTTGCTATCGATTTAGAATATTTAGTAGATATTCTACAATAAAATCAATAAAAAACTATTATTTTAAATCAAGCTTTTATCATCATAATATTGCATTGTCATGCGACTTACATACGCGGGCAAAGTTTCAGCTCAATCGGAAACCGGGAAGTGTGTTAAATTGAACTTGCAAGATTTGATTACACACGGACATCGGGACAGGTGAAAGTAAATAAAAGCTTGTAAAAATACTTTGCTTAGAATTGCAAATTTTTGTGGCTTTTTTTTTTTTTTTTTTTTTTTAATTCCGCGGCCCAAGGCCGCGGCCGGTATCTAACGTCCGTTGCCGGGCGTCCCTGGTTACTAGCAGAGGGTATGTCCAGTGGCGCCCGGAAATTTTTGTGGCTTATAATAATTATTTTTTATAAGTAGGTATACGATTTATTGTAAGTCTATGTGTAGCCTTATCGCATAAAGCAATTTCTATCAGACAACCTTTGGATTGAGAACTTTAAGGACGAAAATGTAGTAGGCGTAGGTAAATAAACTTATAAATACATATGGGTACATAATTACAAAACACATACCTACATATAGGTACATACTTATATGTAGGTATGTGTATAACTATACATTTAACAATAACACACATATTATACCTATTTCTCCAAGGCAGAGGGTAGGTATATAATACATCTTCAATTTATAATTTTTGCTTTCATTCTATAATTACGCATGTTTACAAAATTGCGGACGGCATAAGCCGTTTTCCTTCAGTAATCCTTGAGGTGTTGTAAGACATAAAGATCAGATAGAGCTAATATTGGTCATTAAATAGAATACTATATAACTATACTATACAATACTCAACACACATATATCACGCCTACATCCCCGAAGGGGTAGGCCGAGGCGCATTACACACCCACAATTTGCCAGTATTTTTAGTCCCACGTAATGGGGGGCAAGCCTATTGCCGTCACTGGGCACTCTAAAAAGTAGGTACTATTTAAAAGACTCCTAAAATAAAGAGAAAAAATAAATATTACTGCGTTTCCAACCTTAACCTTGAATTCAGAACTTCTCCGAAAACATCAGCTTAGCGCTATGCTATACTATAAACGGTCCCTTGAAACGAACCCAACATTTTCCTTTAGCCATTCTTAAGCAAGTACCCATCGTAATTCACACCTTTGCTCCCATTCAACGTATAAGTGGTACGAGTATACGTCTCTGTACCTTTCCCTTTTGTTATACGCAATAAATTCTTCGCAGGCATACCATTGTAGAAAACTTTCCATGAATCGAAATCTGATGAGAACAGGTAATGAATGATACCTATTGTTAGATAATTAATTTCTTCATTAGTGTCCCTTACATAGGACAATGTGGTACTATTGTGGGTGTTTAAAGCCCATTATACGTTATACCTCCTCATCTTTGATTGCTCTCCCTTGCTTGGGTGGTTCGCCCTATTTACGTGCAATTATATTTACTTGGATGAAAGAGAAATTTCAAACGTAACGTAAAAAGTTAAAGGTTTTAGAGAAGGTTCGTGAGGGGATAGTATCATCAAAGATAAAAGGATACTTTACTGGTATAGGTGCCCCATCACTTACAAAAAAAAGCCGTTCTTACGTAGACACTATGGCTATTTCCTTAGCGACTATTATTAACATGAAATTCCCAGTGTAGTATAGATTTTGAGGTGTTTAATAAGTTGTAATTATTTGGCAGATATCCATTGGTATGACCTACTTTTATTCGTTTTGTTTTCAGTCTATAACTCTATACCTAATACTAGGCAAGTCACAAAATCAGTTATGCAAAGGGCCTCTCTCAATTATTTCTTAACTGCTCCGACCCGTGATATCTCAAACGCGTCTTCCCGATAAACAAATAAGTGATTGCACGGCGAAACTATTGCTGTTAGCCGCTGATCGGCTTCTCTTACTTTTTTAAAAAACGTGGCTACATCTATGATTTCGCCAACGTCAAGGTAATGCTTGATTAGTTGATAGTCCCGTCCCGCATAGAAGAACTAGTTAGTCCTAACTAGCTCCAGGTGCTGGACAAGAATTTGTAAATAACACTACCTTTTTAGGAATAACAATAGATTCTAAATTACAATGGGGTGGCAATATCACCATTTTAGCTAATAAGTTTAGCTCTGCTGCATATGCTGTGAGACGGTTTAGACAGTTGACAGATGTAGCTACTGCTAGGCTAGTTTACTTTGGTTACTTCCATAGCTTGATGTCCTATGGAATACTACTTTGGGGAAATGCAGCAGATATAGAAACAATTTTTATATTACAAAAGAGGGCAGTCCGTGCCATTTATTGTTCAGGTAAAAGAGATTCTCTTAGGGAGCTATTTAAAGATGAAATGTTTTAACTGTAGCTTCCCAATATATATTTGATAACATACTGTATGTCAGGAAAAATATATCTAGCTATACTAAAGTAAGTGACGTTACAGACAGAAATCTACGTAATAAAAATAAACTACTCCCTCCGTGTTATCGGCTTAGCAAGGTTAGTCATTCTTTCAAGGGGGAAGGTATACGCTTTTATAATAAATTGCCTGAATCGGTCCTTTGTATGCCCGATAGTAAATTTAAAACCTTTATAAAGACCACTTTATGTCAAAAAGCATATTATAAGACAGTTGATTACCTTAATGATAAAAGTGTCTGGCTTGAGCATGGTGCAGGGGCCTCCTAAAATGTCGTAATTGTAGCATATTTTGTACTTAGGTGACCAAAAAAATTATTTTTTTTGTTGTATTATACACGCTTTTTGATTCTGACACGAGACCAATGTATATTCGTCCACATTTAGTCTTAAGAAAATGTGTAAATGAGTAAATTATTGAAAAAGAGTGACCGAGAGTTTTATTGCCAGGTTCTTTCTCTCGGTTCTACTTATTGCTTTGCGAATCTGGCATTACATGTAAATATAGAAGCAATGACATTTTTTATTTTAAGTACTTACTGACGTTTGTAAGAGCCATTTAGTGACCTATACAAATAAATAAATCATTTCATTTCATTTCAAGAAACATTGTTCGGTATGTGAGTGTCTGGGAACCCGATTTTTGCGGAGCGCCAGAGGTAACCGAAAAAGCCACCTGCCACGTGCTCAGCAAAAATCGAACTCGCTGATCGGCTTAGGCCTCTAAAATCTTCGTGGGGCCCCTTGGATAAAGATTAATAAGTACATACCTATGTTATAAATATTATTCAAAGTTATGTCACGTTAACTAATTCTTGTAAATATACAATGACATAATTGTGTATATATTTAAAAAAAGTCTTTAACAAATAGTATATATTACTGCAAAACAATACAACTGATCTGCTTACCTTATTATTAAGTAAGTGTTAACATACAATGGTAGTACAACAATGCATTTTTATTTTCAAGTACCGTCAGCAAGTGACATATTCAGATTTTACGATATTGTATTGAAATGATTTGTTTTTTTTTGTTCTATCGACGTGGCATACGAAACAGATTCCTTACATACTACCTAAGTAACTATAAGCTATTAAGTAACTATATCTGTTTCTCTGGAGGGGTAGGCAGAGACCGTACATTTCATAGTAATGAATCGTGGGCAGAATAAATGTCCTTCTTTACCCATTCGGGAATAATAATAATTGTGTGTATATGTGTGTGTTTTATCTTTCTTTAATTTACCGACATATTATAAAACAAAGTCGCTTAAATTGTATATATGCTTAGATCTTTGAAACTACGCAACGGATTTTGATGCGGTTTTCACTGATAGATAGAGTGAATCTCGAGGAAGGTTTGTAGACCTGTAGGTCTACAAACCTTGACATATTATGTATAATATGTCAAGCGAGCGAAGCGAATATAAGGGTAGTATTTAATCGCTAATCAAAAATCCTTCGTTTTGTACTAAAAAAAATCCTTTCGATTCTTGAAGTTAGCCATTTAGATTTTAGAAGGGAGACACAATGTTTTTACAAAAAAATGCACTTTAAAGTTGAATATCTCGCAAACGGACATCTAAATTAAAAAAATTATCTTAGCAAACTCCCAATGTTTTACAAATACCTATCTAACGATGGGGTTGACGCGAGAAAAAAAAACATCCCCACTTTACTTGTAGGGGAGGAAGCGGACGGACAGACATGACGAAACTATAAGGGTTCCCAGACTTTTACTGCGGAACCCTAAATATAAACATTTATAAGGCTTCTGGTCTAAGTTGACAGTTCCATATTTGCTAAATCAATCTTATAACATCTCATACCGGCTTCTGTAAAGCTTACGAGGTCGTTAAACTAAGCTTAAATATCTGACACACTGTCGTAAAGAACGGCGAGCGATATCAAACTACACCTATTAAAACTATTCACAATTTTATTTTGTAGGTTATAAAAATTTTAAATGGCGTATAAATAGTAAGAATGTCAGTAAAATGATAATTAAGTACTTCTATATTGATGTGTGATTTGTGATTGATGTTTATAGAAAGGCGTTAACGTAAATTGTTGGTGTGAGTTTTATAGTTTTGTTACCAAATTGCGTAGGACAAAGTACGATAATACTCATAAATGTTGCATCACTTTTAATTTAAAAAGGTTTTATGGTTATTTATTGTTTAACCTACTTCAAAGGAAGGAGATTCGTAATTGTTAATATGTTAATTTAGGACAATTCACACAACGCCATCTAGTCTCAAACTAAGCTTGTGATATGAGTGCTAGATAAACTGATTTACATTTTTTTTCAACAAACACATCCAGACTTCAGTACAAAACGTATCCTGTACAAAGTTTGTCCCGACCGGGAATCGACCCCGAGACTCCGGCATCGAAAGCGGATGCACTACCGACCACGCCACCGAAGCATTCATTGAAATATTTTTTTTATGTAGGTGCTATGTTCACTGATCATCACTCAATATAGACAATAGTGAAGTATTACATACCTATATAATCACGCTAGGTTTCTCGAAGGGTAAGCGTGGGCATGTTATATGGCCACCGGTAACTTTGTAGGTACCTCGGGATGGAGGGTTATTGCCAAGGTGTGACAAGGGTATTTGACTGAAGAGGTTGGCTTCGGTGTCTAAGATATTAGTGGGACAAATTTGGACCCAATGAAGTCTGCTTTGTAATATCTAGAACAAAACCCGCGCACTAAACGTGGACTTGCGGAGATCAGCCCGTGACTACAAGTACAAGTACAATATCTAGAACATTTCTACCTTGTCAAAAACCCTTAAGTAATTGTAGGAAGTTCCACCAATCGACAGTATAAATCCTATTTGTCATCCAACAAGTTCGCACTTCCCACCTCCAGTACATCTCGCTGAACAATTTCAACCAAACACCAGTAAATCAGTCCGGCAACACCATAGTTTTACCATCACTCATGGCGCACACCAAGTTCACTCCACCATGATGTATAGCAGTTGAAACTATAGTGCTGTTTATGTAAATCAGGCACAGCTTATACTAGATACCTTAATGGATTTATTTTGTATATTGATAACGTATTTTGAGTACATTGTTTTGGCTCTAACGGTACTAGTAGGTACTGTTAAATTACCGTCTTTACTAATATTATAAAGACTGAACCGATTTTGAAAATGCTTTCACTAATATGTAGCTACATTATCCCCGAGTGACATAGGCTACTTTTTAACATAACATTTAAAAATATGAGTTTTTACTCTACTTTTCTCCGTCACTCACACAAATGCAAAGCTCCGCTTATCCCTCGCGAACTGTACACCTCTATAGTTCTAGTCACTTCTAGTACGGTGTCTTGCGTGGTGCTTCGCGCCGCACCACGCCATAGGTTTTGGCCTATAACTTTTGACCCTTTAGGGCTAGGTCAAATTTTCGATTTTTTGGCTTGCCTCCAGATCGAGGGCTATCCATAGAGGGGTCAACCATCATTGGAGCATAAGCCGTTCTCGAGAGCTAAGGGGCAAAAATTACATTCACCATTTCTATATATAGATAGATAATAGCAGACATTCGCGACTTCGTCTTCGTTGTAATATGATTTTTGCAATATTTCTAATTGCTATTCGCTCTTATTGATCGTTGTGTCAGGCGTATGTTACTCGCCTAACAATCGCAAAAAATACGTGACGTCAGCGACAACTTGAAGTTGTAAGTCAGTAAGGGTTGTCTCTTGTTTGTGACACGGCATTGACCATTGTTGATATTATATTGATACCAGAGTTGATATTGAGGCATTGTCATAATTATTGGTCAAAGTTGGAGTTCGATTTTTGCTGAGCGCGTGACAGGTGGCCTTTTAGGTTACCTCTGGCGCTCCGCAAAAATCGGGTTTCCAGACACTCTTATACCGAACAACGTTTCTTGTCCTGCACCTGGAGCTAGTTAGGAATAACTAGTTCTTCTGTGCGGGACTATCAACTTATCAAGCATTACCTTGACATTGGTGAAATCATCGATACACATCCATGGAGCCACGTTTTTAAAGAAAGAAGAAGATGGGTCAAGTTATGCTGGTACTTTCCTGACAACCCTAACGTTCGAATTATGTTCTCTGTAAACAGAAGAATGTGCTTTAATTAACGTCGGAGTGCAAGTTCTGTATGTAAGTACTATTCCATATTCTGTGGAATATGCAGTATGTGAAAGAATTATCGAAATCAGTTCTGTAGATCCAGAGTACTTATACCCCCTCACAAACACACAGACTGTCTTTTGATACACACACTTATATTTTGCATTTATGATAGTAGTAACTCGCTTACTAATATGACTATTTATGCGTCCAGATTAGAATAATATGTGATTCATATGAATTTCGAAAACTGTTTTTTAACGTGTGTGTATAAAAGTTAGGGTCAACGTACACCAATACAATATAATCTATCATTTTAATCAAGCGCTTGAAAGCTTATAATGACACTTAATTCAAATTTTATGTAAATATACTTATCTGAGATTAATCGTAAAGGATTAAAAGCATGTCATTGGATGATAAACAAAAATGGATTTGCAAGTGTAACGAGGTTTTTGTCAACTTGCCCATTAATTGGTAATTAATTAAACAAATATTTATGTGATCCACAATTGTTTGTTTCGGAGTTTGGGTGTTTTCTATGTATATTATATATGTATTTAGATATATATAAGTATATTTATCAATTGTCTAAATCCCATAGCACAAGGTTATAGCTTAGTTTGGGTTAAATGACGTTGTGTGAAAATGTCCAAAAATATTTATTATTGTAATTTCTAAACCTCTTTAATGTTCTATGCTCTTCGAGTTTGCTCATTAATTCATGCTCATAATATTACAATGTGAAGAAAAAACGTATTACGAAAATTACACGGACTGAGGAGTATGAAATTTCGCACACTTATAGTTTTATAAAGAAGGAGTGCAGAATGGTTAAAATATATTTTTTTTACGAATTTCGATAAATGTCGGACCACTAGTATATAAATCTATACTATAGCTAAACAGGGACTCGTGGTCTAGAGGTAACCGACAATGCAACGGTTAAGCAACATCTAGTCAGGCCGGTCTTAGGATGGGTGACCATTTCTTAAGACATTGAGACCCCTCCGTGCATCGGAGAGCACGTTGAGTGGTCCCGGTTGTCATACAAACATCTATGGCAGTCGTAAGGGGTAGTTGGATCCCTAAATCAAAAATTCGACCGGTCTAACTACAGAATTTCGATATCACCCATAGGTTGTGGAGGTCAGATGGCAGTCGCTCCACGTAAAATATCGAAGTTCAGCCGAATCGCAGTTAGACTGGAAAACCTACCTCAACTGCGTTGGGAAAAGGCTCAGTGGATGATGACTAGGCTGTAGTTGGTTCAGTTGATCGCGCTAATTTATTCTTTTGTGTTAATTGGTACATTTATCGGCAAAAGACTATAGGCTGCGTACCGTCACGCTACGTCCAACAAAAATAGGGGTTCTGTCAGATTACGTTTGAGGCCGTATTTTTCAACCGATTTGCATGAAATTTTACACACACACTCCTTGCTTACAATGAATTACATTTGAATGATATTTTTTGGATTGGATGACAAATGAGAGAGTAATAAAGAAAATTGAAGAAGACATTTTCTAAACAAAGCCGCTTCCGAAGTCTACGGTTCACAGAACCACTAGTACTCGTATATTATTTGTACTGTTTACTGTTTATTTGTGGTATTGTAAGCTGACGTTGAGAGGACGGCAACAAAACACTTGGTTGGTTTGAATTACATTGCCCGGTAACGGCAATTGGCTTGGCCACTATTACGTTTCACCAAGAAAATTACTGGCGAGTGGGTGTAGATTGCTCCTCTGCGTACTCTTTAAGAATGCAGTCGATGATGATATGTATTTAAATTTACATAAAAATTCAAAGTGACCCGTTACGCCCACACCACGCATGGTGTAACACAATTTTCTAAAGGCGTTGTCTCCAAGGGGTGGCTCCTCAGGGCAACTATCTCTATACTACGTATATATAGAGCGCTGATTACCAGTCCGAACCACTAACAACCACTCTGCACGTCAGAACAGTGAAATAGTCGAGGATGACGTAACGTCATTACAGCTTCCCAGATTAAGTTGATATGTGGCAAAAATTGAACTTATTCCTGTATGTAGGTAATTATTGTTCTAAAATCTTGTTTTTAACGTGTTTCAATATAATGTGGCGCCTCTAGTGTAACGCAAATATATACTGGGCTACCTATATCTGAGCTGCTTAGTCGCCCTGAACAAAACGGGTGACACTCGCCATCTATCTATAGATGGTTGATCTGAGGGTGGCTCCAATAATTTCCCGCTCTATTTCTCCTGGACATAGAACTGTCACTTTAAAGGGATGAGACAGGTCGGTTGTGAAATGTCCCTTAGCTATTCATGTACCTGTTCTATCTTTAAACAGGGTGTAAATACTTCTTTGATCAATAAACATAGCTGAAAAAAGTGTACATTTTTTTATGAGAAATTAGTTGCGCTTTGTTTGTAGATAAATACGACCTCTTTAGTTTTCTGAGTTTTGTCAAGATATACGTTTAGGTAAGTAGATATATATTGTAAGTAATTGATTAGTGAAAACTTTCACTCAAATTAATGATTCACCAAATCGTAAGTTTCACCCATTGACATAAACATTCATCCATCCCAAAACTTCAGATTGAACCACATGAGTCCACTCGTTCCCCTTATCACGACTCCCGTCCAAAACTTAACCCAACTTGTGCCTGAAGTAACAACTTGGTCAGTCCCAAATAACCCCATCTCTCTCCAACCTACAGAATGTTATACCCTACTCAGTCACTCGTTTTGTAATTAATAATGTATGAATGTTGTAGACGCCATACATCATTATGATGTAGAGGCAACTCTTAGCCCTTTGCAGCGTTGACAAAAAAAGTACAAAAATCTATATCATAAATTAATTCTTAACTGATTTATATTGTCGCTACCTGTTGTTTCTGTTTTCTTGCTTATCTTTTCATGTTATTATACTAATTTAGTTTTATAATTTATACTTTTAATATATTGTTTGTTTTGTTATTTAAAGTATGTTAAACATTATTTGGACGATGCGCGATGTTACGAATTTTACTTAAAATAATTTAACATTCAATTCATTGTAATACAAAAGAATCCGGATTATTTTACTCTGATTGTTGTAATCAGTTCTTCCCATCAGTGTACGTAAAATATGTATAAAAGTATACTTAGTTTTAGTAGCTATTAGGAGTAATACTAATAAATAATCAAACGTGTTTTCCAAAGAGGTAAGCAGATCACCATTATATTAATTACCCTAAAAAGTATGTATAGGTTCTAAGTTATAAAGGCGTTCCAATTTTCTTTGAACATTTTTATTTATATGCAACGTGGTCAAAACGTCAGACAATAAAAAGCAGTATGTACTTACGTCATTCTTCGCGGTAATTCAAGTTATTATGTATGAAATAGTCGTGCCTATTGTTGCCTCGTCAGTTGATCAGTAGGTTGGACCTCTAAGGCTCTGGTAGGACAATTAGTAATATAATACCGTCAGTCATTTGCCGAAAAAATCATTTGGAATAAATTTATTACTTACGTACTCGAGTATCTCGAAGAATGTCGTCTGTACAAGACAACCACCATTTTAGTGCATCGGATTTTAAGAAATCATTAATATGGATCACATGAGAACTTGCATGTTTTGCGGCGGAAATATACCAACAATTTTAGTTTACATTAAAATGAATTAAAATTTGCAATTGGCTAAATTGGTCACATACATTTGTAACATAAAAATAGGATTTTATATTAATTGTAAATATGTAGTGAATAAATCAAAAAGCCGACCGGTCTAACTACAGAACTTCGATATCGTCCATGGGTTGTGGAGGTCAGATGGCAGTCGCTTCACGGAAAATATCAAAGTTCAGTCGAATCGCAGTTAGGCTGGACAGCCGACCCCAACTGAGTTGGGAAAAGACTCGGTGAATGATGATGTAGTGATGTGAAATAATATTTTTGGACATTTACTCATAACAACAACTCAAAAATGCTTGAAATGTTTGTGTTATAAACGCTTCTGTCTGTCCCTTTTGGATAAAGACGTGAGTTTTTGTTAGATCATAGTGTCAGATCGTAGAAATGTACCAACCCGGGAAACGAAGCTTATACGTTCCATCAATTACGCAACCAAAACAGTAATTAAAAAGAAATCGTCCAAGTATTTATAGCTACATTAGTCTACAGACTTGGCTACTTTCTTGGTTTGGACTGCAATTAAATAAATCATAAAGTTTTGATGGAAGTCCGTAAACTTTGTGTGTGAGATGGTTTTTACCAGTGTTTATACCATACGTACAATATATAATACGCTCACTTGTCGCCAGTAACTTTATTGATTCCACTTAATGGGGTGAACTTTACATAAAATCAACATGAAAGTTCTCGGATCCTCCCTCGTTGATTGGCAGGTGCACCACTTGCAAATAGAGTTAGGCCTCTGATAGAGGTCAGAGGCCTAACCCTACTTGTAAGTAGATCTTCGTAGGGGCCCCTTTTCAGAAATATTTACACCAAAGGTCACATCAGTTTAAGTTATGAGTTGATTTTACATAATAGATAGATCATTCGTTTATTTATACTAAGGTACTGATGTAGTGCTTGTAAAAAACCTGATTCAGATCATTCTGAGTCGCATAAGTTGGTATTTTTTTTGCTAACCGTACCAAGTTCATGAAAGAGTTTCATTTTATTTATTCATTTCGTTATCTTGCCATAATGTAATTATAAGAATTCACACTTAGTACTAAGTATAAAGTATTCAGGATTATATAATAATTAAGTGGAACTTTTACGTGTCTACAGTATAACTGTCGAAATGTTGGCATATGGAACGCCTCTGTCTATCTCATGTGTAAAATAATAATGAAACCACCAGTCTTGCAACCATGTTATCTAGTAGCACTGTATTTAATTATGTACTTTTATTTGTTGCAGGTAAGAATTGAGAAGTTTGCAGGGGTCAATAGAGCTGAGCAATGGATGTCAGTTTATCCTTCAAATTTCACAGTTTTGCAAAAATATGAAGGTACAGAAATTTCGGTGACAGACGTACGGACTTTAAGTACCTATGTGGTGTTTATCGCGAACTTGCTCGATTATGACGATTTGCGCGGGCGGGTTATAGTATCTGCCTACCTACATGGTACCTACTTACAGTGACACAGATATAGATAGTAGAGCCATAAGTACGCATACTTATTCGTACGTGTATGACCCACTCTAGGCTGGACTTGACCCAGCGACAGTTCCCTTAAAGATATACCTGCTTATTGCGGCTATATTACGAGTTCTGCATCTAATCATCTTTATATTGAAGTCCTCCACTCAAATTTCAGCAGAGTAAAAAACACTTTATTTTCCCAAAGTAACGTTTTATGATTTCAGTATAACGAAACAGTTTAAGAGTTATTATCTACTAAAATACTGTTATTAAATTCAGCCTTGAGCTAATACAAAATTTCTATAAAATATTTTCATCATCCATAAACGCCCACCCATCTAATTCCTCACCGTGGCCGCATTACTCAACCACAACAATCTACAATGACATTACTAAGCCATCGTAACACCTGATCTTATTTTCTCCTTACTTAAATTTCGACTTTAACTGCATGCCGTTCGGTATAAAATACGATGTTGCTAAGTTTCAGTTAATAACGTTCTATTTGAATAAAGGGTATTAAAATTCGTTGATGTATACACTATCCGGAATTTACACAGAAATCATTTTAATGCATTATACCTAGGATTTTAATAGATTATTGGTCAACACATCACCGCGATAAACGGCTGCAAAGAATGTAACATGATAGAATACTAAAAGATTAGTATGCAAAATGTTCATTTCATCCGGCACGAAAGACCAAGATGTTTATGATTGTTCGTACATTTTCTATATATTTGACGCAACTGCTGGACCTCCGTGATAGTATTTATGATGGATATAACATATAAGGCGCTTATTATAAGCCTATTATCAATACGCGTTTACTGATTGTTATTAAGTTAAGAAATAGCTAAAAAGATTCATAATAATCTATCTTCGTATGGCTGAATTATGCCCTATTTGTTACATATTACGTGCCCACGGCTCCTTTCAGGTGGAATAAGTTTCTCGTTTCCAATTTCCATGGAAACATGATAGGTATCTCCAGGATAATCTGACTAAATCCACTCGGGAATAACTATTGAAAGAATTATCAAAAATTGAAACTTCCCATTTTCAAGCTCACACACTTTTACATCTTTAAAATGTTAGTACGTATAGATAAAAATATTCATCCTGTATTTTGTAAGGGCGATTAAAGTTTAAACAGGGCACTCTATCCAGTAATAGTGTGTTGGTTTTGTTTTAAGTATAACATGAGTTTTCAGCAGCTTTCAGTGGTGTCTGCCAACGCAGATCCCGCCTGTCAGGAACGTCTGAAAACTTCTACACCTACGAAATTATTTCTGCAGGCCCCCAATTGTTGTAGAGACCCCTATTGATGAATCTCGATGTGAGAATTTGGTTCTCGAAAGTTTGTCACTTTTTCCTATACATAAAAGTCTCGTGTCACGTGTTTGTGTTGTGTTTCTAAAGCAGCTTGTGTGAATCGTTTTTTTTAGTATATGGTAGGTACATACATTACATATTATTCATCGTACTACCTTCACCTTCCAAAATCTTTATACTTAAGTTTCAAAATTGACAAATAAATATGCTGAAATTGGAATTTCTGCTTTTTCTATTTATTATTATAGGTACTATTTTATTTTGGTATTCTAGATATTGTGTGTTTTTTAATATAAAAGTATTAAAGGTACTGTAATTATTTGCATTCCTATGAATCTTGCTAGTTATAAAATAAATTGTTGTCAATACGTCATTATAATTTCGAATTTGTGTCTCTTGTTCGTCGGTTTAATCTCGATTCTAAGTCGAAAACCATTAGTAGGGTCAGAACATCATACCATGCACCTATTTTAAAGCTTTAGGTAAAGACAACACTTAAGCAGAGATTTAGTAGTAGTTTGTAAACATACAGCAAACAAACTTTCCGTGAAATATGCTCCTAAGTTGAATGTTATTTGCAGTGTTAACGCGGGCTTAATCACTCTGCTTACCCCCTGTGGTGAACTGTATTGGTTTAGTGGAACGCTAGTTTAGATGAGAATCGTAGAGTTAGCTAATGAGATTTGTAGCGAAGTATGCACTAGTTTTGGTAGATTAGGCAAATTAATATTAATACAAAGTGAAATAGTATTTCAATGGTTTCATTAAACAAATAAGAACTCAAATGCCACAGAGTAAAACACTCAGAAGATGATGTACAGATGACACTAAAATCACAGAATTTTAGGTTCTTCCCCCTCCGTAAAAAGATCCAAACTTTGAAACGAATACTTCCACAGGTAGTCCGTAAATACGGGCACAATGCTTCAAAACTTTGTGCTTGATTAAAAGGCTACCTGGTACTGAGCCTTCTCTTTGCCCACACACAACTTTTAAACCATAATTTACATAATCCTCAGATCACTTTTCTATTGACGCCTTAATCCAAACCCATCAGCTTATATCCCAATCAAAACATCCACAATCACTTGTTTTAAAGTCAATATAAAATCGACTACCCAAAATTTAACCCGTATACACCGGGACAACCCTTCCGACAATTCCAGGATGCTGGGGCAGTTAAAATCACAGATATCCTTTATGAAAAGCAAACATTAGGTACCTTGTTACGAGTACCACAGGATTTTGCGTGGTTGTCAGTTATTAAAGACGAAAATTTGTTGAAACTAATTTCCTTTTTGTAATATTGAAAAGAAAAAGTTTGAAAAATTAAATTCCTCTAGCGTCTAGGTTTTTCTCTTGAAGTTTAACAGTATAAAACAAAGTCTTTCCAGCAATATGCTTAAATTTTTTAAACTACGCAACGGATTTTATGTATTTTTTAAGAAGATGAAGTTATTAAATATGTACGCCTCGACTTTGCACGGGTGGCATTATCGAAATTAATGTTGGACAACGTGTATTGGGAATAAGAAAATTATAAAAATAAAACTAAAGCGTATTGTTTTGTAATTCTGTACAAATCTTAACTATTATTCAAAGTTGACCTATTGCGAAGTGGACCTAAAGCGAAGTGGATTAAAGACGCTGTTTATACCCTTAAGCGGCTTTCTAACACAATACCTACCCACCCTATCCAGAAAGAAAAATCCACCCCAATAACCCCTCATTTCGTCAAATGTGTTTAAATTCAACCACATTACTGCAAATCTCGGAAAATATCAATTATCACTATGCAACGTTTGTCAATGTAACCCTGAAATGCCTAGCGTAAGGTACACCTGAACGTCCCACCTGCAAATGTCGTCTCGAGTTAAGCCGATAATTACGGGATTATTCCCCCGTCTAGTTCCCCCTTTTCTGTCTCGTCCCCTCCACTTCACTGCGCCCCTACACTCAACTTTGCTTGAATGCACCGCAGTATGTGTGGTAATGGTTTTTAGGAGTACAATTTTTCGTCAGATGGGTTTTTTCGTGAATAATTCACGGCGAAATTATATTCTAGTGCACTTGTTTATAAGTGTTTCTCTTTTTCGATTGTTTGATGTAAAAAGTGTGTGTAAAGAAATGGCTCTGGAGGCGTATGTACATACTTATATTTTAATGAAATGCTTTTGTATACTTTTGCGTAATGTAATATTGCTCAATAAAGTAACTTTGAGACACATATTTTCAAAGTTCGCTATGTATTTTTATTTTCTATAAACAGTAATATGTCATAAGTCGGTAAATGGACCATCTATTTGCCAATTTTCATGAAAACCCTGATCAATAATTTACTCATGACTGATTAACATCCATCCTCAACATAAATTTATAAAAAAAACATAAAACAGTTTTACTACCCATTTAATTTTATACAGAAATAGAATTCCCTTCAGAAGTTTTGAGTACAGCCTGTATATATTTCAATCCGAACCGTAAACTGAAACAAACATACTGTGGTCATCGGTCCTAACCTCAAAACCGATGACATTATTTCAGCCCTAGTTTAGTACGGAGTGTTTGGGAACTCAATTAAATTAATGATTATCTAACATTCTAAACAACCCGGAGGACGCTTAGCCAATGTCTTATTAGACGCAAGTTGGTTTGTATATTAATTTATTAATTTTTTTACCAACACGAGCGGATATTGAGTGTATTTCGTATTATATTTTTATAAACACATCTTATGGATGTTGAACTTGAAGCTAAGTTTCTTTAAGTTCCTTACAGAAGGCTACGAAAGGCGAAAGGAATGTTTATTTTTTTACTTCGACCCTGTTACAAGAGCCGGCTCTTGTAACAGGGTCGAAACGTCGGGTAATTTAAAATTTTGCATCAGAGGTGTCTGCTGTACAAAACGCAGATTAGACCCTGCGTCGAATATCGCTCTCTCCTCTGGGACGGCTCCACGAAGTATTTACTGGACGCTCTCGACGCTATGCAGCGACGCGCTAGTCGCATTATAGACTGTCCGGAGGTAACGGGAAGCCTTGAGCCGCTAGCTCAGCGCCGAACAATCGCTTCCTTGGCGGCGTTCTACCGTATTTACCACGGTGAGTGTTCTGAAGAGCTCTTCAACCTGATCCCACCCTCTCCCTTCCGATCCCCAACAACGCGTGCCGAGCAGAGATGTCACGCTCATACCGTGGAAACCGTCTTCGCGAGAACCGAACGTTTTAAGCGTTCGTTTCTCTGCCGAACGCCCTGCCTGCGCACGTGTTTCCTCCAACATATAACCCTGGGTTCTTTAAGCGAAGCGTGAAGAGGCACATTACTGGGTCGCCAAGTTGAGGGCCACTCTGCATAGTATTCCTGTGTACTGTGAGACTCGCTCACAATCGCTAGAGGTCGCCACAGCTTACCATCAGGCTGGTGGCGTCAATTTGTCGACCAAAAAAAAAACAAATTCTTCAAAGTTATGTACAATATTTTAATTATTAGAATTAAAAAATTAAAATCCCGAAAATGTATAAAAAATAGTTGTTAGTTGTTGTGTGTCTTAAGTTTATAATACCTATTATAATGTTTATTTTTTAACTTGCAATATGTATTTATTTACTTGCAGTGTTGTATTAGGGTAATCCTGTGTGACACTGTTAATGTTTTGGAAAAAAAAGTAAAAAAAAACTTTGATTCATATTTCAAATTTCTAAAACTTTTCCTTACTTAACAGTAAGTACATTTTAATAATAAAGTATACTTAAATAAAAAAAATACAGATTCTAATCTATTCCTACCATAAACATTACGGCAATGGCGTGCTAGTTATAATATTGCTCGATTTGTATCAAGGCTATCATCACGCTTAATGACGGTAGGTCGGCACGAGCCCATCAAATTTGTGCAAAATACCGGTTCGGAGGGCACACCCGATGACTTATAGTCTCTGAAGTATGGAGTAATTTTCGGAAAGGATAGTTTTATCCGCTATTAAATAAATTTTGCAAAAAAGCAACTGAATAAAGTTAAATAAAACAATATCGGTTCATTAAGTCGAAAACGAAAAAAGAACCATACAGTCGAATTGATCACCTCTTTTTTTTAAAGTCGATTAAAAAGGATAATGTTTGTTTTTAAAGCATTGAATATTTTATAAAAAGTATACACCAGGGATAAAGTTTGTCTTCAAAAGAAATTAATTGTACATATATAAGACTGTGTGTAAACCAGTTTTTTTAATTGAGAGCTACAGCTTACCATAAATGGTCCCATTTGAATTTGGTTCCATTACGTCTATTATTTGGTCCGGTTTAGGCGCATTAGAGCTAATTCTCATTATGGCAACCGACTCGCTAATGGACTACTTCTCATTATGGCCACTTCTCATTTGGCTACTTCTGATTAGGGCTACTTCTCACTTGGGCTACTTCTCACTTGGACTACATCTCATTAGGGCTACTGCTGATTAGGGCTACTTCTCATCCCATTCTGGTAATTTGAAGTTGGTTCTTGTGTCATTATTGGAATTGTTTTGAACCGACTTCAAGAAGAGGTTCTCAATTCGATCGGTATATTTTTTTTTACATTAAAGACAGAAAACACAGACAAAAATAATCGGCCAAGTGCGAATCGGACTCGCGTACACAAGGTTCCGTAAAGTTCCAAAAAGAAAAAAATCACGTTCGTTGTATGGTAGCTCCCTTAAATATTTATTGAGCGAAGCGAACGGAGCTCCTTATCAGGTGACCCAAATGCAACTCGATGTAAAATTGTTTCTCGACAACTACCCAACCGATTTTCATGATTTTTTCTCTCAAAAATCATCAGGAGCAGGTTTTGTTCGAGACCGATTTTGATTTATCACCCTCAAAAAAGTTATTGACCAAAAATATGACAATAGTCGCTTCGCTCAATTGCATACTGCAGCGCAGTACCACGGCAGCGACCGCAGCTCCTAGTTATATTCTGTTTTTTAGAATTTGTTGTTATAGAAACAACAGACATACATCATCTGTGATAATTTCAACTCTCTAACTATCGCGGCTTATGAGATACAGCGCAAGACAGACGGACGGACGGACAGCGAAGTCTCAGTAATAGGGTTCCCTTTTTACACTTTGGGTACGGAACCCTAAACTAGGTATGCAATGCATGCTGCTAATTGCAAATGTTGAGCGGAGCAAATGTTTTTATGAAAAACAATAATTCTACTTTCATTGTTGACGCACGTGTTTCCATGGCAACCATTTAATCATCTGGTTTTTCGGTGATTATTCCTCCGTGGTCAGCTCTATTTTCATGATTTCAGATATATGCACTCCCGGGTATGATGTCGACCAGCATGCCAAATTTGGTCAAAATCGGTAGAGCCGTTTCGGAGGAGTAGACACACAAACGATTTACACTTGTCGCCTAAGATTGAGCTCCGTTTCGCTCCGCTCAATAAGATAGAACACAGAAAAGTGTGAACCAGATTTTTTTGTTGACTATACCTTCAACTGAAACCTATAAAACGTCAATAAACGTAGGAGTTACCACATTCAACAGATGCGTTGGTGCGTTGGTAATCACATTGAACTCTTTTATCAATCTCACTCTGATCTCACTAGATCTATTTACGATACACTAAATATAGCTTTAATTAGCTTTTTGTACCCATTGAAATTAACGACGTAAACAGACTACTTTTGTATTTTTAGAGATGTTTTTCTTTCACATATATTACTAGGTATGCAATACATTCTGCTATTGCAATAATTGAGCTGAGTTTGTCGATCCGGGTCGAACTCCTAAACGACTGGACCGATCTTCATGAATTCAGATATATGCACTCACGGTGATGTTCACTATGACCGTGCCAAATTTCAAAAAGATCGGTCCAGTCGTTTAGGAGGAGTTCGATAACGAACGAAATACACGAGTCGTCTAAGAAAGAGCTTCGTAAACTCCGCTCAATGAAGATGTAGTGAGTAAGACAGAAAAAGGGATGCTTAGATGATTTGGCACGTAGAAAGGGTGGATGAAAGAAGATTGACGAAACAGATACATAAGGCAGGCGTGAATGGACAGGCAGGTAAGGGTCGACCTAGGCGAACGTACTTCGACCAAATCGGAGATGTTGTGACCAAAGGCCAGGTCAAGAGTACCCAGAACCGGAGAGCGTGCATGAAGATAGTTATGAAAGTGGAAGAAGCGAAATAAGTATGCCAGGATCGTAGCAAGTGGAATTCCATAGTCTCTGCCTACCCCCATGGGAAAGAGGCGTGACCATATGTATGTATGTATGTATGTACGTATATTATGAGCCTAAGATCCACTTACTGTGTTTCTTTTTTTTATTAATACTACATACCAACCTTCATTTTTCAAATGAATCTGTCATTGTTCTGCAATTGCACCTGCTGCACCACTCTCTAGCGTAAAGTAAAAAACCGGTCAAGTGCGAGTCGGACTCGCGCACAAAAACGGGTTCCGTATTATTTAGTATTTGTTGTTAGCAATAGCAATAGATATACATTATCTGTGAAATTTTCAACTTTCTAACTTTGACGGTTCATGAGATACAGCTCCAGATAGACGGACTGACAGCGAAGTCTCAGTAATAGGGTTCCCGTTTTACCCTTTGGGTACGGAAACCTAAAAATTATAAAAAAAATATCAACTCCTTTCTTGAGTACAGTTAGTTGGTTACTAATTTTATAATGAGAAAATATTAGATTGTTTGTTTGGATTGAATAAGGTATGTAACTACTGAAACGATTTTCGAAATTCTTTCACTCATACGAGTATTATCTCCCCTACTTTTTATCCCGGTAATTATGTTCCCGTATTGGGAACGAATATACTAAATTACACGAGTGGAGTCGCGGTAATTAGCTAGTGTGTATTATAAACTTAATTCTGAAGTAAATTACCGTTAGTTTAAACTACGAAATGTCTGTTTATAACAAGTTACTGCGTTTGTTTCGGCATTTACGTGTTTATGTGAACTGCCCTTTGTTGTGAGTTTAAAGGTTAACTGAAATGGGATTGTTACTGTACTAAAACGTAAATAGCCTTGAATCTTCGGTCTTTTAGCTCTCTGAGTGAAGCTTTTAGTTCACTCAGACAATGAACTTGAAGATATAAGTTTGGTTCGAGTTTGATTTTTGCCGATCGCGTGGCTGGTGACTTTTTAGGTTACCTCTGGCGCTCCGCAAAAATCGGGTTCCCAGACACTCGCATACCGAACAACGTTTCTTGTCCTGCACCTGGAGCTAGTTAGGAATAACTAGTTCTTCTGTGCGGGACTATCAACTGATCAAGCATTACCTTGACATTGGCGAAATCATCGATGAACATCGATGGAGCCACGTTTTTAAAAAGAAGAGGAAGAAGTTTGGTTCATCTAAGACAATTCATTTTAGAAATGTATGCTGAGAAGGTACACTTTAAACCTCCATCTACACGCAGTGCACCTGTTGACAAACCGATAAGGTTTTGACCAAAAGTCAAAATACCCTAATTTTCTGGAAACGGTAAAAGACTCGCCTTAAGATTGATTCACACATAACAGTGATGTCTGTGTGTATGAAAGAATATTGTGCACTGACACTAAAGTTCACCTGTCACGGATCGGACTATCAAACAACTTAAGATTTTCTAATCGTAGTATTAGTGCGCATCGTACATTGAAATAAGCATATCGTTCATAATAATAGTAGACCGTCTTAAATCTACAATTCCTCAGCGAATAAACCAAGCGAAACTTAGATAATCACAGAACACTATCGTTCAAATAGTACTAATGTAATAATATCTTCGCTATACAAACGCTACTAAAGCTACTGTTTTCAAGTTAAACGACTAACATCCAAGAGGGTAGGAAACACAATTATTTTTATGGCAACACGATTTTCCCCGGCTCATTACATATACGCCGTGCCTATATGTATGCTGGTAACATTAACATGCTGTTCGGGTGGGGCTTTTGTAATGTCCGGTGGGCACGCGAACCCGTTTTTGATTATTTCCCCAAAATTATATCCCATTTTCACACCAAAGGACCTTTAGCGTGTGCACGACTTGAGGCGTTATGTTCGTGACCAGAGACAAAATGTTGAGAGTCACGGCTTCAACGCAAAATGCCGCCATTTTGGGTTTTTTTTCTCAATTTTCCCGCCTCAGGTTGGTAATTACGATAGTATGATTCTTTTCGCGTGATCAGAGTTAAATTGATTTTTTTTGTGAAAATTAATGATCGTGTATTGAATACTACTATTATTTCATAAATCATTTTGGTTTTTGTTTCTCGAAATAAATAAAAAAGGAGATAGGGACGTGTCCCACACGATTTTTTACATTCAATATATGTTTTAAGTGACCTACTATAAATACCATAGAATTGTGAGGTGAAGTACGAGTACCTACTTACTTAAAATATTTGAATAAGAAATTCTTTTATTTGGACAATTAGACTGGATTTAAATAGTTTCTTTTTTAGTTAAATTGTTGTCGATAACAATCATCCACGATTAAAATAAAAACATTTAAATATACCAACGTCTACGTCGTCTGGTCGATAAAAAATTAGTCCTCCTTGTTTATGGTTCAATTTAGATAAAGATATAACCGAGTTAAGTGCGCTACTGTATCAAATTTGCTCGCCGGATACCTATAGTTTTTTTCATTTAGGCGTAACACGCAACGAGTAACATGACCCAAGAATGCTGTTGTAGCTCAAATTTTATAAAACTTTTTGTTTTCAACATTACGCCATCATACGTTAAACTTTACATATATTTAGTTATACTTTTTATCAGACCTTTTTTGTAGTTTGAATTAAATGTGCTTATCAAAAATTTTGTTGCTAATGTGTAGTTAAACAGTCAAAGTTACAGTCGCAAACTGTTTTGACTACACATTTTGAATTTTCACAGTTTAAAAAGAACTATATACTTATATGTATCTGTAACTTGTCTAGACCTAACTGTAATATTGAAACTGGTAAAGCTAAGTTGTAACGGATCTCTACTCACACGAGTAGATCCGTATGATAAATTTATGTCTGCAACGCTAATTCTTCTTGAAGAAGACCTTCAAATTGGAAACATAAAATAAAGAATAATAAGATTCGATTGTTTTAATTCCCCTTAAAAAAATATCATTCTTAATTGAATAAATCTCATTTTGATATGATAAAAATTATTTATAACTGCCATCTGCTGGCAATTAACAATTACATTTAAAAATCAATGTCGGATACACTATATTCTCTAAGCAAATAGTACTTAGTTCATCCTATTATCACTAGATGGCGCTAGTTATAAATTTTAAATGAATCAATTTATTAAATTTTAATAATTTACTTATTTTCAGCATGTCTAGTTATTAAACGTAAGTATAAGTAAGACACAGTACCTTAGGGGTGATTGGTTCATTAGTTGTCACTTTATAGCCAATGTAGAAGTAGAATTCATAAATCTGGAAAGGCATATATTAGTTTAGGAAGGGAATTAGGGTTTATGTTGGATTTCAAATTATTGATAGATTGGCAATGATTGATGTTAGAATATTGATTGTGCCAGTACTTACGACTACCATTCAAAATATAACATTAAAATTCCAATTAATAATAAAGTTATGGTCAAAAATATGAAAGTATTGAATAGAAAAGACAGTCAATTTAGTCAAACTTAGACCCTAGGTATAATTTTGAATACAAGTTATGATTGATGTATGTATCTATTAAATAAGCAAATACATATTATTTATTATGTAAATTCAATTAGAATGCCAAGTACAAATTAAGTTATGTAGTAAAAACATTGAATTCCAAACATTCAAAATTCAGGATAAGTAAGCTATAAAAATATCTTAAAATTACACATTTAACCAAAAGAATATGCTAAAAATGAGATAAATTCTACTCCTATAAGTTCATGAGGTATCACTGTTAGTTATAAACATGAGTTTGCTTATGAATTGAGAGATTCACATTATACTTAAAAATATTGGTCCAGTAACTTAGTGAAAATTCAATCTGTTAAAACTATGCCAATGCCTGTAATTATTATGAAGTACTAACATATCTGAGGAATGTAGACTACATATAAACTAGAATATAGCAGGGAAGTAGGAAATATTAGGAGTTTAGTGGTAGAAAATAAAGATTAATTTACCAAAATTTTAACAATTCATTACAGTTGTTCCTTCAAATTTGAGGTGTCCCATGATGAAGAATGACAAGTTCTTATAAGTAGAAGCTATGTAGATATCAGAATAATAGGTAGAAGCCAGATAAACATTAATTTAGATAGAAAATTCAGATTACCAAAATTAATAACTTCAATACAGATTAAAATGTTACAATATTGTATTGTTAGAATACATCATAGAGCCTTATATTCTTAGAAGTGGTTGAAATACATATCAGTTAGGTTTATATCAAGTTATTATTATTAGAAATAATATACATGTATGAATGAAATTTCTTGGCACTAAATTTAGATAAATAGTAAATTAATTGATATAACGTTGGACTTTTCACAATTCTTTAGAGACCGTACTAGAATATTCCAAAAACACTTATTCATAAATATTAATTTTATTAGAGAAAGATAATGAGATATTCTAAACCACTTATTATATTTATTAATTTTATTTAGAATTTAGGTACATTTGAATGGGTTCTGTATGTTTAGATTACATAATTAAGATTTAAAGTTAGTTAATGGTTATTGGAATTGTTGGAAGTGGGAAAGAGTGTAGATCGGTGTTGCTAGGTTATAGAATGGGTTTTACGGGAAAAGAACGAATGATACGGATATGGGAGGTGGTTTAGGAAAAGGTTATAAAAACGAGAGTGCGGGATTCTCGTCCTCTTTTCTCTGCGAATTATCATCAGTATCGGAACTCTTTGATTTTCGGAATTTCGTCGGTAACGTAGCTCTTTGATCTCCTGGTTTTCAATAGTAACGTAACTCTGCTCGTCCTCTTTGATTTTCGGAATTTCGTCGGTAACGTAGCTCTTTGATCTCCTGGTTTTCAATAGTAACGTAACTCTGCTCGTCCTCTTTGATTTTCGGAATTTCGTCGGTAACGTAGCTCTTTTCTCTTTTCTTTTCGCAATTTCGATAGTAACGTAACTCTGCTCATTCTCTGAGTGGTCGGTATCACCTAGTGCGCGTTTCGACCGTCGACATGTGAGTATCTTAGGTACCTGCACAATACACCTACCCCTACAATTATTAATTATATATATGTATTTATTTTATTATACGCCTTTGTTTAGAGTCCTGGCCAGATTCTATTCAGAGGGATACACACACATTTTACTCAAGCATTTATCGCTTCTAAGACTTCTGGGGATAGAAATGAATAGATATTTTATATCTATTGCATTTGGGAAAGAGATTGAGTCTGGTCTCTTGGCGATAAGTGTACGACAGTACATACTAGTCCGCGCTATGAGACTAGCACTAATTTAAGTGATTCAAGATGCAGCTGCAGAGCAACAAGGAGTCGAGGAAGACGTCATTTTGAGGTCAGATCTTTTCATTCTATTAAAATCGTTGTGAATTATTTTATCCAAATACCCTCCATGTATTTACCAATGTCATGAAGTTTACCCACATATTTTTGATAATTTAGAAATTGGTCACACCGTATGGACAACGAACTGACGAATGATTTCTAGAGTTTTAGCGTGTAATCTGATGAATATGGTAAAATTTGTCTAAGGGCTCGGAATGCGTACATGAACGATAAAGTAAGGATAAATTCATGATTCAGTGTAATTGTCGTAAGATAAGTGTCCATTTTGTTCAGATTGAGGATGTATAGGTGCGATAAATCCAGTGTAGTTTATAGACATCCAGCGTTATTTAAATGTTCTATATTGTCCTGGCGTACAACATTCTAGGTACATTCTAGTTAAATGACTGTAACAGCATAATCGAATCTCCAGTGTCAATTCTAATTAGTTCTGTTAGTGCGTGTAGTAATGACTAAATAATCACTACTTAGCCAATTTTAACGAGATAATTTTGATGAAATCGTCTTGAACCGAAGTAGGAAGCGTGGTAGGAACTACCCGTAAATAATGGTCATATTATCATACTTACTACCTACTACATATCAACCTACCTACCTACCTAATTAATGAATATTGTGAATCGAAAAGTTGTCCAAAATTGAATATATTTACAATGCTGATTCTAATATCTTTATTGTATATTACCTACATACATATTATATTTCATACCGTTGCTTGACCACCCTGAACTAACCAGCGATTAACCTGAGGTGTATGAACAGAGTCATAAACCATTAGGAGGATTGATCTGAATTACATATACACTTTAGTGTACCACATTCGCTATATCATTCCTGTATTGATTGGTAATCCTCGTCCGTAATCAGAAGCACCTAGGTGAGGTTGAAACAAATTATGTTAGCATACTTGAGTGTGTCTATATTCGCCAAATCTTTCATGCAATGATTGGTAAAACCAGTCCATTGTCGGAGCTATGCCTAGGATGGCATAAACTAAATTAATTTATATTAGTAACCTTTACTGTGTGATACCTAATTATATATTTGGTGAATCATGGTAATAGGTGAGGTAACTTGGTTCATAAGCCTGTGGGAATTCCTTCTTGAATTCATCTCGCATACCTTTATTATTGAAACCGCTAATGGAATGATAGTATCAGAATAATACTACCCCCCATGTGTTTTATTATAGGAATTTCCAATTTTGTAAGATTTTGGATAGCGGATGGTTTGAGATGGAAGCAAATTAATCTTGGGTTAAATTGTTTCCTGGTATGCTGAACAAGCTTCAGTTGATATACATGAAGATGTAGCTGTATTTGCTCATCTCAGAAATCGATTAAATCTTGGTCTACTAAGCGTTTGGCGCTTGCATATTTTCAAGGTTATAACATACCTGGGAATCCTCCAGTCTACTCGGAGCTATGTCTCACCAGAGGAGATTGGAATTTATAAGAGAAACCTAAGTAGTTCTAACAGCCTGGTTCGTTTAGAACTTCGATATCCAAGTCAGACTAGCTTGATATTACTTGGTGGAGCAATGGAATATTGAGTGAACTCCTACCCAACTTACCCACTCCTTATAGTACTTATTCTGATCTATCTGTAGAATGTAAATAACAGTTACATAATACATTTTCAAGAAGGCTATTCTACATAGGTGAAGGTAATTATTCAATAAATACACTACAATAAATATGGTTGTTTTATTATACCTACTTTTCCCATTGTGGTCAAGCAAATGTATAAACTATAATCATAAAACCCATACTTACTTATCCCTTCATCCTATATTAATCCTACTCGGGTTACCAGAAGCTAATTCTTAAATACTTGTATCTATCTGCTAAAATAGTTCAGAATGGATTTATGTTACATTAATGATAACTATCTTGATGTATATCTGAGTGTTTGTGGTACGGACATTCATATGATTACAACTTCAACCACTTTGCTGGCATGGTTGCAACTTGGCTTACCGATGGTCCGGACTCTCTTGGCCTAAGGGCAAGACGAGATAGACTGTATCGTGTATTGCTGATTGTATTTCATGGGCAGCCCTTGTGAATTTGAGCACTGCTCCGGACTCACTGGATTTCCTTGACTGGACCAGATTGAGATAGAGTTGATGTATCATTGGATCAGGGTTTCTACGGTAGATGTATCCTCGGATCTTCTACAATTCGTCATTTTATAATTCATGAGACTGTTTGTATGAACATGATCTCAGATGTACCAATAAGCTTTGGAGGTTCTTGCCAAGCATAACTCCTAGCTGAACTATTATGGCTATCACTGGGTATACTTACCTATTGATAATATTAACATCAATTTTGTGGATCTGGAACTCGTTCTAATCCCTTCGTGATCAGCTGTTCAAGCTGCTTCATCATCCAAAAATATCTTCACGAGAGAATATGGTGTATGGATTGATTCTCAGTCAGCCTCTGCGTGGCTGGGGCAGTGAAGGCTATTTCCAACCCCACATTGATACCTAATTACCTACAGTCCATTACCCCTCCTAATTATCATGACCATTCGGTAAACATTTAATTATTGCAACTAGTCTGTATGTTACATCCCTAAGTTCTATAATAACCACAATAAATTCAATATCTTATTATAAATAAATAGGTACTCACTTGTTGTTAAAGCTTTAATAATTTATTACAGTAATCCAGAATAATATTATCAATATTAATGTCACTTTTAGGTTATGTACACGATTGACACTAAAATACCTTTCATCTATTACTGATAGGACAATCTGAGTTACTAGAACAACTTGTCTAGGTTTAGGAAATTAAAAGCGTTAGTTAGGTCTAACAAATAATTTAGAATCACTATAAGATATTAACTTCACTTATTTAGGGTTGAAATTAGAAGCACTATTTAGGTCTTACATTATAGTTCTGAGCGCATAATCACAAAAAAGAATCCGGTTTGCTATGACACAACGTAGAGTCCTACCACTAATCACTAGACGATCGATCACTTTGGCCAATCTTCAGTAAAAGTTCATATTAGAAGTACTTTATAGGTATTCTAAATGGAACTATATAGTTGATATACTATCATCTTATCAGATAGACTAGTATAATCATTTTAGACGATTATAATGCAGCTTTCCATGTATTTCAGATTCTCCGTCCAGAATTGAAAAAAAAAAAATATAATCCATGTTCAATTTATTCTAGATATAATTCCTTCCATATTCTAGGTTTTCCTTCTTCTTAGTCTTTCTTTCTTTCTGTATTTATTTATAGTCCTTTCCTTTCTTTCTTCCCTCTTAGTTTATAGATATATATATTAGTTAGTTAGATAGTTATATTTAGTTATATATGTAAGATAGTTTTAGTAAGAGTGTTAGTAAGGTAGTGGTAGTAGGAGGGGTTTTTACAATTTGGTGCCGTGACCAGGATACAAGTGATTTGTATGGCTGTAGAATAGGTTATGCAATATTTGGATTATCACATACATATTTCATCATAGGTTATTCTTGAATCTGAAATCATTCAATATAATTAGTATATGCTAGGCTGCTTATGAACGTCCGTGGCTTAATAAAGTCACAATTTGTTGCTCGTGAAATGGTTGTGTTTACTGCGCTATTTAGGTTAAGTAGGTAAGTACAAGTAGGAAACTAAATTAGTTAGTCAAGTTGCTCGTATAATGTTTTCTCATCTTCATTAATAAATAACTCACCTTATTAAAATAATGACGAAGTAAATTATTCCTTTTATATCCAAACTAAGAACTTTTTCATAATTATAATATTAATTGCTAAAATTCCTAAGCGGCAGCCATGGACCATAGAGAATATTAGTATATAATAGAGTTGTTGCTTTTAGCTAGAAAACTGACCATAGAGTAAATATTTAGAATTCTTGTATTCAATTTTGGAATATTGTGTATTATTTCAGGGAGATACTTCGGTAAGTACTTAATAAATTGATTCATTGATGTATGATACAGCTTTTTTATTATTATCTGTGTATTGTTACTTTACATTTTCTTTGTGTATTGTTGTGTTTATTTCAGAGCGGACAAAATTTAATTTTATACTATTTTATGTTTTGCTTAGAGAATCTGGTGTTTACAGTCAGTAATTGTTCTCATTTATATTATTCTCAAATAAATAACGATTACGGGGGCGTACAATTACTAATAAATTCAATTCAAATTGAGCAATACAGGTAATTTAACTTAATATCGAGCCCAATCGATATTCCAACTCGACGAATTTGACGGAATTGTCTTTGCCAAGTGTCAAAAACAATTCTCAATTGCCATATTGTAGTTAAGGTAGGCAGTATAGTCAAAAGACTTTAGCCTCCCGAACAATCTGTCATGTCATGTCAGTTGTCAAAGGTTTGACTTCAACATAGTAGCTGTCAAGTCAAATTGAACTTGGTAAATATATTTACGTTACCGTTACGAAGTTTTAAAAAAGTTTATTATTTGTTTTAAATTAATTGTTTTACAAAATCGGGTCAATATTAGCGAATTAGTTCAATTAATTACGTAAAGAGTAATGCATTGCGTTCAGTGAAAGTTATGGAAGTGTGAAAGTTTGTTGTTGTGAAGTTTCAGCTATGAAAGTTGCCGGTAAAAATGTATGAGTGAGTTCAAATAGTGTGTTTATATTGGAATTACAATAAATACAGCGGTAAGTTGAATCATACATGTACTTACGTGTACCTATGCTACCATTGTTGCATAATACGGTAAAACAAAGTTATTGTCACGCTAGCTTTGACTTAGAAGTTGTACAGGGAATTTATGCGTTTACTATGAAGTAGATTAAAAATCATACTAGTTAAACTGCCTTAGCGCTCCTTACGTATATGTATGCCTAATAAAAAGTCTAGCCAATAGAATTACATATAACCTGCATTGAGTTAGATTAGGTAATTATGATATATATTAAAATGAATTGGATAAAACTTTCACAAGTATAAAATTAAATAACATAGGTATATACTTGCTATATCCTTCTTTACATAAAATGAAATAAGTACTTATTTAGATTTTCGTTACAGGACAACGTAATAAGTGATTTATAACTTTATCAGTGAAATACCTTTATCAGTGATTAAAATAAATAATAATAAATAAGTTGATTGTGATTTATAACTTTATCAGTGAAATACTTTTATCAGTGATTAAAATAAATAATAATAAATAAGTGATTGTGATTTATAACTTAATCAGTGAAATACCTTTATCAGTGAGTGAATAAATAATAAATAAGTTTGATTGTGATTTATAATTAGTTGAATAACTGTTATATCTGTGTCCATTAAATAATTACAAGTGTTAGTAAAATGAATCGAGCACCGAGAAAGAGATTGGCTAAAGCTTCAAATATCAATGCAGCAAGCGACAGCCCGAAACCAAAACGAAAGAAGATAGATCCGATAACTTATATGACTAAAATGATAAAACAGGCTGTGACCCCAATATGTATGAAATTGTCTCAACTAGAAGGGCAAATACGGTCTGCATCTTCTTCAGCAAGCAGCGGATCAACTGATCAGCAATTTCAACCTACAACCAACACCAATGCAATGAGACCTATTGAAGGTATGGGAGTTGTTTCTGGAGGTTACCCGTATTTCCAGCCACAACTAGATAAACCTAGGTATCCTGGGAGTAAAAAGAAACATCCTGTTACTTTTATAGAAGACCTTACAGCATATTTAAAGAAGATTCCTAGTGGGATGACAAATATAGATCTCATTATAGAATGTTTAGAAGGGGAGACTCGTGATTGGGCCAGACTTTATAAGGACAGGTGGATGCAGTTTGACGATTTTAAGAGGGACTTCCTGGATCATTACTGGGGAGAAACAGAACAAAATAACTTGCGTCGTAGGATAGTTCAAAACACTTGGGACGGTTCAAGAACGACTATGCAGGGACATTTTATTGGTCTATGTGGCCAATCAAAAATGTTAACGTATCCAATGCAAGAGAATCAACTCGTGGGGGATATAATACGCCATTTCCCGAAGGATGTACAGTTTGCTTGGTCAACTAGTAACGCTTCAACTATTTTAGAGGCCACTGAATTTTTAAGGAAACTAGACAATATCAACATTCAACGGGGGCGCGATCTTCAAGACACTCCTAAGTCTTCTCTTCCACCATCACATCGGCAACATGCTTCTTCAGGTCGACAGTTTAACAAGAAATTCAACTATCAACGGCAATATCAGAAGAATGCAACGCAACGTGGTGATAAGGAAGAAAATAATGTATTGGTATCAGAAGTTAATGATGTTAGTGATAGGGAATCTAATAATTTAACCACTGTTGGTGACATGTGCTCCAATGCACCAACTACGACAGGAGCAAAGAGATTACCTATATCTTTGCATATAATGTTGTCCATGGGGTGGAAGCCTGGATCAGGATTAGGTCGGCGTCAAACAGGAATCTTAAAACCAATTAGACCTAGGGGACAGGTTAATAGATTAGGTTTAGGTCACGAATTATACAATCTTGATTTTTTTGATTATCCTAATACAATCATAGAATTATTTAAGCTTAAGTCTGATGTAAATAGTAGTGATTTAATTAAAACAGTAGGGACAGTTAATTCATTGTTCGAGGAAGAAGACCATATCGTACCAGAGATACAACAAGAAGTAAAATCTGAAATAGTTGTTGGGGTGTTAGGGAAGAATGTAGTTAGCTTAGTCGATACCGGTAGTGATGTTACATGTATTTCAGGGACTCTTTGGGAATTAATATACTCTGAGCTTAAGGATAAAGTTCCTTTGCTTCCAGTTAGGTCAATTCAAGTTAAAAGCGCTTGGGGTGGGAAGAGTTCAAAAATTCAACAGATGACTATATTACCAGTTGAATTTAATAATATTACTATTGATACTAGATTTTTAATAATACCTAATTTAGTGAATCATATGATTTTAGGGTTTGATTGGTTATTAGAGAATAAAGTAATTATTCAATTAGAGAATCCACCCTTTGGATTAGAAATTGTTAAAGATAATGTCAAATGTTCTATACCATTCTGTGAATATAAATTATTAAGAAGAATAACTACGGAACCTAGCTTTCCTGAATGTTTAAGTAAAATTAAAACCGGATTGCCTCTTCAAGAAATTCAAATTAATAAATTAAAGGAAGTCCTTAGCTTACATAGAGAAGTATTTACTAACAAGTTAGGGTTGGCTAATTGCTATGAGCATGAAATTAAAATGACTAATCAAGCTCCAATAATTAAACGATCTTATCCTGTACCGTACGCATATAGACAAAAAATGGAGGACAAACTAACAGAAATGGTTGATATGGGCATAATAAGCCGTGGCTCTACGCCTTATAGCAGTCCACTAACGTTTACTATTAAGCCTGACGGTTCAATAAGAGTATTGTTAGACGCTAGAGAAATAAATAAACACATGATTCCGGAATCAGAAACACCAACAATGCAAATAGATGTCTTAAATTCCTTTCATGGGGTAAATTTCATTAGTATTATAGATCTAAATAATGCCTATTTTCAAATTCCTATATCCAAAGACAGTAGAAAATACACTGGGTTTACCTTTAATGGTAAAAGTTATTTTTATAATCGTCTACCGCAGGGCCTCCGCACGTCTGTAGGAAGCTTTAGTAGGGCTATAGATCTAATACTAGGACAGGAAGTACGTGATTTCTGTGTCAATTATTTAGACGATTTAGCTATTCTGACAACTGGAACTTTAGTAGAACACTTGGATCATATTAGTATCATTTTGAATAAACTAAAGTCCGCCGGTCTCACTTGCAATATAGAGAAATGTAAATTCATTTGTAAGGAAGTTAAGATGCTAGGGCATATTATCTCTACCGAAGGAATTAGAACGGATCCTGAAAAAATAGAATCTATTAAGAACTTTCCCGTACCTAAAAAGATAAAACACTTAAGGGCATTCCTAGGCTTGTGTAACTATTATAGGAGATTTATACCGAATTATAATGCTAATATTCAACCATTATGTAGATTACTTAGGAAGGATAAGGCATGGTCTTGGGATCATGAGGCTCATCAAGCTTTCGAAGATCTAAAGGATAGGTTTTTACAAACTATCATGTTACATCATCCGGATATGTCTAGGCCATTTTACTTACAGACTGATAGTTCAGGAGTAGGTGTAGCAGGAGTATTATTTCAGCGTGATGATCAGGGGGAAATGAGAATAATTGGGTTTTGCAGTAGGGCATTAAGAGGGGCCGAGCTAAGATGGACTGTAACTGAACAAGAGTTTTGGGCTATTATTTACTGTTTAAGGAAATATGAAACTTATGTTAGAGGCGCGCCGCGGCTGATTATAATTACAGATCATAAAGCTTTGACTTCACTACGAACTTGGAAATTATTCAATAGCCGGATAATTAGGTGGATATTATATTTAGAGCAATTCAATTATACAGTTGAACACGTTAAAGGAACTGATAATGTAGCGGTAGACGTCCTTTCTAGGTTTCCACCTGGTGGGACATGTGTACAAGATGATAAGGATAATTATCCCGAGATTCATTACATGGAATCCACTAGAAATAATAAATTGATAAGTGATTTAAAAAATATAGCATCTTTCCAGTCCAATGACAGTGAAATTAAAGAAATTATAAAAATTTTGAACAACCCAAGCGATATAACTATTAAAAGGAGATTAAGAAACATTGCACAACGTTGTCATTTCAAGGAAGGTGTGTTGTATTTTTCCACAGGGACCAATAAAGTAGTTACATATTTGCCTGCTGAATTAAGGGGACCTGTAATTTTGCAAATTCATGAGGAAATGGGACATCAAGGGGTACATAAGATCTTAGCATATTTAAGAGATAGATTTTATTGGATTGGTATGATAAAACTAGTTAAAGATGTTTTAAAGAAATGTCATATTTGTCAGTTATCTAAAAGCGATAATGGTAAATATGTAGGGGAATGTCAATCAATTGTAACCGAGCAAGTAGGTGATATAGTTATGGCGGATCTTTATGGTCCCTTACCAAAAGGAAAATTTGGTGTTGCTTATATTTTAGTAATACAAGATTCATTCAGTAAATTCATAAAGTTGTATGGTTTAGCTAAAGCCACATCGCAAGCAGTAGTAACTAAATTAAAACATTTTTCTAAAATAATAAAGCCTAAAGTAGTTATGACGGATAATGGTAGTCAGTTTAGTTGTAATACATGGAAAAATTCATTAAAAGATATGTCTATTAAGCCAATATATACAACAGTTCGCAATCCTAGACCTAATACAACTGAACGGGTTAATAAAGAACTAGGAAGATTGTTTAGGGCATATTGTCATAAGAACCACAAGGGATGGGCGACAATATTACCTCGTATAGAGTCTCTTTACAATAACACATTTCATGAGAGTACAGGATTCACACCTAGGGAAGTTCTTTTTGGTAATCCTAATCGTATGTCATTTGACAATTGTTTGCCAGAATTAATTAGAACAAAAGACGCTGACTTAGTTCGGATTAAAGTTAAAGAAAACTTAAAACAAAACAGTGTGAAACGACAAAAAACATATAACCGCTCACACCGTTTAATTAAATTTGAGATTGGAGAATTAGTAAAGATTAGGAAGGCTAATAAATCTGTAGCCCAAAAGAAGGTAATTAAGAAATTTGAACTCTTATATGAAGGACCATATATAGTAGCCGCTATACCATACACCAATGTATATACGTTGGTGGACCCTAAAACTAACATTATTAGAGGTAAATTCAATGCTATTCATTTAAATAGGTATTATAGGTAATAATTAAATTGATAAGATAGAAGTTAAACATGTGTTGTAAAATAATTCTCTATTTAAATTCTTCAATTATTAATAATAATTATTGATTATATATTCTTGACTTAGGTAAATACTAAATTATTTTATTCTTGTATAATACTTTAAAAATTAGTAAGAACTTAATTACAAATCATTGATTATATTTAGGGTTAGGTATTACTTCTAATTCTTATTAATTATAATTCTTAACTTAGGTAAGAAACTAATACCTGTAACTTGTATTTAAGATAAATGTTTGAAAAAAAAAAAAAAAAAACCGAACAAATGATGGAGTCGGGGAAGGCCCGTAGAAACCATTTATACTATGACCCGCGTACATTAAGTTACTTCAATTATTTATAATAACTTTACTTTAATTATAACTACATTATAAATTAGATTCATATAATTACCATTTTCACTTCGTTAATGAATGGTCGTAGTATTCAACTGACTTCTATGGAGGGGAGGAGGCGGCCTTCTCGGTATAAACAACATTGTTAAGCATTGTAGACATCCTTTATCAATTAGTAAATTGTAAATTAGTTTTCCGGCAAGTTCCAAACTAATTTAGGGGGCGGTTGTAACGGATCTCTACTCACACGAGTAGATCCGTATGATAAATTTATGTCTGCAACGCTAATTCTTCTTGAAGAAGACCTTCAAATTGGAAACATAAAATAAAGAATAATAAGATTCGATTGTTTTAATTCCCCTTAAAAAAATATCATTCTTAATTGAATAAATCTCATTTTGATATGATAAAAATTATTTATAACTGCCATCTGCTGGCAATTAACAATTACATTTAAAAATCAATGTCGGATACACTATATTCTCTAAGCAAATAGTACTTAGTTCATCCTATTATCACTAGATGGCGCTAGTTATAAATTTTAAATGAATCAATTTATTAAATTTTAATAATTTACTTATTTTCAGCATGTCTAGTTATTAAACGTAAGTATAAGTAAGACACAGTACCTTAGGGGTGATTGGTTCATTAGTTGTCACTTTATAGCCAATGTAGAAGTAGAATTCATAAATCTGGAAAGGCATATATTAGTTTAGGAAGGGAATTAGGGTTTATGTTGGATTTCAAATTATTGATAGATTGGCAATGATTGATGTTAGAATATTGATTGTGCCAGTACTTACGACTACCATTCAAAATATAACATTAAAATTCCAATTAATAATAAAGTTATGGTCAAAAATATGAAAGTATTGAATAGAAAAGACAGTCAATTTAGTCAAACTTAGACCCTAGGTATAATTTTGAATACAAGTTATGATTGATGTATGTATCTATTAAATAAGCAAATACATATTATTTATTATGTAAATTCAATTAGAATGCCAAGTACAAATTAAGTTATGTAGTAAAAACATTGAATTCCAAACATTCAAAATTCAGGATAAGTAAGCTATAAAAATATCTTAAAATTACACATTTAACCAAAAGAATATGCTAAAAATGAGATAAATTCTACTCCTATAAGTTCATGAGGTATCACTGTTAGTTATAAACATGAGTTTGCTTATGAATTGAGAGATTCACATTATACTTAAAAATATTGGTCCAGTAACTTAGTGAAAATTCAATCTGTTAAAACTATGCCAATGCCTGTAATTATTATGAAGTACTAACATATCTGAGGAATGTAGACTACATATAAACTAGAATATAGCAGGGAAGTAGGAAATATTAGGAGTTTAGTGGTAGAAAATAAAGATTAATTTACCAAAATTTTAACAATTCATTACAGTTGTTCCTTCAAATTTGAGGTGTCCCATGATGAAGAATGACAAGTTCTTATAAGTAGAAGCTATGTAGATATCAGAATAATAGGTAGAAGCCAGATAAACATTAATTTAGATAGAAAATTCAGATTACCAAAATTAATAACTTCAATACAGATTAAAATGTTACAATATTGTATTGTTAGAATACATCATAGAGCCTTATATTCTTAGAAGTGGTTGAAATACATATCAGTTAGGTTTATATCAAGTTATTATTATTAGAAATAATATACATGTATGAATGAAATTTCTTGGCACTAAATTTAGATAAATAGTAAATTAATTGATATAACGTTGGACTTTTCACAATTCTTTAGAGACCGTACTAGAATATTCCAAAAACACTTATTCATAAATATTAATTTTATTAGAGAAAGATAATGAGATATTCTAAACCACTTATTATATTTATTAATTTTATTTAGAATTTAGGTACATTTGAATGGGTTCTGTATGTTTAGATTACATAATTAAGATTTAAAGTTAGTTAATGGTTATTGGAATTGTTGGAAGTGGGAAAGAGTGTAGATCGGTGTTGCTAGGTTATAGAATGGGTTTTACGGGAAAAGAACGAATGATACGGATATGGGAGGTGGTTTAGGAAAAGGTTATAAAAACGAGAGTGCGGGATTCTCGTCCTCTTTTCTCTGCGAATTATCATCAGTATCGGAACTCTTTGATTTTCGGAATTTCGTCGGTAACGTAGCTCTTTGATCTCCTGGTTTTCAATAGTAACGTAACTCTGCTCGTCCTCTTTGATTTTCGGAATTTCGTCGGTAACGTAGCTCTTTGATCTCCTGGTTTTCAATAGTAACGTAACTCTGCTCGTCCTCTTTGATTTTCGGAATTTCGTCGGTAACGTAGCTCTTTTCTCTTTTCTTTTCGCAATTTCGATAGTAACGTAACTCTGCTCATTCTCTGAGTGGTCGGTATCACCTAGTGCGCGTTTCGACCGTCGACATGTGAGTATCTTAGGTACCTGCACAATACACCTACCCCTACAATTATTAATTATATATATGTATTTATTTTATTATACGCCTTTGTTTAGAGTCCTGGCCAGATTCTATTCAGAGGGATACACACACATTTTACTCAAGCATTTATCGCTTCTAAGACTTCTGGGGATAGAAATGAATAGATATTTTATATCTATTGCATTTGGGAAAGAGATTGAGTCTGGTCTCTTGGCGATAAGTGTACGACAGTACATACTAGTCCGCGCTATGAGACTAGCACTAATTTAAGTGATTCAAGATGCAGCTGCAGAGCAACAAGGAGTCGAGGAAGACGTCATTTTGAGGTCAGATCTTTTCATTCTATTAAAATCGTTGTGAATTATTTTATCCAAATACCCTCCATGTATTTACCAATGTCATGAAGTTTACCCACATATTTTTGATAATTTAGAAATTGGTCACACCGTATGGACAACGAACTGACGAATGATTTCTAGAGTTTTAGCGTGTAATCTGATGAATATGGTAAAATTTGTCTAAGGGCTCGGAATGCGTACATGAACGATAAAGTAAGGATAAATTCATGATTCAGTGTAATTGTCGTAAGATAAGTGTCCATTTTGTTCAGATTGAGGATGTATAGGTGCGATAAATCCAGTGTAGTTTATAGACATCCAGCGTTATTTAAATGTTCTATATTGTCCTGGCGTACAACATTCTAGGTACATTCTAGTTAAATGACTGTAACAGCATAATCGAATCTCCAGTGTCAATTCTAATTAGTTCTGTTAGTGCGTGTAGTAATGACTAAATAATCACTACTTAGCCAATTTTAACGAGATAATTTTGATGAAATCGTCTTGAACCGAAGTAGGAAGCGTGGTAGGAACTACCCGTAAATAATGGTCATATTATCATACTTACTACCTACTACATATCAACCTACCTACCTACCTAATTAATGAATATTGTGAATCGAAAAGTTGTCCAAAATTGAATATATTTACAATGCTGATTCTAATATCTTTATTGTATATTACCTACATACATATTATATTTCATACCGTTGCTTGACCACCCTGAACTAACCAGCGATTAACCTGAGGTGTATGAACAGAGTCATAAACCATTAGGAGGATTGATCTGAATTACATATACACTTTAGTGTACCACATTCGCTATATCATTCCTGTATTGATTGGTAATCCTCGTCCGTAATCAGAAGCACCTAGGTGAGGTTGAAACAAATTATGTTAGCATACTTGAGTGTGTCTATATTCGCCAAATCTTTCATGCAATGATTGGTAAAACCAGTCCATTGTCGGAGCTATGCCTAGGATGGCATAAACTAAATTAATTTATATTAGTAACCTTTACTGTGTGATACCTAATTATATATTTGGTGAATCATGGTAATAGGTGAGGTAACTTGGTTCATAAGCCTGTGGGAATTCCTTCTTGAATTCATCTCGCATACCTTTATTATTGAAACCGCTAATGGAATGATAGTATCAGAATAATACTACCCCCCATGTGTTTTATTATAGGAATTTCCAATTTTGTAAGATTTTGGATAGCGGATGGTTTGAGATGGAAGCAAATTAATCTTGGGTTAAATTGTTTCCTGGTATGCTGAACAAGCTTCAGTTGATATACATGAAGATGTAGCTGTATTTGCTCATCTCAGAAATCGATTAAATCTTGGTCTACTAAGCGTTTGGCGCTTGCATATTTTCAAGGTTATAACATACCTGGGAATCCTCCAGTCTACTCGGAGCTATGTCTCACCAGAGGAGATTGGAATTTATAAGAGAAACCTAAGTAGTTCTAACAGCCTGGTTCGTTTAGAACTTCGATATCCAAGTCAGACTAGCTTGATATTACTTGGTGGAGCAATGGAATATTGAGTGAACTCCTACCCAACTTACCCACTCCTTATAGTACTTATTCTGATCTATCTGTAGAATGTAAATAACAGTTACATAATACATTTTCAAGAAGGCTATTCTACATAGGTGAAGGTAATTATTCAATAAATACACTACAATAAATATGGTTGTTTTATTATACCTACTTTTCCCATTGTGGTCAAGCAAATGTATAAACTATAATCATAAAACCCATACTTACTTATCCCTTCATCCTATATTAATCCTACTCGGGTTACCAGAAGCTAATTCTTAAATACTTGTATCTATCTGCTAAAATAGTTCAGAATGGATTTATGTTACATTAATGATAACTATCTTGATGTATATCTGAGTGTTTGTGGTACGGACATTCATATGATTACAACTTCAACCACTTTGCTGGCATGGTTGCAACTTGGCTTACCGATGGTCCGGACTCTCTTGGCCTAAGGGCAAGACGAGATAGACTGTATCGTGTATTGCTGATTGTATTTCATGGGCAGCCCTTGTGAATTTGAGCACTGCTCCGGACTCACTGGATTTCCTTGACTGGACCAGATTGAGATAGAGTTGATGTATCATTGGATCAGGGTTTCTACGGTAGATGTATCCTCGGATCTTCTACAATTCGTCATTTTATAATTCATGAGACTGTTTGTATGAACATGATCTCAGATGTACCAATAAGCTTTGGAGGTTCTTGCCAAGCATAACTCCTAGCTGAACTATTATGGCTATCACTGGGTATACTTACCTATTGATAATATTAACATCAATTTTGTGGATCTGGAACTCGTTCTAATCCCTTCGTGATCAGCTGTTCAAGCTGCTTCATCATCCAAAAATATCTTCACGAGAGAATATGGTGTATGGATTGATTCTCAGTCAGCCTCTGCGTGGCTGGGGCAGTGAAGGCTATTTCCAACCCCACATTGATACCTAATTACCTACAGTCCATTACCCCTCCTAATTATCATGACCATTCGGTAAACATTTAATTATTGCAACTAGTCTGTATGTTACATCCCTAAGTTCTATAATAACCACAATAAATTCAATATCTTATTATAAATAAATAGGTACTCACTTGTTGTTAAAGCTTTAATAATTTATTACAGTAATCCAGAATAATATTATCAATATTAATGTCACTTTTAGGTTATGTACACGATTGACACTAAAATACCTTTCATCTATTACTGATAGGACAATCTGAGTTACTAGAACAACTTGTCTAGGTTTAGGAAATTAAAAGCGTTAGTTAGGTCTAACAAATAATTTAGAATCACTATAAGATATTAACTTCACTTATTTAGGGTTGAAATTAGAAGCACTATTTAGGTCTTACATTATAGTTCTGAGCGCATAATCACAAAAAAGAATCCGGTTTGCTATGACACAACGTAGAGTCCTACCACTAATCACTAGACGATCGATCACTTTGGCCAATCTTCAGTAAAAGTTCATATTAGAAGTACTTTATAGGTATTCTAAATGGAACTATATAGTTGATATACTATCATCTTATCAGATAGACTAGTATAATCATTTTAGACGATTATAATGCAGCTTTCCATGTATTTCAGATTCTCCGTCCAGAATTGAAAAAAAAAAAATATAATCCATGTTCAATTTATTCTAGATATAATTCCTTCCATATTCTAGGTTTTCCTTCTTCTTAGTCTTTCTTTCTTTCTGTATTTATTTATAGTCCTTTCCTTTCTTTCTTCCCTCTTAGTTTATAGATATATATATTAGTTAGTTAGATAGTTATATTTAGTTATATATGTAAGATAGTTTTAGTAATGATAGTAAGGTAGTGGTAGTAGGAGGGGTTTTTACAAAGTGAAACAATTTAAAATAAATATGTCCTACTTTTAGTAGTATGTCGCATCACTAAAATATAGCCAATTTAAGATATCGAACGTTAGTTTCAAAAGTGACATCCCTAGCGAGATGTCCGATTTCAAACGTTTTGGCGGGAACACGATGTCAAGATGGCTGCTAGTTCTGCCACAGAACGACATAGTGTGATATTGATATCGCACCGATTCTTTTATGCAAACTCGACAGATTTATCTCATTCAATTCGTATTCCGATCCTATTTGAAAGGACAGGCTAATCTTGGTATCATTGTGCCGAATTGTAACAAAGGTGCCTATATTTATTTTGGATGTCTAGATTTCTTTAAGTACGTGTGTACACGTACTTTAATAAAAAACTCTATTTTATACATGTATGAAAATTCTCTTAACGATATGAATGAAAAGAATAAGTACCTACAAATATCTGAAACTAGATTAAATTATATCAAAAATAATAAATTTACAAACATGCGACCAATAATGTATGTACCTACGATTATTTTTATATTTAATGCGATTACGAGTTAGTAAGCTGTAATAAAATATTTATAGCAAGAAATAAACGTGTACCATTTTTATAAAAAGTATGTTAAAATGCAATCCAAGGTGTATAAATAACTATAAAATAGGGTTGTTTTTAGTGTAACGGTCGGCCACGCCCCCACAGAGTAATATAGTGGTCACCATTAAAACGTAACGAGTTCTTTCACTATAAATAACCTACAGCCATTATAATTATAGCAAACGAAATTCCTCTTATCACGCTCATATTTCACAACGGAGTCTAGCATTAAAAAAATAGGCATAACCACAAAATTCCGTGGCCTCAAAAAAAATATTTTGAAGAACAACGCGGCAAACAAATTACTTTCATTCACCTCGATTAAGCGATCATTACAGGAGCAAAAATATCGTTTAGAAATAGTACTGGGACACCGCGCGTTGGTAGGATTGTGAAAAATAAAAGCTCAGGAAATTACGTGTGCGGTAAAAAAAAAGTAATGTTCACAAAGTGGCGGGAACAACAATCGTTCTTTTGACATGTCGCCATCATGGAAATAATCTTTTGTGAAGTGTAACGAAATGTCGATCGAGTCACGTATTTCGGTTTCCTTAAGCAAATCTTTGAGAGAATAAATTTCCCTTAAAGATTTCTGATGTCTACCGAGATTTCGGCTGCAAATAGTACCTAAGATATGTTTTTGATGGCGGTGTGATTGAGATTATTGGCAAGATTATAAGTTATCTTCTTTATTAAGACTTATAATACCTTCTTCAAATATTAATCTTCAACATTATTTTAAGTAATTACATGAATTAGTATACTTGCTTAACGAATGATTACAAAAATATTACATACATGCATCAAATCATTCAAATTGATTATTTTTATTTGAGCCATTTACATCCACGTAGAGGACACAACAAATAGCGCAAACTATAGTGACACGGCGGTAGCCTAAAGTTGGCAATAGGAAAAGAGGAAAACATCAAAAAAGGTAGGAGATGACATTGGACTAGTGGCAGAAATAATGTAGAATATAATAGGCTCAAGAAAACAATGAATAGAAAAGGTTGGAGACCGTTGTCGACTGGCAAACAAAACAACCGATTTTAGCATGAATAGATTTTTTTAATAAATATGTTAGGACAATTCACACAAACTAAGCAGAGCTTGTGAAATAAGTACCTACTAAACTGATATAAATATTTATATGTATAGGTTTTTTTGGTAAATATAATATTATACATGGGAAACACCCAGACTTTAGTACAAACGTATTTGTCATCTCACACAAAGTTTGTGCCGACGATTTACTGTAAGAGTTTAATGATAGTTATTAAATTAAATTTAAATTCACTACATATTTAGTTGATCTTAATAAAATGCCATATTTTTATACACCTTCAAACCTTTGCCTTTATAATGGGGTAGGTGACTGTCAAATCAAATCACCTTCTTTTTATTAAATGTCAAAACGATACGCCTCATAGAAATTTGTATGAAAATCTCAACAATGACGTCACTATTATGTAGCGTCAAATCCGTAACTATTAGTGATTCAATTGATGACTAAAAATTAATAAAATAAAGATAATAAGATTAAATATAATATCGACTTTGGGATTATTTATGTAGTAAATACATTTAAATTATTTATTTTAGTTGTAGGCTTCTACCCTAATTGTAGGTAGGCTACTTTATTGTCTGTGTGCAATTTTATTAATGTTGTAACTTTTATTCATCATCATCCATTTATTCCTTACAATTTTATTACGTCGCTCACAATTGTTAAATGTGCAATGATTGGTGCAATAAAAGAGGAGATTCACTTTATAACATTTAACTGAGTTACGAATCGAAAACAGTGGACGGTACAACACTAAATAGCGGAGAACCGGAACGAACCGATACGTAATCGAGTTCGCTGAGTATCGATTCGAAGAAACTTTACGGTTCTCGTGGCAGTAAGACAATTATGTGAGGTTGTATTTATAGCTACAGTATTTTTGTTCATAAAGTTTTTATTGACTTTTAAATCAAACTGATTTTTCGTAGACTAACATTATAAATGCACTATTATTATAAAGGTATTTATGTAAACGGCTCGTGTTTACGCGACTGATCCAACAATTAATGTTTCGTTTATGTATCTTTTATTATTTACTGGTAAAAGTGTTAAAAAGTAAGGAAAGGGAACCGAACTGAGCAATAGTTCGCCTTTTAGTTACTCATATAATATAACTTGAAAGCAATTTAACGAACTTTTTTTTATATTGAATGAATATATTTACGAGATTTGAGACTGCAACTAGGTATTTTAGGAATATCAAGTCAACACTGAGAACACCTTTTACTATTAGGAAAATTTTGAAAAATACGAAAATTAATTATTAAATTACGCGTTGAGATGAGGATGATTTCTCCCTTAGAGATGTTGCTAGGGCGCCTTATTTGCATTCGATTTTCAATGATCGATTAAATGAACACTATTTTCAACATGGTACGTCACTATCGAAACAATATTTCGAATTAATATCGGAAATGAAATAGTGCTTTACTCCCATAAATTCTAGAGGATATAACATAGCCAATATCCTAGGTGTCAGTAGTTGTCTATATCCTGGGTTTAACCTAACTCAAACAGCGATCATAGTTCGGAATCGAATTTGAAAGGTTTTATTATTTTGATATTTTTACAAGCTTTTATTTACTTTCACCTGTCCCGATGTCCGTGTGTAATCAAATCTTGCAAGTTAAATTTAACACACTTCCCGGTTTCCGATTGAGCTGAAACTTTGCCCGCGTATGTAACTCGCATGACAATGCGATATTATGATGATAAAAGATCGATTTAAAAAAAAAAATATTTTATTTTCAATTATATTAGTACGATCCATTGGCTACTTATGACAGTTTATAATGCACCTGCATTATAAACTGTCATTCTTTGAATGTGATATAATACACACCTGTGTATTATAACACATTCAAAGAAAGAAAGAACAGAGGTTGTTTTTTCCCGATTTCCTAAAATAAATAAGGAATGAATATTTTTTTTAAACAAAATTATTAAAATAGGTACAATATTTACAGCAAAGTAATTTTTATTTATTTATGTATAGGTCCCAAATCACGCGTCTTATGAACGTAGATTCTACATTAATTAATGCCAGATTCAGATGGCAATAGGTTGCCTTTGAGAAAATAACCTGGTCATAAAAAACTCGTTTCTAATCGCCAGTAATTACTTCTATGACATTACAAAACTGGTCCAGCTATATGCAATAAATACACCACCAGCATAATTAAACTACTTCGTGTTAAGTATAAGCACGGAGTTCAATTTTTGCTGAGCGCGTGGCTGGTGGCTTTTTAGATTACCTCTGACGCTCCGCAAAAATCGGGTTCCCAGACACTCACATACCGAACAACGTTTCTTGTCCTGCACCTGGAGCTAGTTAGGCATAACTAGTTCTTCTGTGCGGGACTATCAACTAATCATAGATAAACTATAATCATCGATGAACATCGATCGAGCAACGAAAAAACATACCTACCATAAACAATGTGCTGCAAATCCAAGAAAATATACCTAATAAAATCATGCTCATGCTTCAAATTAAAAGAAAAAACTGAACTAACTATTTTAAACAATGTCTAGTCGCTGAAACTCCAGGGTTGTCAGCAAAAATAAAATAATAATTCCCCTGTCTCGACTGCGCTACGTCCTAATGTGTAAAATAATATTTCTTTTGTTATAAAAGCCTTAAGGCGTTGTCGCAAATATTCCGCCGTGAAGTAAATAGCAATAGGTAGGTACGTAATTGAATATACTATGTGCTGAGGGAGATGTTAGGATTGGTAGGCTTTGTACCGATTGAATAATACGGAAAGTAGCAACACTGAAAATTGGCTATTACCTGTATTGAAAGGGAATAAAAATGATGGTTACAATTTCCTACAATGATTTTCTATTTTATTTCGTTTAATTTACATATGAAAAAAATAATACAGACACAAATCACGCCTATATCCCCGAAGGGATAGGCAGAGGTGCATTACACAGCCACAATTTGTCAGTATTTTTAGTCCCACGTAATAGGGGGCAAGCCTATTGCTGTCACCGGGCACACATAATAATGGGTTACGTCCAAAATGGCCGAATGAATTTAATAAAAAGTAGCAGCAATATTGTAATTGTGAAAAGAAATTGAAACCCGTTGCCCTACGATGCAATGTTGATTAAAAGGCAACAAAATCTTACGTGCCAGCCGCTATGGCACAGCCAATTAAAGTCCTGGGCGTCTATATATTTTTTAAGTAGTAAGTATTGGATTGAGGGATATTAAATTACTTACATTATTTTATTTTAAGTATTTTTACTATTTATTAGTAAATAATTCCTTACAAGATGTCCGATTTAAAACGTTTTAGCGGGAGATTGACAAGACGGCCGCAAGTTCAGCATCTGAATTTAAAAAAAATCGGGTTTTATTCAATACACTGTCATCATTATCATCCTCCTAGTTGGGATCGGCTGCCCCGTCTAACTACAAAGCGGCTGAACTTCAATATTTTCCTTGAAGTGACTGTCCTCTGCCGTACACAATGGGCAATGGGCGATAACAAAGTTCTGTAGTTAAACCAGTCAGGTTTTGTAGGGCTCGAACTACCGACGCGATCACGCGACACGGCACGCGGACGAAGTCCAGAGCGTCAACTAGTGTTTAAATTTATATACACAAGTACCTACCACCAAAAAACAAAAACAATATTGTTACCACAGTTTTTCATGACCGATCCCTGGTGTCGGTTGACTGCGGTCGTAACTCGACGCTAGTGGTCGCAGGGTACATTCCGCAGCCGGAATTATGCGGTTATTATGTACCAGCAATGGTTTCCAGTTTTTATTGTAACGGTTATAGAAGTTCATTTGTATGTAGTACCTATGTATCGAGTAAATAGTAGAAAGTTTTTACTTAGATACACAATTTCTATTCTAGTTATCAAATTCTATACGTGACAAAACTATCCGAATACATAATTATAATCTTCCAAGTTGTCAACCTTATTTTTAACCGACTTAAAAAAATGTAAGCTACTGCTTCCCTTGTGGTTCAATTTGGTCCCATTGCGACCATTATGTGATCTATTATGGTGTCAATGTGTCACATGTTTTATTCAATTATTGGGTGCTAAGATGCCATCACATCTCCATGGCCCAGATATCCTCACCAGCTCGCGGTGCACCTACTAACAAAGGGTTCAGGCTCATCATAATTATCTAAATAGCCCGAAAAAGGTAAGGGCTCGTCCGACCGACTAAGTGACTATATAAGAGTTAAATCACGTTTTGTGTGATACTCCCCTTTTTACCCACACTTAAAACATATTTACAAGAATTTTCGCAAATACAAGTAAACCTTTCTTTTTTCTTTCCTGTGAGAACATTTAAATAACAGGATCTTGTGCAAATATATCGCATGCAATTCGAGAACTCCGTAACGTAATCTGTCAACTGATCCTGTCGCTTGTGGTCTGCTTTATTAGGCTTCTCGCATACCTAAGACTTACATACGAGTTAAGACCTAGAACAACTTTTAGTCGCTTTTTCGTTAAAATCATGCGTTTGCTTTTGTTGTCTTTACATTTATTAACTAGCTGATCGCCGCTGCTCCGCCCGCGTGATTTAGTTTACTCGTTCCCGGTTCCCGTGGGAACACATTACCGGGATAAAAAGTAGCATATGTTAATCAGGGTGAATGTAGATTTCCAATATTGATTTTTTTTTTGAAATCGGCGCAGTAGTTTTTGAGTTTATTCATTACAAACATACACACAAAAATACAAATCTTTCCTCTTTATACTTAAATAGTAAGTATAGATTGAGTTCAAATGTTTCTTTTTTATTTTGACCCAAATGGTCATATCCTTAGCCCTAATTAGATAAACAGAGTTGTTTTAATACAACTTTAGTTCGTTTCATTTTATAGTGTGATCATTAGGTATTGCCGATTTCGGAAATTGAATATCTTTATTTGGCATATCTGTTTTTCTCTTTCGTAGCTATTTCTAACATTATACAGTTCAAGAGATTGTTTAGTTAAACGCGCCAATCTCAGCAATTATCGCGTACCGGTTCGACTTGAAATAACTTTTGTTTCATTTATCGCGAAAGGCCGATAACCACCATGAAACAATCACATTCTTTTTCACAAAAATCTTAAAACTGATATAGTCTCTAGACATCAAATCTCGTGGTAGATAATGCCTGAAAAAATCTTCCTAGTGCTATCCAGAGGCGCTCGGCAATAGACGTAGGCCGCAGCGGCCTCGGGCTGCGGAATTAAAAAAAACAAACTACATCAAGTTTAAGAATTTTATAAAAAACGGTGTTTGTTTTTCAAAGTAATGTTTTCAGTCGATTATGTTATCGAAAATCCGCGAGCACAGCCTAGTTTCTTATAAAATATGTTTATTAGCTTGAAACTTATAGGTCTAAAAGTCTCTATATAGGAAGTTTTTATATACCTACCAGAATCTTTTTGAACTTTCAAAGCAGGGTGCAAACCCAAAAGTATCTCTATAACATAAGATTTTTGCTGACAAAAGACTTCATTCGAAGGGCAATACCGCATCCCGAGGGTTCACAATTCCCTTAAATTTAGTACACCGCATTGTACACCGCGAAAGTTAATTTATTACCCTTATAGGGGATCTTGAAATTTTATCCTTTAACACCTAAAAAATAATTCAGAAACTACAGAGTCTACTAAATTCTACCAGATGTAAGTTATGTGTCGGTTACGGTACGGTAGATTTTACTACCAACGTGGTAGTTTTGGAGGCAGCCGTCTTGGAATATTTTTATGAGACAATTAAAGTTTGTACCGCGGATATTCTTTGTTTTGTAAGCCTTTTGTTGTTTCTGTGGAAATTGTAAATGTACATTTGCATAAACTATATTTATATCTACAACTTTTAGAGTCTCTCTATAGAATATACTAATAGTATTGAAGAGTTTGTTTATGCTTTATGCAATACAGGAACGAATTCGAAAGAAACTTTTATTAATTATTCCTTTGAATATTTAGCGGAAGCATGCTGCTTCGCTTTCAAATTATATACACATAAACCTTTCTTGAGAACCACTCTATCCATTGGTGAAAACCGCATCAAAATCTGTTGCGTGGTTTTAAAGATCTAAGCATACGTAGGGACATACATTGAATTATGTTATGATGATGATTATGACAATATAAGATATGATATCGAGTAGGCTATCGGTATAGATGTGATGAGCAACTACCTTTACTGGTATTTAACATAGATTTTGCTTCTCTAAGCATAGACATGTTATACTATATATATGTATGTAAACTTACACAGCCTTTAAGCGATTCACTCATCGACGCGGGATAAAACCGTACCCCAATGACGCGGGATGCTCATCCCGAAAAAACCCCCGAAGAGGCCACACAAGTGGTCAAAGTCCGCCGGGCGCTACTAGAAATACTTGTCTTGGGCCGCAGAATTAAAAAAAAAATCTCTAAGCTAGTAAATACTTTCTGTTTTCTTAAAAGTACCCACTGAAGGGTTCTTTTTAAAACTGTTTATTTTATTCCCTATATGACTTTGCAAACTTTTACTGTCCCATCGTGACCCTAAAGGCTACATAGACGAATTGCTATGCAACGGATGGAATTGCATACGTGATACAGTTAGATATTTATTATACAGGGTGATTTTATTACATACGGGGTTATTTTTTGCATATCTTTTTGCGGCATTCGTATCTAAAAGTAACTTTATATGTTCTAAAATTATTATTTCGGGTAAAAGTACTTTACTTGCTGTTATATTGAAAGTCATTGTTTACAATACTGTCTTCGTAAAACTAGTCAACTCAAAATATTTTAGATTAGTTAATGACGTTTAACCTCCCACGTAGAAAAAAAACATCCTGTATAATGTCATGTATCTATTCTGCTTTAAATCGTTTTGCTACATACGACAATCTCGCAAATTGTATAACCGGACGGACACTTAGGGTCGTTGCTTGAGGAAAAAATCTTATTTAACACCCTCAGCAATCCTCACCTCCCCATTGCCACGTGTGAAGTTTTCACCAGAGTAAATCATGTGATTCTAGGGTTTGGATTAGTGTGGATACGACAACAAAAAAAACCATTTTTTTTTACCTAATAATCAAATGTACGTTGGTGTTTGCATGTGTTATTGAGAGGTTTTTTTTAAACCTTAGTTTTGGAAGCAACTGATTTTACTTCAACAGCTGGAAGAAACCTTCATAATAAAATAATGATGATAGTAAACCTGGATTAATAGCAAAACATAACCATATCTACCACTTATTATATATATATCTGATTATATAAATAATATATATATAGATAGGGTGTAAGTGGCGGCCTTATCACCAAGAGTATGTATAGTTACATATTACTATTCAGTGGTAAAAAAAAAAAAAATATGTATGTATTTAGAAATATATAAGTATGTTTAGCAGTACTTATAGCATAGTTTGGGCTAGATGATGTGGTGTGAGAATGTCCAAAAATATTAAAAAAAAAATTGTTAATAATATAACTGTACTATGTTTGAATTTGGTGTCCGATAAAATAGATTCTATTCTATAATATCTATTAAAATATTTCAGTCAAACTCAATCTCTATCTAAGCAAGCGACAAAAAAAAGAAGAAAAATGATACTGTTCATACTGGAAGGTACTTGTACGTGACCGGGGGTGCATATATCCACCGTTAAAAATCCCTAAGGGCCAACCAACCCCTCTCCTATACCAATGCAACTATACTTCTCAAACGATTTACTTAAATCACATAATATTTATTAGCCATTCAATATTGTACCTTAATACTGAACATTAAGGTTCGTTTTTAAATGAGATATAATTTAAAGTCTATATACAGCGTGTAGTTTTTATGTGTCAAAATATAAAGATGGTTATTCAGTGGTAACTTGACACTGGGGTTCTTCATATCTCAATTTGGTTATGGTGTCCAGTTGAACGGTGTAATCGGGGTTGACAATCGGAAAAATTGAAAATAAATTTCGTTTCAAGGGTTCGGTTTATAGACCAATAATATTGTAAGTAGCTATCTGTTATTGATTAATTCTTATATCTTTATGGACAGGCTAGTGAGGGTCGACCTGAAGCTCATCCTAGGGGTGGTTAGAGGTGCATAATGACACACCCGAATTTTGCCGAAAATTGTAATACGTGGCTAGCTTACCTGCCTAGGTATGTGTATTGCGCAGTGGTATGTGTATACGACTGCCGCCCATGAGGTTCCTGGTTCGATTTCCCGGGTCAAAACAAATATTTGTGCGATCCACAAAGGTTTTTTTTGGAGTTTGGGTATTTTCTATGTATAATTAAAGTTTATTTATCGAAGTATGTATAGATAAGGAAAACTCGATACAAAACCCGAAACCAACCCGGCCAGTTAAAAACTTAGAATCTCCATTACAGAAAAATAAAACAAAAATCCTCGTAGTCTAACTACAGAATTTCGATATCGCCCATGGGTTATGGAGGTCAGATGGCAGTCGCATCACGGAAAATATCAAAGTTGAGCATTTCAGTTATACTGGATATCGTAATAATAATAATATAGGAAATACATCATTAAGGACGGTACGGTCGACATTTGTTGAGCATGCCACCGTCCTGGTGAATCACTTCGCCACATTATTTCCGGTTGTTCGCATCTTGCTTACACCGAGTACTTGCATAGGCACAATCAAATGGCCAGGATCATCCACCAGCAACTTGCTCTTCAATACGGCCTTATTGAGTCCGAGGTACCGTACTATAAGTACACACCAGAGCCAGTTCTCGAGAATGGTCGTGCATTGCTCTACTGGGACCGATCAATCATCACGGATTGTTGCCAATAGGCCTGATATCGTGTTGGTTGATCGGGCTCAGCGCCGGGCGGTGCTCGTCGATGTCGCCGTCCCACATGACGAGAATCTCGTTAAGGCAGAGAAGGACAAACTTTCTAAGTACCTCGATCTGATCTTCGAGATAACCGCCATGTGGGACGTAGACTCGACGATTATTGTCCCGATAATCGTTTCGGCAAATGGACTAATAGCGAAGAGTCTCGATCAACATCTCAAGAGACTCTCGCTGGACTGTTGGATCAAGGGTCAGATACAGAAGGCTGTCGTCCTCGACACGGCACGCATCGTTAGGAGGTTTCTCAGTCTGTGACCTCTACCGCTGGTAGTTTGGGCCCTGCTCCGCTACTGGTGGTGGTCTGACATGGATTTTTTTATAATATTATATGTAATTTTTATATAAATATTGTAAAAATAATGTATGTTAAGAATATAATTTGAATAAATGGAATAATAATTCATAATCATTTATTTGCATACATGGGTAATACATATTTAGATCACATAATAGAATTGAGCACAGTCACATTCCACCTTACGGCAGGCAAATATTTAGCTGGGCGCCACGGGAAATACCTTCTAGTGCATACCAGAGACGCCCGACAATAGACGTAAGAGCGGCCGCGCTTGCGTAAACTAAAAAAAAGCACTAGTGATCTAAAACCATACAATATAATTAAAAATCAGACTAACATTGTTTTTTTTTCGTTATGATGTAATCATTTTCGTTATGATCGATGTCGACCAGCATGCCAAATTTGGTCAAAATAGGTCGAGCCGTTTCGGAGGAGTTGGCACACAAACGATTTACACTTATCGTCTAAGATAGAGCTTCACTTCGCTCCGCTCAATAAATAAAACTTTACAGAAACGCTCATGTGGAGATTTAAAACTGAAAATCGAACAAGCACCATTCAAAATTTTTTGGTAGGTTGAACCGTTTAGCAGTAAAATGGCGGACGAGAGCGGCACGTTGAGCCTGCCTGACGTCCGGTCCAGGACGATCGATTCTCAAACCCGTGGAGACGTTTTACTACTTGTTTTACGAGTTACAAAATAGCGGCTCGATTTGGCGGTAACATCGGTAAAATGGGTAACATTCAGTAACATAGGGAAACCGGGACGTAACTTTCGAGCTCTGATAAAAAATAAAACTTGCGATTTGTGTAAATTTAGAATAAGTAGGTAATCTATATATTTAATACGACAATTTGTCTGTCTGTCTGTCTGTCCATCCGTCGCGTTTTTCAATTTACATACATTTGCATGAAATATTCAAATATTCTTTTTTTTTTTTTTATATTTTTTATTTTTTTTTTATTATTCAAAGTTCGCCGTGATAACTAGTTCTAGTTTAATAGTAAATAGTAGGGACAAAATTGGACATTCGATAAAAGCACGTAATACTTTTTTTTGTTGTTCTTTTATGATAAATAAATATAAATGTGTAATAAACGTTTACAGTAACGTAGGATCAATTTAATAATTGACGAAGTGTGGGCGTATAATAAACTCTACTTACCTCTTTGGGGAAACGGGCGTGATTTTATGTACGTAAATCTTAAGTATAAAACTAAGTCGCTTACGTTCCCTATGTATGTATAGATCTTTAAAACTACGCAACGGATTTTGATGCGGTTTTCATCACTGGATAGAGTAGTTCTTGAGGAAGGTTTTTGTATATATAATTTATCAAGTGGGCGTCCACTAGTATTTTAGTAGGAATAGTTAGAGTAACTTGATACTAACTTTGATAAAGGTTTATTTACAAACACTGAAAGCAAAATTGTAATTAAAAGTTTAAGTGTCCTTGACACACATACAAGTTTAAACTTAGTTTGGCTACCACACGTTGCTGTTTACAGTAATTACACTAAAGGCTTCATAATACTGTTTAATCTCTGTAAAAGAGATTAATCATTCACCGAGCCTTTTTACCAACGCAGTTGGTCTCGGTTTAATATTATTATGATTTTAATTCAATGTTCCATTATAATAGAGACTATAAGAAAAGTGCCAATAGACACATTCTTTACATTGTAAGTTTTTAGCAAATTAAGTTATATCTAAATTACTTATTAGCTAAATTAAATAAATCTAACTACCTTGCAATATTCCGCCACATGCAAATTACCCAACCTCGGCCTCGCCGTGCGCCGAGCCATCGACATCTCCTGATGATGCCCCTGGTTGGGGGCGAAACACGTGTCGAAGTTCTTTATTATTTTTTGCACGATACTCTCATATTTATTCTATTTTCAAAATTATTTTTCTATTCTTTCGGTTTAAGTGGGTTTGGAGGGCGGACTTGTGCATGAATAAATACGAGAGTTGGGTAATTTGCATGTGGCGGAATATTGCAAAGTAGTTAGATTTATTTAATTGAACTATGGACTTCCGAAAAGTAACGCCTGATAGTATTAACCTTACTTATTAGCCTCAAGGCTAGATTGTAATGGGGTATGATGTCGACTGGTCGACATCATACCCGGGAGTGCATATCTCTGAAATCATGAAAATAGAGCATAAAAACATTAAGATAATTTGCTCCGCTCAACATTTGCAATTAGTAGTATGCATTGCATACCTAGTTTTAAAATATGTAGTTGTAAGATTTACCTAAACGAAAAGCATGTGAAAGTCGATAAGTATATGTTTAATTAACCAATGGATTTGCAGAAAATTTCAGTTGATCAAATTAACACCTTTTTTGTTTGTTTTTGTGTGATAGCACCGAATTTATCGACTACAGTTGTCGTTGACTGTACTGCACCTGATGACCACCAATTTTTTTTCTGAGTTAATATACTCATCTACCGATCCTACATGATCTGATCATTTTAGTCCTCATACATCCCACTACCTAGTAACCTTATTTTAGTCAACACGCGCGCCATTAATTATTTAAAAAATAATTTATGTCATTTAACAAACCACACCTCTCCCCATAACTCAAAAAATGAACATTATAAACAAATCAAGAGGTAGGGTAAAACGCCCAGTTACCGGCCGTGCCCGGGTTTTCATAGACAATATGCAAATGCGTATAATTAAATCCTCCATATTTGACGGCTAAATCTGGCAACAATTATATTTGCGCTTAATATTTTTGATGGGTGTCGACATGTAGAATATAAATAAGTTTGTATTGTATGACGAGGGTGCGTATCTCTTGTATCTTTGGAATAAAACACATTTATTGTTAATCAATTGGAGGACAATACATCATTATTTATGGTTATAGCGAACAGATATAAATGATTTTCACAACTTAATTTTGATGGCAGATTTTTGGCACGTTTTGAAGTTTTGTCTCCAATAATGAGTTATTTTACATACATTATACATATACACTGAAAAACTCAATCAGTTATATGCTGTATAGGTTTGGGTTGATTGCCGATTGCCTCTATAACAACACATACTAAAAAACCGAATATAATAAATATTTAAAGTTATGTTTTGGTACGGAATCCTTTGTGCTCGAGTCGGACTCGCACTTGGCCGGTTTTTTAAGTGTATATTCTTAATAATTTATTTTTTAAACTAGTGATTTATTTGAACGTCGACAGGTAAAAACATTATCTAAGAATTGCTAATAAAATGTTATGTCAAGTATAAATTTTCATAGTCACCTGCTACTAAGAAAATTTACGTGAAGCATACGAACCTCCACATCCGCCATGATCTCGTAAAATGTACTATAAAAAAGTCTTTTCAATTTGTTACTCCGGTGCCTAAATGTATCACTTCATAAAATTATAATTTAGTCATATTTTGGAGCGTTTGCAACGAGTAAGGACGAAAAAAATAAACTCAGATAGCTTATTTTTGCAGATGCTTTAATATAAGTGCGGCTTTTTTGAGCTAAGTTAATAAGTACGATATTCTATTAACAGCTAGGTACATAGAAGATCTACCTAGATTTTAACCTCACCTAACCTGTAACCCTATATATATTACTAGCGGTCGCCAGCGACTTTGTTTGCTCTCAAAAGACATGGTTTCTTCGTTTTTGATTTTTTTTTAAATTGGCGTTCCGCTTCTATTGATCGTAGGGTGATGTTTTATAGCCCTTTACTAACAAATAATGTTACTTTTAAAATGTGAAAGAATTTTTAAAATCGTTTAAGTCATTTCTGAGCCTAATTATTACAAAAATCTGATGCTCTGTTGATTCTATGTCCACTTGAAATAGTTTTATAAGTTCCCAATCCCATGGGAACACATTCCCAGGATAAAAGTAGCCAAGTTACTTACAACAACAGTTATATGACAGTGAATGTCGCCATTAGTTTCGTCCAGCCGTTTCGTAGATTAGCTGGTACAGATAAATAAAACCAGGAACATTTATATTTGCCACAGCATATACAATGTATCATGGATTTAAATAGTGATCTGAAACGTTTGATACTTAATTTAATTTTCACCCCAAATGCTTTCGCTATGCAGATATTCTGTTAATAAAATTCCATATAATCCCTCAGTGTAACCAAAGTGGATTTAGATTAATGACGGACTGAATTAAATGCACTGGCAAACCAATATTGTTGTATAAAACTAGAATAAAAAGTAGTAAATAAATTTTCAACTGTGTGGCATTGAAAATAATGTATCTTTTTGTGTGATATATCATCTGGATATCAAATGACATGTAATATGACGCATTAATTTGTCTTTCAGAGGGATTCGCGGAACTATATAGGTGATATTTGAAAGTTTTTTACTTAGGGGTGTACCATAATTGATGCACTTACCTTTGATGGAGGTATCAATTACATAGAGAGGTGATATAATAGTCTGATATATCTAAGACTCAAGAATCAAAGAATCAATTTCATTTATTCAGTTTAGGCACATAAAGAGCACATATGAATGTCAAAATTTTACAATTTTGTCAAGTAATATTATAAAAATACTAAATTAAGTAAGTACATAAATAACCATTAGAAAATGATTCTTACGCTGGTTCGGTAAGTTGGTTCTCCTGAGAAGAGACCAGCAAAAAACTCAGGTAGATTATCCATTTTCTTTTTTAATATTGTTTTGTTTACATTGTTACAATTAGTTTATATTGTATTATACGAGTGGCCAACAACAGAAGATTAGGGTGACCATGCATTTTTATCATTAAGATATTCGTCTACATTATAGTAGCCTTTCATCATCAAACATTTTTTAACTACTATTTTAAACTTATTAAGAGGCATGTCAACCAAATCCTGAGGAATTTTATTATAAATTTTTATACATTTGCCTACAAACGAATTACCAACTTTATGAAGTCTAATTTTTGTCATTGCCAGTTTATTTTTATTTCTTGTATTAAAATTATGGTTATCGGATTTTTTTTGAAGAGATCTATGTTCTTCCGTACATATAAGATGTTGTCGTAAACATATTGAGAAGCAACTGTTAAAATATTAATTTCTTTACCAACTTCCCACCCTTCGTTTCGATTTCGATTTTAGGGATTAACCACACTTATATAGATTTTTTCAGCTTTTTTCATGGAAAACAACGACTTCTATAGAGATCCGGATTCAGTTTTTGCGGCAAACATGTAAAATGAGCATCAAATAAATGCGTTCAGGACGCCTACTCGCGTTTACGAACAAAACTTTTAATAACGAAATTAGAACGTGGAACAAAATTGACAAATTCACACAAACTACGACCGAAATCGAAGTGTCGTTAGAACCGGAGTAAGCTTACAGAGAGGGCCAGGACTTTTAAATGTTTGTCTAAGCTTCATTCGTTGATTGTACCACTTGAGATGATCTTTGTAGGGCTTTCTATTTTATAGTATGCTTAAAAGAGTAACATACATTCATACAAACTTTTCCATTTATAATATTAGTGCAGGGAAACTAAATAATATTTTAACAAGGGCTAAGGAGTACTTAAACAATTTAAATTGCACACATTTTTCAAACTAATTCATATCTTACGTACATTTTAAAAATATTCTACATTTTAAAAAGCTGTAATAATTGCGTTGTGTATTTGAAAAATGAGTTGTAATGTGGCTATGTAATTAAAGTATGTATCTATGTTTACATGTACGAGCAAGAATATGAATGTACTTTTACAATAGAAGACTCCAAATAAAAGAGAGAGCTTATTAATGTAGACAATCCTTGGTTTACCGTTAATTATATGTGTGTTCTTTGGAAAAAAAATAAACCTTATCACTTTTTTTTGGTAGGTAATTATTTTTATAAAATACTGGCTGGTGTCTGTGGCTAGGATCGCGTGGATTAGTTTTCAGTATTAGCAAATTGTGTATGTATATCATCTGAGGATATTTCAACTTTCTAACTAACTATCACAGTTCATGAGATACAGCCTAGTGACAGTAGTCTTAGTAACAGTCTTGTTTTACCCGTAAGACACGGAATCATAAAAATGCTATTTTAAATGTTTTTTTATTTAGCTACCTGATTCACCGGCTTTTCCAACACTTTTTCCCTACCTAATCTCTGAAATTACATCGTCATCTACGTAGGGATACTTGTAAATTGTTTTCATCCCCTAACGAGTGGGCACTGGACGTCTCGTATAAATCATTTTTATTATCCACCCTCGAGCCCTGCGATTAAGGGGGGTGACTAACCATTTTGCCTACGATATACTCGTGTGCGACGTATACGAGTGATTTAAAATATGTATTTTTCTCTCTCATATTACTTTGATAACGAGGACCTATTAAGAAGAGGAGACGATCTCCAACCATCATTGGTAATTCAAATAAAATAAGAAAAAAAAAAAGTTAAAAGAGGGTCGGGCTCGGAGTGTCGTTTACTGGGAACTTATTCTGTTTATATATAAATTCCCAGTAGCAAGGCACGTTTTTAACTAGAACCAACTTATAACTTTAATTAATTAAAGCTATAATACTTACTTCTTTTATCGTCGAAGGCTATTTATCATAAGGAGCGCAGCAAGTTGCAAAAAGGTTAAAATATACATACATAATAAATGTATAAATATTTGTCCAACCTAAAATTACCTATAGTACGTTTAAATTATTAATTAACTAATTGATGTACTTACATACCTTTTGTGATACATTGATGATACACAAATGTCTTGTCAACAATAAACGACATTCCCAAACGGAACGATTAATGAAATGTCGCTGTCTTAGCTATTAAAGTGATCAAAGACTGACGTATTTACGACTGAATTGTTTGTTAACCGTATAATTAAATTATACGTATATTCGACTACAGTTATTATTGGAAATATGTTTCAAACTATACCTACGTTATAAATGGCGGCCATCTTGACAATCGTATTTTAGAACAATAATTAAATTTTTTCAAAATAAAATCTGTTGTTTAAATGTAGTATTCTTATTTCAAATTGGAAATTTGAATGAATAAGCAAAAAAATTAAGTAAGTAGGTACTTAAAATATTGACTGCAATTCGTGAAATAAATTCTCCTCGTCATTGCTGACATTTACTATAACTTCGTCAGAAAAAGCTGATTTGCTTTTGTAATTATTTAACTGTCAATGATTGCCAGATATTAAATGTCTAGTTGTAAAATTGTTTTCAGTCATCATAAGGTACCGGTACCTCTAATTTAGGACCAAAATCTCGTCAAAATATAGCACAATATATCCCGAGGGGTATGTACGCTAAGGTAAATTTCCTAGACACCCACATAATTGCCAATAATTATATTGGTCCCACAGTACAATAGGAGGTAAACAAGTCTATTTGATAATTTTAGCAAAAAAACCAACTTCAAATTGTCGGAATGGGACCAAAGTGACATGGGACCACAATGGAAGCACCAGATTTCAATTTAAAAAGAATTTTCAGAATCGGTTCACTCAATCCAAAGTTTTTTTTATAAAATACTGGCAAACATAAAAAAAAATATATGGTCGAATTGAAAATATCCTTTTTCGAGGTCAGTTAAAATCAACAAAAAATCATGTGAACTTAAATTCTAACATCGAAAACGATGTTACATACCTAGAATATAGCAGTCCGCGCAGAAAACATTCAAAATTGTATTGTAAATTTCGACGGGCAGTCCTAAAACAAACCCTAAAAGAGAAATACCCCAAGTTACTCCATTATAAACAGTTGCTCATTTCGCGGTATGACTGGCAAAACCTATAAACGATCTGTCAGTACTGCCATTAATTTACCCAGATTTATTATATGCGATGCTCACAATATGCGCCGTTACCCTATTCAACGAGCGATAAAATTCGTATAACATCCGACGCCGCTTTAGTTAAGAGTCTTCTTTTTGTTGTGCGAAGAAAAGCGGCAACGGAAAGTGAAACGAGTGAGTTTATTTTCAGTCGTCTCACAAATTGATTATGAAATGTTGAGTAGACAGTTTTTGTATTGTCTTGAAGGTGTTCGTTTTTAGATTAATGGTTTCTGTAACGATCTAAAGATAATATCTGCTCAAACGGTTGATAAGTTTAATTAGATTTATTTATGGGATGACGTTTTCTTTGTTTTTCTTTTAAAGGCAATTTCTAAACTTGTAACTTGTAAAAGAAAATGTTTTATTACATAAGGAAGGAAATAAACAGGTTGTTAGTTTTGGACAACCCTAACAGTGTTCTTGTTAAAAAGTACAGTTGGTGAAATGATAAATTATATTTTTAGCAAAAAGAAAAATGTATTACGTAATCTCCCTTGTAATTTTTATGGAGAATTTTATATGGTTATGTCCGTCAGTAAGGTTATGTTATTAAGGTTGAAACGAATTTAAAGGTCTAACAAAAATACCATAGGTAGTAGATAGTAGATCGTATTTCCGATGGCTAGTATAAGAAATTTTTTTTCAATGAATAAAATAAAATATTCCTAAATTACAATATTACAACGTAGATAGATAGTTATCATCCTTCATCTTCTTCTTTTTTTAAAAACGTGGCTCCATCGATGATCATCAATGATTTCGCCAATGTCAAGGTAATGCTTGATATTTCCCCGAAGAAGAACTAGTTACTCTGAACTAGTTCGCGGTGCTGGACAAGGAAACGTTGTTCGGTATTGTAGTTTGAGCGTTTGGGCCTGGATTTTTGCCCAGCGCCAGAGGTAACCTAAAAGGCAACCAGCCACGCGCTCCGCAAAAACCCAAGTCCGATACGCCTCTTAGGAATTTGTATGAAAAACTCAACAATGACGTCACTATTATGTAGCGTCAAATCCGTAACTATTAGTGATTCAATTGATGATTAAAAATAAATAAAATAAAGGTAATAAGATTTATTTACAATAAGAATAACAATTTACATAATTATGTACAAAAAATATTTACACTACAAAATGTCGTTTGAAAATTCCTCCGCGTCATTGCTGACTGGGAAGATTCCCAGATAATAAGATTGTATACAATATATATGTACATACTATGGGATTCTTTATGTAGTAAATACATTTAAATTATTTATTTAAGCTATAGGCATACCTTCACTATTTATCATAAATATTGGTTATTCAAATTCTTTTGAAGATTAGATTTTCTATTGGAGATTACTTACGAAGAAATATAATACCGCCGTTATAAATACACTGTAAGGGTAATATGATAGATTGAAAACTCAATCCCGTAATATTGTTGATAACCAATTTGGCGTCAGACTTAAGGGACGGGTAAACTCATCCTTCACAAGTGACGTACACCACGAATATGACATCTGAACAGGATCTGACCATACAATTTGTATGGTAACGAATACACTGGTCACGTCACCGCGGTAGATTCGCGTGTTCCCATGCTATCCCACGCGTACGACGCTGTCACACACGTTTAAATGTAGCGCGTAGATAATGTAAACGTCAAACATCGTAAGAGGTAGGACCAGTGTGTCGCTGTTTCCCACGTCGCGTGGCATATGTGAAGGACCAGTGTGTTTTAAGCTTTGGCCATACCTCACCGAGATGCCATGGCTACGTACTCTGGCTCAGTCTTAAACAGTTCTGACTTAGAAATGCCCAGCAAAGTACGGCGACGCTCCAGCTTCGGTACTGGTAGTAAATTGGGAACTTTAAAAATAGGATAATAAATTATCGTGTCTACCAAATAATTAAATCCTATTATGTAGACTTGTAGACCAATATTATGTACACTGACGCTCTGTCAAAAGATCGTTAATCTACTCAACATTTATGGGGAATTTTACTTAATGAAAAGTTGCAAGGTAATATAAATCTGCATAAGAACGGCTTCGTTTCTTTTTATGGAAATGGGCATTTTGTACTAGTATCGTAGGATAGTATATTTTATCGGTGGCATTGATTACTTTGTGTTACTTCTTCCACTCCTTCTTTGAGTCTCTCTTTCATTAGTAACTTATCAATCTTTCTTTATTTACAGAACCTCGGTATGAAACCGCGTACGCGTGTGAGGGGAAAACGTTGAAAATTGGATGCAGGGAAGGCTCCGTCATACATCTAATTAGGGCAAATTATGGAAGATTCTCAATTACGATATGTAACGACCATGGAAACACAGACTGGAGTGTCAACTGTATGTCAACGAAGAGTTTACGAGTGTTACATAGCAGGTAATTACTTCACATACACACAAACTCACACCCACACAACTATAGTAATTGTTTTTTTTATTTGTGGGGTTAATTTCGCTTTTTATGGTTCTGCACCGAAAGGGTTAAACGAGAACCCTATTACTAAGACGATGATGTATTTATGTTGCCATTATAACAACAAATACTAAAAAAACATAATATAATACATATTAAAGGGGACTCCCATACAATGAACGGGATTTTTTGCCGTTTTGGTACGGAACTTTTTGTGCGCGAGTCCGGCTCGCACTTGGCCGGTTTTTGTTTACTTTCGCTTGATTAAAAATTTCGGTTTTTTTGCAATGAAACACCATAGTAATTTAATTTGTATATTGTTTTTTTCATCATAAGTTATATTATATGTATATTGGTTATTGGATATATAGTACATAATCGTCTTGCTGAGTTTGTTACTGTAATTAAACTTTTGTAGACGTGCAACTAACGAGCAATAATTAGAACACCTGCAAATATTAAATTCACATAATGTCTACAAAAACTACAAAACATATACGTATTTTACATAAAGTATCGTATTCCAAATCCTTTAAGCGTAGCGTTTCTTGAGTAAATTGTATATTAAACTCGTAAAAATAAAATACATTTACATATTTTGCCATCTTCCTTAACATTTAATACGTGTCAATGGACCGTTAGATTGATGTACCCCTTGTTAAAATCGTATTATATCTGAAAGACTGCGTCTGATACAAACGCAATGGCGATCACTTGTATATTTGTGAAGACTGGCAACTTTTTAGTTGCTGTTGTGTTGTTGAAGCCAATTTAAAAATATTTTAAGTTGCGAAACGGTGAATATATCTTTGTCTCATTCCAGGATTTTACCTAATTTCAACTAAATCTTTTCAATGGTTCTGACAACCATTCAAATCTATAACTTTTATTATTAATAGTGTATCTAAACATTTTTATTGTAAATGAGTTTACAGATTTATTTACAATAAGAATTACAATATACAAAATAAACATAGACTAAAAATATTTACACTACCAAGTATCGTTTAAAAAATCCTCCGCGTCATTGCCGACTGGGAAGGTTCCCAGAATGCTGGCTGTGTTGCCACGTTGGATGGCCAGAAAATAGCCAGCCTTCTGGTCCTGAGAAGCATCGATTAGGCGTTTAGCAATGTCTCTATAAAGGCGGCGAGCACTCGGACCCCATGACCCCAGTGTCTCAACCCCAAACGGCTCAAATATGTAATCACCTGCTAGGTTAGCATATTTACGCCGTTTAAGGCCTTCAGCCGATGCAGCAGCAGCGCCGGCACATCCGGATGTGCTTGGAAGGTGTGAAGGTGCTAAGGTGTCAACGCATGTAGCGTCCCACACCAAAGGCCTTCCCATCTTCCACGGTAGTTACGACATACCGTCCGGTCTCTTTCCATCGCTTCGTGCTAAACCATTTGGTTCACGTACGGCTGGAAGACCTGCGGTGGAAAGAGCCCTACGAATTATGTCGTTTAGAATAGCGTGCCGAGGTATACGACCTGCGCTTCTGCTACAAGAAAGGCCATGGTGTCCCAGATTATCGACGGCTACTCCACAGGTGCAATGATGCGGGGATACACAAGGTGTACCCAGCCGAAGGCAAGTGGCAATGCGGAAGGTTGTGTCGTCCAACAGTGTACCGATGTTGGGCGATGGGAGCGCCTGGATCCATAACCCTGACTCCCCATTCTCCAACAGCTAGTAGGCGTGCACGCTCTGAAATATTGACAGAAGTGTCAATTAGTGTATTAATTCTCAATTTACAGAGCGGTGAATCCCACAGTCGCTGTGAGCCTAGGTGTGAGGGCAGGTCAGTGTCGGGGCAAGACATCCTCCAAGCATTTATGGCATCGGTCTTGCATCGCACCTCGGGATCAATCAGTGTATTTGACAAAATTTTCCTAACTCATTCTTCGGTGCTATGGACCGACGACAGAAATGCTGGCAGACTGACATTTGTGACTCTACGAATACCTAGCCCGCCCAAGCGAACTGGAAGAGACCCTTGGACCCAGGCCCGGTCATTAATATTTACATTTAAAATTTTACACAAAGAATTTTGTATTAAGTTGTCTAGTCTGCCCAAAATTTCTAAATTTTTCCAAAATTGTCCTGAACGGAGGGCATGTGTAAATTTGGGTACGAAAAGACAAAAACGAAGAATAGTGAAATCTGAATGAATACTGATATTACATAGACTATCAATAACCTGATCAAAATTTTGAATTTTTTCCTCGATAAAAGTGGAAAAGCCATCTTCTAAAATCGGGGACCCTAAGAGGCCTAAAGAAGTTTTGTCCAAAACTTTTATGTTGGGGGCCAAACAGTTGAATTTGGAGATTGTTGTTAATTTATCTGTGTTTTCAGATATAAAAATCTCACATTTATTTGGGTTCAGTTCTAAGCCAATTGACTGAAACTCGTTCTTTATTAGGGCTAAATCTTGTAAAACTGTATCTACTTTTCCCCCTAAAGTCCCGTCGTCTAAGTACCAAATGTTGAATTTGGATTTTATTTTTTGAATTATTGGGTAAAATTAATGTTTATTAAATACTAGCTGTTGCCCGCAGCTCCACCTGCGTCTTATAGTTTTCTTGATCCTGATATCCAAGAAACACAGTCATTACTACCTAAAAACGTAATCTCTGCAATGCGTATTTGTTTTGTAAAACAAATAATATTACAACACCTTAAATGAAACAAACCTTATGTTAAGATGAATAAACAGTTAAGCCGTTTCTGAGATTAGCGTGTTCAAACATACAGACAAACAGACAAAAATTCTAAAAACCATTGTTTTTGGTTCTATTGCGTTTATAAATCCCCCATACAACAGTTTCTCTATTATATCTTAGACTAGTGGTCGCCCGCGACTTCGTCCGCGTGTTAATTTGGATTTTTTCCCGTTCCCGTAGTATCGCGCACTCGGTATGTCATCGTCGCTTCCTTCTTCCTTCTATCTATCTTCTATATATCTATATATATCTATATATATATATATATATATATATAGATATATATATAAATATATATATATATATCTTATCTATCTTCTATCTTCTTCCTTCCGTCATATTTTGAACAATTCACACAATATCTTTATAAATTGTAGCCTATGTGTTATTCTGATGTAATATAATTGTAAAGTTTCATCAAAATCCATTCAGTAGTTTTTACGTGAAAGAGTAACAAACATCCATCCATCCATACATACATACTCACAAACTTTTGCGTTTATAATATTAGTAGGATGTACAGACACCGACCACTTACAATTATATTACCTATATGTAAGTACCTAATCTGTTTGTTTGTAATTTGTAATCTGTTTTAAAATCATCAGCTTAAATCAGTTACGATGGCGGTGTAATATGATTCTGCGGTTTTATACTAAACTGATAGGGTATGCAAATATCTCGCGTTCAACATTTTAAGGTATTTTGGGAAGTTAATTATTTATAGAAAATATCTGAGAGCGGTTTCCAATAACTCATACATATTTAATATGCTAATACATATAAACCGCTAAATCAACACAGTTGAATTTAAATTATTAACTAAATAATAATAAATAAATACGTTAGAACAACTCACACAACGCCATCTAGTCTCAAACTAAGCAGAGCTTGTGATATGAGTACTAGATAAACTGTTATAAATACTTACATACATTTTTTTTGTAAATACATACATATTAATATATTATACATAGGAAACACCCAGACTTCGGTACAAACGTATGTGTCATCACACAAACTCTGTCCCGACCGGGAATCGAACCCGAGACTCCGGCGTCGAAAGCGGATGCACTACCAACCACGCCACCGAAGAAGTCAACTGTAATGAATGATTGTAGATAATCTTGAACTCAAAACTTAGTTCCTAAGTCAGATTTGCAATCCTAGTAACCTCTTAAAACAACCAAAGATTGAAGACCTCGACTGGAATGAGACAGTCGAAAATCTTCATTAAGGGCATGGATAAGAGAACGACGAGTCATATCATGAAACTCCCTAGAGGAAACATGAGAAGTCATAACAGGACACTGTCGACTAAACAGACACCTGACAGTGATAGAAGTAAAAACCGACCCGAAATGCCCGGAGTGCATGGACAGCGATGAAACAAGCTTCCACCTGCTGGCTGAATGCCCCATGTACTCATTGATCAGATGGGAACTCCTAGGGTCCGACAGACTATACGAGGAAGACATTAGCAATCTGAAGGTGGAACAGATAATAAGATTTATTAAGGACACAAGAAGATTCGACGGGGGGCCGTGAGAGCTGGATCAACCACACTCTCCCCAAGGGGACAACTGGGGAAATTAACGAAATGGCCCGCAAGAGTCGCGGGTGGATTGTCCGTCCGGCTGCCGGCGTCCCCGTTGTAAAAAAACCTCTTGCAAGGGAATACCGAAGTCTTTGAGCAATAAGGGCACATAAGAAACCACTCAGTGTAGTTTTGCCAGTAAGATACCTATCTCGGTGATCATAAGGACATTAAAAACAAGTTAAAAGTGGTCACAAAGGGATGTATCTTTAAATATAATAATCAAGTTAATAGACTTAACCCAGTTCCGAGCCTTGAAATTTATTTCAGAATGCAATTTAAATTTCCTAAACGATTTAGTTCCACGACACCTTAAATAAACAGGGCGATAATTTGTTATCCCGAGGCTATCCGGAAAGTGCCGAAAATTGACGAAAATTTAATATTCGTGCGTTCATCCAGTTACCCGCGAGATTGCCAATAAACTGCACGGACGCGACCCCCTAACTCACCCAAATGACGGCGAAATTGATTGTAGCGTCACATAACAAACTACCTGGATTGCAAATTTTACCATTAAATTTTCTACTGGCCTTGAAAAAGTTGGCTGATAAACACAGTAATTCGTTTACTCTAGTAATTACGAAAGATATTTTTACACATATGGAGGATACTTGACGGCAGAAGGTTTACAGCCTATGGTATTTTTTTCCGAAAATTAAAATTCTGATCAATCTTTACGAAACTGACCATCATAAGTAACAATACAGTACTTACTAAAAAAATCACAATTGCTTTTATTAAAATGCCAAAATCATACTCAAATGTATTTGTATTTATGTAATTCCAGATGTAGTATGCACCAGAACTGCAGCATATTAGCGAGTACGAATATGTTCGGTGACCCATGTCCCAACACGTTGAAATATCTTGAAGCTCACTACCAATGTGTACCAGGTTAGTACCTTCTCAGCTGCATAGAATGTATCTTCTAAGATATTCATAAATTACACTGACAGTCCCTCCATCAGCACAAGTTGGTATATCAAGCTACCCACGCGGCGAACACCACGTACAGTATGATCCCACGGGTGACCGGAAACCTCTTCCGTAATATTATACAGATGATGACATTTTCCATAGGTTTTTCTGTTCCATAAGAACTCGAGGTCACTAGAACTGGATTTGTATGATTCTTGGAATAACGCTCCACGGATGACCATCATCCAAAACATTTTTTGCTTTATTCTCAACATTAAAATTGAGCTGATTACCGTGTTTAGACCCCGGAGTATTGCATTCTATTGTGACCTTATTTTGGACACTAGGTCTAATCAGAGTGGTTTGCTGGTCTGTAACACTTGCATAGGCTGGTTTTGGTACCTTCTTATCTTGGCAAGGAAATACAAAAAAGCATCGATATCCGCATAAAAGCGTAAAACTTAAATGCGGTTCTATATCCGCTTCGTATTTGTGACTATAAGATTTGTATATTCTTTGCATATGGATTTGATGGTCTTGTCTCCATATTTTGTTTACATTTTAATTTATTCAACGGGTAATTCTCAATTCCAGCGTCAACGACCAGTACAACAAACCGGCCATCACCTCCATGGTTGATCACATCACAACCCACAGTATGGCGGTCAACAGTACCACCAGTTCAGAAAAACCCGGTACAAACCCAACAAAATGAGAGGAAGAAACCCACAGTGATCACACCCCCAACCTTCAGGCCACATATCACGTTACCACCAGAAGTTAAACTTGGAGACGTTGGTGTCAAGGTCAGTATCACGCATCAGACCTCGAAAAGAAATTACTCATAAAAAGCTACCAATTTTAGTTTTGAAATTCTTGACGTTAATAATTATATTCCACTATTGTTTTGTTTCATTAATTTTAACTTCATAGGCTCCGCACTATGGTTAATAATTTTCGTCAGCTTTGTACACATATTTCCATGAAAATGTATTCTGTAAACTGGTCGATATTCAAAACTGTTTGACGCTTTTACTAGAAAATCTTCGACACTATGATCTGACTAGTGTATTTTTCAGAAGATCACTACTAGACAACCGGAGTCGTCATCAGAAAAAGGGCTGCCTCAAATTCCTCGGGAGACCATACTTGAAGTCCAGCCGGATGTGCAGAAAGCAGTAGTACTAGTACAGAACTCTAGGGGTGACAAACCAAAGGAGGAAGAACCTAGTAAGACATCCCTACATTTTATGCTTTTTTTGTTCAGATTACATACCCACATTATGCCTGTTTCCTCAAAGAGGCGATTTTTATTGTCAGAGTAGTTTGTCAGGTACACGACGTACAGGTGATCTTGACTTGGGACCTTAAGATCTTGCTGGGACCCTTTTTTGTAATGAAGGGAAGGACGAAAAGAGGGATATTTTCGTACTTGTATGAGTGTTGCTAGCCTTCTCATACCCGTTATGCTGTTGTAATATTATGTAATTAATATTTCAGCTGTTACAGAAGGCAGTTTAGATTGGCCATCAAAAGACGAAGACCTGCAACCTACGTCACCTCCGCCGAAAGACAGTAAACCGGACACGGATATTGTGGACGATTTTGATAGAACTTTTTGTAAGTGTCAAATGTCATAGTTATTTTTCATTTAAGCTCATATGTCCTCATGTGTACTTTTGGGACCATACAAAACAAAGTCACGATTTCGACAGCTGTTTTTGGGTGCTTGGCGTATATTTACCAGAGCCGTCTGTCAGTCTGTCAAAGTTGCACCGCTTGCAGATGATGATGTCTTAGGTGCCTTTCAACTAGAGATGTTCCATGCTACTTTGCTATGGATACGTTTGACATCCACTAATCATATTCCAGCACGACATAGCACAATCATTTTATAGGTCCCACAAGCACACCCTCGCAGCACAGCTACATAGCACATCTCTACTCGAAAGGCACCGGCTATGGAGAATTCACCTAATTTTTTGAAATTGTTCTTCCAGCCACCAGCTCAATACCAAATATAGGTCGTCGATCGTACTGTCCCCAAGTGTCAGCAAGAGGGCTCAACTGGAACTGGACGTTAGCTAACACGTATGCGGTACAACCCTGTCCTGGAGGTGCCACAGGACTGGCTAGGTGGAAGTAAGTATAAAACTTATTAATGTTAAGGTTCAACAATGCATTCCCATCAATGCAATTACTAACATATCGAGAAGAATAGCAGTAAGGAAAGACTAACAGTACCTAATCATTTTGGCAAAAAAACCGACTTCAAATTACCGGAATGGGACTAAATTGAAATGGGACCACTCGGGACGCATAGCTTTTAATTTAAAAGAATCATAATCGGTTTATCCAGGCAAACAAAAAAAAACACAATTAATTGAAATAAGAACCTCCCTCCCTCCTTTGGAAGGTTAAAACAGTAGTGACGGTAGTTAAAGTTAGTTTATTTTAAAAATCATGCTTAGGAGTTGGCAGATGTGTTTATGACTCACGGTGATGGTCACTATGACCGTGCCAAATTTCAGAAAGATCGGTCCAGTCGTTTAGGAGGTGTTCGATAACGAACGAAATACACGAGTCGTCTAAGAAAGAGCTTCGTAAACTCCGCTCAATAATAATGTCAAACAATTTTCCTTTCACAGATGCACCCTAACCGTTCACCAGTACTTGGAGGAAGAGCGTCCCAGGAAACGAGGCACGGGTCTACCTTCAGGGGAAAACTATCACGACCTGGGACTCGAACCCACTGATAGGCAAATGGAACTTATTAGAAGACTGGGCTCTGAAGCGTTACTGAAAGGTAATAAATAATCCTACTCGTAATGTCTGAAAGGACTAAATGTCACGTGAGTCAAAAAAAGGTTGCAATTTGCGAGCCATTGTGATTCATGTCACAATTTGACATTTTGTTTCCTTCCAGCCATTGTTGATTTCAATCATTAAGGTTCTATATCATATAGAGGGCAGAATTGACGCAGGTTGGATGAAATGGCGGCAGGTCATAGCCACTATATGCGACCCCCAATTTCCTCCGAAACTTAAGGGGAAAATTTACAAGACTGTCGTCAGACCTGCCGTTCTGTATGGACTTTCATGTGTGATGAAAGAAAACTGCATGTAGCGGAAATGCGAATGTTAAGATGGATGTGTGGTGTAACAAGGATGGATAGAGTAAGGAAAGAGTATATTAGAGGAAGTTTGAAAGTTGCACCAGTGAATGAAGAAGTGAGAAGCGAACGAAAGTATAAAACATTGTTCAATATTGTATAAAACACAAAGTGTAAAATTTGCATGCCGTGAACTATCTGGCGAACCATGATCGCGACCCTAGACAGTTAAGAACATCTATGTCTACCATGTTTCGAGCGAATAAACTATTCTATTCTATTCTATTCTATTCTATAACGACTATCATGGTATGGACATGTTATGAGAAGAGAGGAAAGCAATGTGGTAAGAAAGGTGCAAAGTATGAATGTAGATGGCCTGAGAACTCGAGGTAGGCCCAAGAAAAGATGGATAGAATGCGTGAAAGAGGATATGACCAGGAAAGGAGTGACTGAGGAGATGACGTGTGACAGGGATGTATGGAAGATGAAAACACGTTGCGCCGACCCCAAATAATTGTGATAAGGGCAGGCACACGTTTTCTTGGTGGCGAATATTAAGCTGCTCTGATATAGGTTGTCCAATATATGTTTGCATTCCACTAGGGGCGCCAAATTACATTAAAACACGTCAAACACAAGATCTCAGAACAATTATTAGTCCCATTTTTTGCCACGCAACAACCTAAACAGGGAAGCTGTAATGACGTTACGTCGTTTGACTGTTCTGACGTGCAGAGTGGTTCAGACCGATTCACATCGGTTATCAGCGCTCTATACATAGTACACAGATAGTATACATACGTAGTATAGAGATAGTTGCCCTAAAATTTCAATGTGGTCATGTGACTTGAGATTTTCTGCAATATCCTAGATATAGGGCCACCCAGTGTTATCTATTAGTATTCTTAATTTTTAGTTATCAGATTTTCAGCATCGGCATTAGTTCTGTGGTCATTTTTTTATTTAAGAAAAGGCTTTATATTTACAAATAAGTTCGAAATTTAAATAAAACCTCCGATTAGTTACCTCCTTGGTTGCAATGTATCGAAGTATAAGATCGTTCTTTTTTTTTCAATAAATTTGACGTTGTCTAATGAATTGTTGTTTAGGTCGTGATGGTGACTTCATGGAACACATGATAGACTACCGGGGTTCGGTGCCCGCGTCAGATTCGCCAACCAATCACAATCAACTTACAACCGACTATATTTATAGTAAGTAACTATTGAATCCCACAAACATCTATGGAATTTGTTTGGTGGAATGCACAAATCTCAGGAACTGCTGCTTTAATTAAAAAAACTTTTTGAAATAAAAATGTATATAAAAAATTGACACAACAACCGACTTTTACCGGTATGGAACCAAATTGAAATGGGACCACGTAGGAAGTAGTGGGTTTCATTTGAAAAATTAAAAAATTTCATTAAGAACAAACATAAAAAAATTCGAAATTCGAAATTGAGAATCTCCTCCTTTTTTGGAAGTCGGTTGAAAACAGGCGTTAATTACACCCCCATTGACACAGTCACTTTGTAGGTACCACGTAATAAAGGGCGGCTCTAGTACTTACCCCTTGTAATGAGGTGCCCCGCGTACAGGCGAGGATGACTTTCACCTTAGACATGTTAGGGCGTTTCCTCATTCACCGAGCCTTTTCCCAACTCAGTTGGGGTCGGCTTTCCATTCTAAGATCTTCAATAAATTCCGTGGAGCGACTGCCACCTGACCTCCACAACCCATGGGCGATATCGAAGTTCTACAGTTAAAACGGTCGGATATTTGATTTAGCGCTCCAACTACCCCTAACGACTGACATAGATGTTTGTATGACAACCGGGACCGACGGCTTAACGTGCTCTCCGAGGCACGGAGGGGTCTCGGTGTCTTAAGAAATGGTCACCCATCCTAAGTCCGGCCTGAGTAGATGTTTCTTAACCTTTGCAATGTGTTAACATTGTCGGTTACCACTAGACTACGAGCGGCAGTTATTCCGGGTAGTTGAAGCTCTATAAAATCCGACGGGTCGCTGCATGGAAAATATCGAAGTTCAGCCACATCGCAGTTAGACTGGTAAAATCAACCTCAACTGAGTTGCGAAAAGTCTCAAGTGGATAGTAATTATAATATAATATTCATGTCTTTTTGCAGCCGACTCAGTACCAGAATGGCATGGAGACACACCAGATCTTAGTGAATGTCGCTCCGTATGGTTGAACAGTTTGGAAGCGAGGGTCAGAGAAGGGGAATCCTTGCTCAGCATTAGCAATGACTTGGCTCAGGTATGATGATAATGATTACTACTTATTTCTGTATTTCAAAGCAATACACACACACACACACACACACACACACACACACACACACACACACACACACACACACACACACACACACACACACACAGAGATATCACGCCTATATCCCCGAAGGGGTAAGCAGTGGTGCATAACACACCCACAATTTGCCCGTTTTTTAGTCCCACATAATAGGGGGCAAGCCTATTACCGTCATCGGGCATATTTATAATGGGTTATGTCCAAAATGGCCGAATCAATTTAATAAAAAGTATCAGCTATATTGTAATTTTGGAAAAAAATTGAAACCTGCCTTGCGATGTAATGTTGATTAAAGGCAACAAAATCTTACGTGCCAGCCGCTATAGCACAGCCAATTAAAGTCTTGGACGTCTCGGACTGTATTTCCAAGCAATGAGTTTGCTTAAATTATTTAGATAGAAATTATAAATCACAAATTGGGGTGGCTTTGATTAAGTTTAGGAATAAATCGTTCTCTATTTTTTTGTAATTTGAGACAACAGCTTAGGAAAAAAACTGAATAATCGTTTTTTTGAGTACAGTGCATACAAACTTAAAAAAAAATTAAAAGTATAACCATTTTGCAGAAAAAAGTCGCTTATCAACCTCAAACGGTCAGTGGGGTCCCTTTGATACCATCTGCTTTTTTAATCGTATTTGAAAGTAACCCGTAAAAGGAGCAAATCATAGAAAAAAAATATTTTTTTCTATCAATACTTTATGGGTTATTAATAGTTCAATTAATTTGGGGTGACATTGATAACCTGGGGTAATTTGATTAGTGATGAGGGCAGTTAGGAGGATCCTCCTCCTAACTGTAATTTTAGGTTAAATCAACATTCAAATAACAAGTTTTATATTAGAGAAATATTTATTTAGGTAGTATGTATCTATATAGTTTAAAAAAATATTTAAAACGTAACCAAAAGACTAAAATATTATCACAATCTTCACAAATCAGACGTTTTATTTGGTAATTTTTTCGACCTCTAACTGTTCTGCAGTGTAATTTTTGTAATTTCTTGAGCCCAGATTTTTTGTAATTTCGCACCATGTTTATTCCTGTAAAGAGAGGTGACTTTGATAAGCAAAATAAAACCTGTACAAATCGAAAGCGGCATGCAACGGGGCGACTTTGATTTCTATCAATATCGCCCCGTTGAAATTATCAAAGTATATAATAACTTTAACAATAATAACCTCAAAAATCTTGCAAAAATTAAATATGTGAAATTCTGAACATAATCACCATAAACCATGAAATGTATAGACATGGTGGTGGACAAGCTCAAAAAGAAAATAATAGTAGTTATTTGCGGTTATTATAAGTTATTATGACCATGATTTACTTACATGAATTGGATGTAACTTCGAGAATTATTTGCCACCTTCTCTGATGCGTCTGCGCTTTGGGAATGAATGACAATATGGCTGAAATATCAGTTCTACCAACACCAAAAAAAATATTAGAACGCGTTCGGATATTTCATGAGATATTTAGGTAAAAGTAAATTTTTTTATGCTATATATGCTATCATCAAAGTCACCCCATCGTTCTAAAGCCACCCCATTTTACGGTACTGAAATGTCTTCGGCAGGATTCCAGCAGGTGAAATCCAACGCTAACCTTAATAGCGCGATCTAGAAATTATAATATGAAGCAAAGATTGGATGATGTCGGTATTGGTCATCGTAGCTCAGTGGTCAGAGCATTCGCCTTGTTATGGAAATACCGTGGGTTTGACTCCTGCCGATGACATTTTTGTATTTGTTGATTTATAATTTCCATCTAAAGATTACTACTTATTAAACTGTAATTTTTAGACCCTTCTCTTTTACCTGTCTTTTGGAACCCATCACCAATCTAATTTTCCCATCAGGTGACATCTTCAAAAACCCTATACGGAGGCGACATGATGACTACAACAAGCATTATGAAGAAACTCGCTCAGAGAATGTCCCAGAATGTTCGAACCTTCGAGGACCCTAAACATAGGGAGGCTTTAGTCACGGATATGCTGCTTGGAGTTATAAAAACAGGTAAAAACAACCGAATTCCGAGTTTATAACCGACTCAAAAAAAGGAGGAGGTTCTCAATTTGACTATATATTTTTTTATGTTTGTTACCTCATATCTATCGACTGGGTAAACCGATTTTTTTTAAATTTAAAGGCCCATTTCAATTTGGTCCCATTCCGACTATTATTTGGTCCCATTTCGGTAATAGGGGCTCGTGGTCTAGTGGCAACCAACAATGTTAACACATTGCAAAGGTTAAGCAACATCTAGTCAGGCCGGTCTTTGGATGAGTGACCATTGTTTAAGACACTGAGACGGAGGTCCGTCTTTCCCATTAAGCACAATGGGCACTTGCCCAGGGCCCCGCGATGGTTAGGGGCCCCCTACTTCCTGCGACAAACTTTAAAATTTCAAACATCTCCCTTAAAATGTCTACCATCCCTGGCTCTATTGAAAGTTTTATTATAATTTGAATTAGGTATGTAGTGCTGAAGCCACTTGGGTGGCCAAAGTCCGTCGGCGCCACAGGAATTCTACCTTGGACGATCGGCAATTAACGTAGGGGGCGATGCGACTTTAAGGGGCTACTTAAAAAAAAATAGGGGCCCCATTATCCTACCATGCCCAGGGCCCCGGCCTTGCTGAGACCCCTCCGTGCCTTGGAGAGAACGTTCTCGCGTTGGTCCCGGTTGTTATACGAACATCTATGGCAGTCGTTAGGGGTAGTTGGAGCCCTAAATCTAAAATCCTCGCGCTCTAACTACAGAACTTCGATATCGCCGTTGGGTTGTGAAGGTCAGATGGCAGTCGCTTCACGGAAAATATCGAAGTTCAGCCGAATCGCAGTTAGACTGGAAAGCCGACCCCAACTGAGTTGGGAAAAGGCTTGGTGAATGATGTCGGTAATAGGAATTCGGTTTTTATGTCAACGTTTGACGTGATTTATCTACAGCAATTTCAGCAAAATATGTTTTGTTCCAGGTTCGAACCTTTTGGAAGAGTCCCAACGTTCGTCCTGGGCAGATCTGAACGTAGACGCTCAGTCCAGGGCTGCTAGTGCTCTGCTTACCCAACTAGAAGAGAACGCGTTTCTTCTAGCAGACGCTATTACCAAAGAGAAAACTATATTACAGATTGTTAAGAATATTTGTAAGTATTAAATAATTAATTTACTAATAATTAATTAAACACACACACACTTTGACATATCACGCCTATATCCCCGAAGGGGTAGACAGAGGGGTAAGTCTATTGCCGTCACCGGGTACATTTATAATGGGTTATGTCCAAAATGGCCGAATGAATTTATTAAAAAGTAGCAACTACATTGTAATTTTGAAAAACAAATTTGTGAAATGTTGATTAAAGGCATAAAATACTTACGTGCCAGCCGCTATGGCACCGCCAATTACAAGTCCTGAGCGTCTCGGACTAAATTAAAATCCTGGGCGTCTCGGACTTTATCTTTCAACCTGCAGAAATAGTGTAATATCGGTCTTGGTTGTTTGAAAATATTTTATTTTTATTTTCTAAGTAGGTGTTAAATGCACCTCTACCTACCCCTTTGGGGATGGCGTGATTATATTATTACGAATGTTTGTATCAATTTTGTTACGAACTAATATAACCCAAATTGGATAAACTTCCTCGTTTATAGAGTTTTTCTTTTCATTCTAGCATTTCATTTTATATTTGTATTTTGTATATTACTTGTTTTATCGTGAAATAATAAAGCATTGCTCTCTTTATTTATTTCTAAACTCAACTTCTTAGGAGTCAGTTGACAAATAAATAAAATATTCAAGATAATTCCAAGATATTTTCCTTCTCAGGTCTATCAGTAAGAGTGTTGGAAGTCAAGAACGTAGAAGACGAGACTTTCCCTTCAGCCATCGCCCAGGAACAGTGGAAGGGATCTGAAGACAGTATCATCATACCTAAAGCTGCTTTACTCGGTAAGTGTTATTTTTATATCTAAGATCTAAGACTTGTAAAAATCTATAGATATCTAGGTTATTTCATCTAACGTAATTAATTCAGGACCTCAGACCTAACTCTACATTTAAGTCAGGGCTATAACCCAACCCAGTTAGGATCGGCTTTCCAGTCTAACTGCGATGCGGTTGAATTTCGATATTTTCTGCGAAGTGACATTTGACAGTGACGGTTGTGTCACTGTCAAATGTCTGGCGATGTCAAAATTCTGACGGCTTCAAATAACCATAACGACTGCTATAGACGTTCGTATGACTATGGGACCGAAGGCTTCCGAAGGTACGGAAGTAGTGTCTTAAGAGACCATTTCTTACCCATCCTAAGATCCTGGCTTAGTATTGCTTTACTTTTGTAATGGGTTAACCTATTCGGTTAGACTCATTGAGGGACTCGTCTTTTTCAGTGATTGTACTTTGCGAGCGAGTGATCTTTACAGTGATGACGTCACGGAGCGATTATTGTGATAAGGTTCTCACAACGTGCGCGGCGTATATGTATCGACATGTTTTTCTGGTGAAATATGGTTGTGCAATATGCCTTTGCCTACCTAACGGAAATAGGTGTGACTGTATGCTTGATGAAGTTTAATAATAATGTATTTGCTTGCAGAAAATCGCCAAAATGACCTAGTGCGTATAGTATTCTTCGCGTTCGACCGCCTCGAAGAGATTCTACCGCCGACTTTCGGGAAAAGTCCAAGGTTCATCGCCTTCACAGCTGATTCTGGGACCATGTCATCAACAAGCATGAATTCTGATAGAGAAAAGAAGAATATAACTAAAGTTTTGAACTCCAAGGTGATCTCAGCAAGTTTAGGCAACGGCCGTCATATTGAACTATCTCAAACTGTTCGCATCACTATGAAGCACATTTTGACAGAAAATGTTACAAATCCCGCTTGTGTGTTTTGGGACTATACGTTGCAGTAAGTTTGCCTATAATATTGACTTAACTATAATATAAGAGCTTTTATAATGACTCGAGCTGGCATCCCTTCAACTAGTTGAAAGAAGGCAGAAAGAAAAAAATATTTATTACATCAAATTCGGATATTTTGACGTAGTTGACAAATGTCACTAGCACTAGTGACGTGTGTAACTAGTGTCAGGACGTGCGTGGCAAGGGTATACTACAGGTTGACAAGTATAAGTTGGTGTTCTAATGGGGGAACCACATTACATTGGAAAACGTCAAATACAAGATTTCAGAACAATTATATAAGTTTTTTTTTGTATTTTAAAGCAATGAGTTTGCTAACCTAACCTTAATAGCGCGATGTAGAAATTATGAATATGATATGAAGCAAAAATTCGATGTCGTCGGTAGTGGTCATCGTAGCTCAGTTGGTCAGAGCAGTCCCCCTGTTAGGGAAAGGCCGTGGGTTCGAGTCCCGCCGATGACATCAGTTTTTGTGATCTATTTATAATTTCTTTCTTAATATTTTAATTATATTAGTTAAATTTATGCCATGCGCCAACTGTACTGGGCAAGCTGCACTATCGTTCGACATTCACGTTTCCTATCCATCAATACGTAGAAAAACCTACTTAATTAAAAGATACATAGCTTTAGCGACTTTTGGGCGATTGGATGTCATTGCCACTATTAATCCCACAGCAAATCATTTGGACCCAAAACCAGCCAAACTTTTTTACGTGATGTTAATGTTTATTTTATTTCACAGCGGCTGGTCTCCAGAAGGCTGTACTGTTGAATGGTGGAATTCTACACATACTGGTTGTGCCTGCTCGCACTTGACCAATTTCGCTATCCTCATGGACGTGCGGGGAATCCCCCTCGGGAGTTTCCACGAACTAGCCTTGCAGACTCTCACTTATATTGGCTGTGGGATATCTACGGTGGCTTTGGCCGCTGCTATCATTATTTTCATGTGTTTTCGGAATGGAAAGGTAATATTTTTTACTTTATATATTATTTTAAATAAAATAACAAGAATAAAAGAGCTTACATCAGTTAAGTGAAGTACGCTTTCCATTTATGCTGTCGGTTATTGGCGGGAACTATCCTTTAGAACGTCGTGTCAGTACAGCCTTTAGGTTTTAGTATAAGACTCCTTTGCATAGTTTTCTCGTCCTTAAATCCCACGGGAAATGGTATTTCTATCTATATGCTAACTTTTATTCAAATCTGTTTAACTGTTTAATTACAAACGAATCATATTTTAAAACCTAACGCTTATTAACGCTATAGTGTGGCAATATGTTGTGGCTATATACAGGATGTTACGTAAGGGTTATATCAACCTAAAGACACCCCCATCAGCTGGTCGACCAGAACCCGTTTCGATATGTTTCGACCGCCAAACAAGAAAAAAAAATCATCCAGAAAAAAAACATTATTACCGAATAAAACACTCTTGTTTGAACAACACTAGTTAAAATCAACTGATTCGGGTCATCGAAAACAAGTAGTACAAAATAAAGCGCGCCTGTGAAAAACCTTCTATCTCTCTTCTGGTTGGAACATTTTATCTCTGTTTCGCATCAAGGTCGCTGAGCGACGCCGCCTCCCGCGCCTCCCACCATTGTCTATTAGTAAGTACGTCAAGCACTAGTGTTGGGACATTTTTGTTTTGATTTGAAATAACGCATATAACTTTTTTTATGATGAACTTTTTTTTCTTGTTTCGCGGTCGAAACATATCAAAAGGCGTTCTGGGCGATCAGCTGATGGAGGTGTCTTCAGATTGATATAACCCTTATGTAACACCCTGTATAATACCTAACTGTATAGCATATTATTTTGTAAATATAATGTATTGTGTAAATGTACGGAGACTCGATCCCCCAGTCCAACGGGTTGTAGGTTTTGGGGGACCATGAAATTGACTTATTTGTATATTACTGTAATTAATAAATAAATAAATAATAATAATATTACTTTTTGTTAACAATCCTCCATCTTGATTCTTTAAATTGACAGTTGACACAATTTGGCGCTTTTTTTCCTTACGTTGGTAACATTTTTTTCTTTTTTCAGCAAACCGACCGGACACTGATACACAAGAACTTATGTTTCTGCCTCCTTGTGGCTGAAATTGTATTCTTAGCGGGCATAGACAAGACTTATAATAGGATATTTTGTGGACTTATCGCTGGAGTGTTACATTACTTCTTTTTGGCGGCATTCGCATGGATGTTTCTAGAAGGTATATTGATATTTTTTTTAAATTTGATTCGGGTCGTAGATTCGATAAGTAAGTAATTGGAGAAAAAAGTCTAAATAATGTTTTTAATGTTGGCAAGTTCCGACTGCTCGGAAAAAACGAACATATGGGATGTTCGTTTGTTCGCTAACACTCGGGAACGGTTTTGGACCGATTTGGCTAATTCTGGTCCTGAAATATTCATGGAAGATCAGGGAAGGTTTAAACGCTGAGAACTCTGAGGTAGCACGAAGTAATTAATTGTAGGACTTCGGTTTTTGTCGAGTTCATGGACCCATGCAAGAACCGAGGTATCTGAACCTCGGTTTTCTGCTCATGGCTCACTGCAATACTGAACAACGTTTCATAACCTTGTCCCACACCGGGAACTATCGAACATTACCATGACATTGGCAAAATATTCGATGAACGATGGCACTTAAACAATTTACCAATTTCAATTTCAAATTCTACAATTTCAGATTCTACAGTTTCAAATTCTACAATTTCAAATTCTACAATTTCAAATTCTACAATTACAAATTCTACAATTACAAATTCTGCAATTACAAATTCTACAATTACAAAGTCTACAATTACGAATGCTACAATTTCAAATTCTACAATTTCAAATTCTACAATTTCAAATTCTACAATTACAAATTCTACAACTTCAATTACTTATCACAATTATCCAGGCTTCCACCTATACGCGATGCTAGTAGAAGTCTTCGAGCCGGAGCATCCTCGAGGTCGCTGGTACCTCACGTTCGCCTACCTGGCGCCGGCCCTGGTGGTGCTGGTGTCGGCCGCGGTGTTCCCCGGCGGGTACGGGACCGAGAGGTATTGCTGGCTCAGCACTGACAGGTGGTTCATGATGAGTTTTGTTGGACCTGTTGTTTTGGTGCTTGTGGTGAGTAACGTTATATTTTTCAAAAAAAAAAAAAACTAACTTTATGTTTTTACAATTAAGCTATTTTAAATTTTATGTGGTGGTATGTAACATCTGTCCTGACTGTTGGAATTTGGGTTGGAGTTACAAAGTGGTTTTGGATTTTCTATAGTGCTTACAAAAAATAAGCATGGAACCAATAAAATTACTGACAAAGTGTACGTGTGTAAGCCTATATCCCCGAAGGGATAGGCAGAGGTGCATTACACACCCACAATTTGCCAGTATTTTTAGTCCCACGTAACAGGGGGCAAGCTTATTGCCGTCACCGGTCACACATATAATAGGTTATGTTCTAAATGGCCGAATGAATTTAATAAAAAGTAGCAGCTGTATTGTAATTTTGAAAAAAAAATGAACCCGTTGCCTTGCGATGAAAAATGTTGATTAAAGGCAACAAAATCTTACGTGCCCCAGCTGCTATGGGTACAGCCAATGAAAGTCTTGGACATCTGAACCAACTGTACCATAGTACCATAAACCAGGATACCGTGAACCAATTGTGTTTTCAAACTATCCAGGAGCCCATTCCAATTTAACAGCTCTTCGCTAAATTAATAAAACCATAATACTCGTAATATAGGTACGGTACACTTTTTTTTCTGTCTGTCTGTTTGCTCCGGCTAATATCTGAAAGCTTAAGTTAAAATACACGTCAAAAATTGACACAACAACCGACTTCAAATGACTGAAATGGGACCAAATAACTGTCGGAATTGGACCAAATTGAAATGGCACTTCGGATGTAGTAGCTTTCATTTAAAAAATAATCAAATTCGGTTTACCCAGTCCAGAGATATGAGATAACAAACATTAAAAAAAAACATAATTGAGAACGTCCTCCTCAATACAATTATTTTGGTATGATTTCTTTAATAAACATTGATTAAAGAAAATTAATGAGATTATTGATAAAGTATATTTAAGTTCAAATGTTTGACTTCTGTTAAAGTAAAATAAATGTTGATCTGAGAAGGTGTTTCCTTTGATAAATCTAATAAAATCCATTGTGACCCATGCGATTCATTGTTACCCATCCGCGGGGTACAGTGGACCGTTTTCCATTTTTTTTAAATGACCCAATCATATGAACTGCATGCTAGGTAGCGCCTAGATTGCTAACGCATTGTATACCTTATGTATACTTTATTACCAAAATACATCCAAATTTAAAAACTACTGGAAATATTTCCTTTAACAATAAAATTGATTCACTGTTACCCACTCTCCCCTAACGTTGGCTACTTTTTATCCCGGGAATGTGTGTCCGTGGGGATCGAGAACTTGAAAATTATTCCACACTTTCCAATTCTATCTAGGTTCAAAATATTCTGGTGTACTATATAACATTTTTTTTATTTTCCAGGCTAATTGGATCTGTCTAGTGATGGTGATATACATGATGTGTACACATTCCACTGTCTCTCTAAAAGCTAAGGACGACGCCAAACTTTATAAAATGAAGTAAGTTCAACGTCTGCAACAAAACTTTACGTACGAATGAAAAGTCACATAACAACTATTGCTACTGACCTGACTATACCTGTAATAAAAAAATACTACCACTTTGCAGTATTAAAGTAAACAATACTACCATTTGGTAGTATTTTAATTTTTAAACTCTAGGCTCAGAATTCTTCTTCAACTCAGATTACTCGAATATGACTGAACCTGAACTGAAAAATTTGCAAGGATACTTCTTAACAGTAGTCCCATATATTTTTTTAAACCTGTTATCGATTAACAAAACCTAAAGTCAAGGTCTACCTTTTAAGTTCTATCTATTCGTATATAGATTTTAGAGGCAAGTGATGCAATTGCCTAATAATAGAAAAACTCAACGGTACAGAGGACTACAAATGTTTCTAATGAAATGTGGACCGCACCCCTTAGATGAAATATGCATGAACCTCGAAGCTGCATCAAATTAGACTAATATCTTAAGAAACTGAGTGACTTACCATTAAAAACCTTCTTTTCAGGGTATGGCTGAAAAGTTCTATAGTGTTGGCCTTCCTCCTGGGTCTGACCTGGACTTTCGGCCTCCTATACCTCAGTGAACAAACAGTGGCCATGGCATACGCCTTTACAATACTCAATTCGCTACAAGGACTAGTCATATTTATCTTCACGTGTTTGCAGAATGATAAGGTAAGTTTCTTTTTTTTTTTGGTACGGTTGGCATTAAAAAAATGGGTAACATATTATTTGATCAAAATTGTAGTTCAATAATAATTTTAGTAAAAAATTATAATGTGAAGATTTATCTATATTAAGATTTTTTTTTTTATTGTTTGCACTTAATAGGCTCCGAAATTAATGAGCCGTTTTTGAAAATTCTTTCAGTAATATGTAGCTACATTATCTTTGAGTGCTATAGACTACTTTTTATTCCGGTAATGTTTTCCCGTGGGAATTGGAATAATCAGCTATTAAGATAAAATTTGGTATTTTGATAGCAAAATTTTTTCAATGGAGTCTCAAGTTTTAATCCTAAGGTACAATCTGATACGAGCACGAAGTTAAACTTCGTTAAAGTTTTATTTTCTTTTTACATAACACAGATTAAGTTTCAAAGGTTGTTCCAATTAACCTAATTCTCCAACTGCAAAAAATTATCCCAACCCCAAAAAGTCCAAGAAAAGTCCTATAACAACACGTTCCATTTCAGTTCCGCAACGAATGCGCCCGTATCGGTCGCCGCCACCCCTGGCTCTCCTGTTGTCTCCACTTCACCGGCCAACCCTCAGAAGCTCTCCAGCACCCAGGACCCACAGCGTCCTCGTCCAACCACATGGACACTCGACAGGGGTCTGTCAAGAGTAGGAGATACCATCAGAGCAATGAAAGTGACGATGTCATTGATCCCCGAGATGTTACGGTAAGTTGATATTTTGAGGGTATTTGGAAATTTTTGGAGAAAGAGTTCACATGTGTGGCAACATTTTTTAGTTTATTTAATAGTTCTATTATCAAAATATTTCAAGTCATCAATCACCAGAACCGACTTAAAAATGGGGCATTTTTTTATGTTTATTACTTCATAACTTTAGACGGGGTGATCTATATATTTAATACGACAATTTGTCTGTCTGTCTGTCCGTCGCGTTTTTCAATTTACATACATTTGCATGAAATATTTTTTTTTTTATATTTTAAATATATATTTTTATATTTGCGGCGATACAAAGTTCGCAGTGATAACTAGTCATTTTAATTAAAAGCTGGTCATTCCCTGGTGGTCCCATTTCAATTTGGTCCCTTTCCGACAATTTGACGTCGTTTTTTTCCGTTAAAATTATTCTAATAAAGAGAACGTTATTTGACTGCATACATTGGGCGACCTGAATGTTGAATTTCTGCATCATATTTTGTTTCATCATATTTCTAAATCGCATTTTTGGGCCTTTTATGTTTAAGTAATTACTCCTGGGATAGTAGATTTGAGTATTTTGACTTTTTTTAAATACTAAATTTATTTGTTGCTACAAATGTGGACTTCCTTTTTTAAAGATAGATTGTTTGGGAAGGAGGGAAGTGTGTTCGGGAAGGGTGCTTTAGAATTGATTGCTAAAGAATGTGTGTTCGGCGATAATATAATTTATAAATATTTATAAGAATACTAAAACCCATAATGTATAAAAATGGTGGTGGGGTAATAAAGAAATTTTATGACATATTCTATCTATCATATCGAACATAGCAATTGTTTCAAATCAGGAAGCTATAAAAAGTAATATTTAAACATATTATAGCATAGCACAGCCAGCACGTCAGGCCTCGCCGCCGCTTCAGCATCAACAACAAATAACTTAATAATCAAGACTCTAAATGTTGTCGTCAACAATAACAATCATAACAATAATAATGTAGTCAACAACGCCGCTGTCGCATCACTAGCAACAGCTGCAGCGGCACATAGCTATCATACAAACAGAAATAGACGTACATCGCAAGAGAACCAAAATTATGGTCCTTCAACAAACTTTGGACCAAGTTTGAATGCTACGAATACTAGTTTTGGACACAACATGTCAGACAGAGAACCACCAGCTCCTATGACGCAACTTAGAAGTCCTATCAACCCTGGGAGCGGGAGATATCCTCATGGATACCGACAGAATGGCCAACAAGGTGCGTACGCATTATAGAGATAGGATATTTCCAAATTTTGAAAAAAAAAGTTAAAAAAATAAATGCCACCAGACACCACGGCTTTTGTAACAAATTGGTTAAAGACAGCTCGATTTTATGTTTGTAATTTTGTGTTTAACAATATTTTTATGTGGCAATACTACAACACTAACATTGTTTTGTTTTCTGTGTACCCCAACGGTAAGTTTGTTATTTTATTCTTGTAAATCTGTCTCTAAAGCCTTTTAACGCTTTCACTAACCAATTATTTCATTTCAAAGTTGTATTAACATTTTTTTTTTAGTGGTGTCATGGTTGTACTTACAGCATCTATAAATGGTATTTGAAATTCTAATTTATGTAGTACCATTTAGTTTGGAAATACAAATATCCTATCTCTAAATGTGTATCACAGAGTTAGTCATTCTATCGTCTATTCTTTATATTTATGTATATTATTTTATTTTTATATGTGTAATATACTTTATCTTTAATATATAGAGCTACAGTTTGCAACCCGATGGAGCGAGATGGAATATTCGTCCGACCGCACCAATATACGTACCGAGTGATGACGCCAGATCTATGCGTATTCCAACTCCACAAAATATACCACATTCAGCTTCGCACACTCAAAGTATCGCATCAATGCATAGCTACAGGAACAATATTGAAATACCGAACGAATACCAGAATCTTCGTTCGCGTTCGCCATCTTGTTTTTCGAACAAGATGGCTGCCTCGATTGGCGCGAACGACTGGGCTGTCATGGCGAATACGAACGTTTGGAAGGTGAGGGGTGGGCTGTATAAAATGTTTTAGTGCATTCAATTTTTTCAATATGATTTATTTGTTTCGTAGATATTTCTGCGATTTGGTAAGATCTGTGTGGTTTCTTTGCTATTGACTGAGAAAGGTCAGTTGAAATCAATAAAACTTCGTCCATAAATTAAGATCTTTTCGCCTTGAGGTAGGTAATGATATCGAATAAACAGTAGGCATTTATTATTTAAATTTATTCATATCACCAAATACCTGTCAACGAGAAAAGGGAAAGTTGCCGGAAATAATGATAGACTCATACGTGGGACCATCAAAAATGCTTGTAAATTGTTATATTGTTCTACTTAGTACAATTTGCAGTTGTGTTGTTATTGCTAATTATAAATAGCACTAAAGTATGATTTGATTTATAATACGTCGTCCATACTTTTCGGGAAGTATACTTGTGTGTGTATTATATTAACGACACTCAAAATTTCAAGTCGATAGCTAATTTCTAGCAAATATTTTTGTAAGTACATTCTTCTACGTAAAGTTAAATTCCGTGAAATTTTGATTATGCTTGGTTCATTTTTTTCTATTTTAAGGTGGCGGGATATAGATCTTACTAAATTTAAGAAATCATTCCTAATTGCATGTAATCGTAGTGGTCATTATTGCATGACGTCATCCAAGCCTGCCCAGCTCCTTCCATAACACATAGCACTTAACATAGTAAAAAAAACTAGCACTTCATGAAACACTAATACTTATTACCCTTAGTAGATATAGGTACTGAATAAAATAAAATATAGATGCACATTTCCTGAAGCACCAAAATAATAATGTCATATGAATAATTAAGTTCGCTGGTTCAGTACAAATATTAATTCAGTTCAGTTATATTGTGTAAATTTTGTACTATTGTAGGCTTCTATTTATATACATACTATCATACCTATACCAAATTTACCGTAGTTTTCTATTTGTTTTACTCTTAGATTGAAATTTCTATCATGTATTATACAATCACCCTCTTCTAATCAATCACCTTTGTCTCAGAGAATTATTTCCTACTGTATGATGTATAGAAATACTACTGCATTCAACCGGCAGGTTTCTTAGATTTAGGTCTAGTACTGAGTATTCCCATTCTTTAAAATCTTGTTATTTAATTTATTCTAGATGTCTTTGTTGTGAACAAACATAAAATGAGCTGTCTTTTATATAAATAAAGACAATGTTAATCTTGATAAAGATAGTATTTTGACGTGACCAAGTTTCAAATAATAATGAATCACAAATGTTTTACAGAACACTTCTTCTAAACATCACCCGGGGAATCCAGTGACGCAGCAACATCACGACACCTTGTCTAGACAACTGGCCCAGCAGAACCACCTCCACAGCCCATACGAGTGTGAAGCTCCACTCGCACCCGGATCTCCTCGTCACGTCATCAAAGACGAGGAAAGTCCACTCCATCATCCCCAGGGCTATCAAACTACCCGCAGCTACAACCACGACTTCAGGAATCCTCATGTTTACATGTCACAACATTCACCTGGAAGCCAGGAAATGATCTTCCGTAAACATTATAAAGATGATAGAAGGAAGCATCATCACCATCATGGTAGTCAAAATATCAATCATACGTATTCTGAAATCGCGTCTCAGCAAGGACGGATATACAGGCGGGGGTCCGACCAGGATTTCCGCGGGATACAGGACGATCCAGTCTATGAAGAAATTGAAAGAAACGAAACTCTCATGTCTGATATGTCAGACGACAACTCTGGACCTGATAACTGCAGGCAAAATACAGGCCATCATGGCTCTTCAGGTTCCAAGTTTTTTGGGGACCATCGTCCCTTGATCTCCTACAGTCCAGGGGAGAGGCATCACCATCAGGAACAAGATCATTATGGGAAATATGGGAAGTGGGATACATTGGAGCGTTATGATCAGAGGCATTATGAAAGTGGGAGGTTGATGCATCCTTACCAACAGCCTCAGGAGAACAATATGAGGGCTTTGGCAGCAGTACTCAATGGAGAGAACGTAGTCTGCCACTTGGAGCCTCACAATTCTTATGATGTATACCAGCCGCAGAGTAGCAACCCTAGGACTGTTTCGCAACCCAGTTTTTAGACAGTGCAATTGGAACTTGTGATTGTGTTGTGTAGGACATATACTTGTGTTGAAATGTTGTACAGAGAATTAGTGAAAGAATTTTCTATGAACTTAGACTTAGAAGTCTTAGCAACATTTAAGATTTAATTAGAAACAAAAATACTTGCCATAACATGGACATTATAATATTATAGTATAGTGACTTAAATTTAAATCACTTTTTTCACTGTGATCCTATTTAAATATAATGGCTCAAAATCTGTCGCAACCACATGTACTCTTTGCGGAAGAATTGATAGTAATTTTGTATATAATATGGTTAGCGTATAGTAACTAGATTTCCAGCGTGACCTTACTGTTATATTTTTGGTTACATTCATGGCATTCTGTTGCATTTCATATTTCTCAGTATAAAACGACGTCTGTGATCTATCGTCCTTGTAGTGTGTTCAACTTTTGTGAATAGTGTACTGTTGTTATCATTTCCGAGTTCATAATTGTCACAAAATTAAAATAATTTGTAAATGGGACTTCTTAGTTTAGTGACATTCATTATTTTAAATCCAGTGAAGCAGTATTCAGTGATTAGTAAATTAATCTGTTTCACTGATAATCACTGAATATTTATGAAAAATAGTTTCTTTTTTTTATTAAAGTAAACATGACAATATTTTGTACCACTGAACACAGTCGTTACACACTCTGTCGTTTTCATTCGCTTGTATCTATTATTGTAAAATTTCTATGCTTGTAATACCGTGTTTAGCTGATTTGACCGTATTTCGAATAACTTTGTGATATTTGACTTCGAATCAAAGTAATGAGGGCTCCCTGTTTAGAATTTTACATTATTTAATCATTAATATTATCACTCATTATGAGAGTATTCAGTGTTATGTCGTATCCAGTGAATTAATGTAACTGAATTATATTTCACTGGATGGTTTTCTCAGAGTAGAAAATAAAATAAAATAGATAGATGGCCATTTAGAAATGTATTTTAAATGGCCGTGTCAAGAACAAAAGTAGCTATCTGGTATTATATTTTTTTAAATATTTAAAAAATGTTTTTTTTTTATTCACGAGTAAATTTTTTTTAAATAATATAAAGATAACAAGAACACCGGTATATTTTTAATCTTTTATACGTAATTCTTACAAGTCTGGACAGGGAGTCTCACATTTTTCCATTGCAGCTTTGTAATGTTCATAATTTTCCAATTTTTTCCAAAAAATCCATCCATTCAAAAACCTATTATAGACTGACACCACTTGATGTTGTGCACTTCTCTGTACATTAGAAATTAGTGTAACTCGTTTAAAAAAATAATATTAAAAAGTTATAAAAAATATAATTTCTACGTGTACTGTAGATTTTAATGCCATGACTATACCTGTTGTTTAAGACTTAACATTTCTATTTGACGGTTGTAAATTGTTTTTTTTTAGTTTTACAATAATTGTAAAACTTTGACTTCATTTAAAAAAAATCATTATGTACATGTGCCGTTATACAATTTAATTTTCCTGTAGTATAAAAACTGTTTAATTTTCATTACAAACAGACATTTTAATTTATTTATTGGTATATATTTATAACGTCAAATAGAAATGTCAGTTTGCTAAGGAATTGTTTGTTATCAAGAGTGACATAAGTACTATATAACAAACAAAAATAATTTCCTTGCATATTTTAAACGTAAAGCAATATATTAGACTGAGGTATTTGATAAATTTTCGACCCCTTTTTACTATAATACAATTAATTTATAAACGTTTATACTTGTTGGCGAAAATTTATAAAATACTTAAAATGGGAAAAATGATAAAAATTTTTTTTGAATGGGGAACTATTATTTTTTCTAATTAGGTATACTAGTCCATCATTTTCCCATGAGTCTGTATTAAGTGTACATTTTCATGTATTTTTGTTATATATTATTATAATATTTTTGTTTTTTGTAATGTATTTTAAAAAGTTAACGTCATTAATGTAAAGTAGAAAAGGGAAAAAAATTGTAAATAAATTAAATTTATAAAAATAAAGAGGGTCGTTCTCAGAGATCGGCGCAATATATATTGAATTTTTATTTCACGCTATTGGACGTTAGTGGAAACCATTTCCATTCCCGCTAGTTACTCCTGGTTACACTTATTTTCAACTAAACCTGTCCAGTAATCAGAGCATCACCGAGTAACAAACACTCCAACATTTTCATTTCTTATTAGTAAGGATTATTCAATGAACCAATGAGTACAAGTTCATGACCAACAATGGACCAAACTGGACCTTATCTCTGCATCACCTCAAAGTCGACTGAAAGAAAATGCCTAATGGCGACCGCCACATCGTTCATTTCCGGACGCCCCGGGTAAGAATCCTCTGCGTTTGGGTCGAGTTTTACCCCGCATCTTTGGGATGGTGGGTTGCTCTTGCTAACCCGCCATCCTCCGACCCCGATCATGGAAGTCGGTGGTCAAGTGCGTAGATAGGTTAGCGTAAACGTAAACGTGAGGGTAAATTCAGTATTTTGGCGTGAACGCCTAGATAGGTTTTGAATAATAATAAATAAATAATCCTTTTTTCTTTTTTTACATTCCGCGGCCTGAGGCCGCGGCCGCTCTAACGTCCGTTGCCGGGCGTCTCTGGTTACACGCAGAAGGTATTTCCAGTGGCGCCCGGCGGACTTTGATCACCTCTGTGGTCTCTGCGTGGGTTTGGTCGGGATGACAATCCCGCGTCGTTGGGGTAGGGTTTTATCCCGCGTCAGTGTGTGAATCTGGTTGCGTGCTATGGGGCAAAGGCCCCGCAGCACGCAACCCTTCTAGCCTGCTTCTGTTAGGACGGCGGGTGACGATCCAGTCGTCCTCAGGCGCCGATCATGGAGGTCGACGGTCTTGGGAGTAGATGAGTCTGCGGCGCCCTCGCCGCTGACTACGGAACTCGGCGGGGAGGGTACGCTCCCTCCCTCTCGGCCACCTCCTTCGCGAGTATGACTTGCTCGCAGAAGGACACGGCCGCGTTCCACCTACTCCCACTGGAGACCATGGCTTGAAGCATGGTCTCCAGCGAGAGGGTATCCACGCCCAGACCCACTACGAAATAAATAATACTAATCTTATGTCATCTTCTTCCAAATATCATCCGCACTGTGTAGAGAATATGGTTTGGAGTATTAGTTATTCGCAAAGTTAAAAAAAACTTTAAACTGCCAGGAAACTTAAGAATAGGTACCTACCTACCTATGTACGTAAATTAGACACAGTGTTTGAAAGTATAGCGCTGTATTAATGTTCTTAGAACGAATATGTACCTACCTATTTAAGAACCAAAAAAACGTACAATAGATACAAATTCCCAGACAAACATTAAAGTTGCATAAAATATTTAAATTCACTGCCAAACTCAGACAGAGGAGCATTCATGGCCGTCTGATTTCGTCATTGTGTAGGCTAGACTCCTAAAAAGGTTACCTAGACAGACAATGGTCTAGACATGCCATACTTTGTGCATCAAACTTATTAAGGGGCAGCTACTTAATACTTCGTACCGTCACAAAAAAAAACTTATAGATCTTCCCTGAACTTCTACAAATGTTTGAAGACCACAACGACGTGAAAGAAACGACCGAAGCTTTCGAATTACGTCCTCCAGCAGTTATTAAACTGTCAACTCGATTACGGTTGGTGCTATTCAATCGAAGTTGATATGAGAGCCATAAAACGGTGCCTTTGATACTTTAATAAATTGTTCAATTTATGTAAATATACATTAATTCTTTCAAATATATTTTATTCAGGTGCCAATAAGGCTGGCGGAATTACCTACCACATTGTCTGCAGATATTGAAGATATGTACTCGTATTAAACATTGGTCGCTTTGCCGTTAACTGGTAGCTTTTATGTTCCCCAGAGTCTCGTCCGTTGATCGGCAGGTAGACTTTTCAGTCTTTGAGATCTTCGTAGGGCCTCCTTCCTTTTTTTAAAGTTTTCGTCCTAACTTTCATTGCCGGGCGTCCCGAAAACGGCTTCGAAAGGATAACCACATGACGCTAGCGGACATTGGCCACCTTTGGCCTCCATCAAGTGGAGGGTGACCTCTTTATTTGGTTTTGAATAGGTAATCAGTAGATAATCTTGTTAGACTGTCTTTCATTGTTTCATCGTCGATAAAGCATGCTATCTGAGCCAGTAATCTGTCTGCGTCTTAACAATGTACCTTATATGAAGAATACGAATTGATTGCCGAAAATCGCACGACAATTGTCAATTTGCATACAACATCTTTTGTCTAGACTGTACGTGACTTGCATGGAGCAGTTTTGGTTGGTCTTTAACAAGTTGGCTATGCATCTTTTTGTAATAGATGCATATGCTGCAAGTCGATGACCCATGATGTCACCAATAAATCTTAAAATACCAATACACATAGACAACACCCAGTCGTAGATGTTCCACAGGAGCGGCTCTATGACCGACCCCTGTGGAACACCGTCGCCGAGCCGGTTTAAGCCATCTGAGGTAAGCTATAGCCCTTTCAGAAAAATATTCCTCGACAAACATACGAGTACAAGATCCTGGAATAAGTGCGAAATAGGTTCTGAACAAATGCCTGGATATATTCGACAGAGTGGCAATGCCAAAACTATAGGTACTGCCTCCATTTTTTCTTATTTATTTATCTCTGCGGCCGCCCCATCGTCCATTGCCGCGCGCCCTGGGTACGCACTAAAACAATTATTCCATAGCACCGAGTATGGTTTAGTCATAATATTTATGTGTAGTCATTTCAGTTATTTGTTTCACTTGCGAGTTATGATAGGATGGGCACGCCATTTTCAGTGTATACACTGGCCTCCTCTGAAAATCAGCGCTG